>JAWWEU010000081.1:136261145-136271206 GCA_035583155.1 Acropternis orthonyx | reverse complement strand
GCAACAAAAAAACACCAGCTTTCATTTGTCCAGAGCATATAATCATCGTTTTAGTAATAAAGAAAAGCTAACATTTCCAATGAACGTATGTCATTAATAGGGGGAGTGGTCCTGTGGCGTAAACGAGAGCACTCTGGACTCTGAATCCCAAGGGCCTGAGTTCAAGTTTAGGTAGGGACTGTCCCCTGGGCAGTTAAATGCCTCCCTGCCATTCGATCCCGTCAGATCTCAGATGCTCAACAGGGTCAGCCCCAGTTAGTACTGGGTGCTGTAGACAGTCCCGAGGACTTCACTGTCGCTGTCCAAGCTCGCTCGTCCATGGCAAATGGACCTTAGGACTTAAACAGTGGGGCCAGTTCTGTGTACGCTGTGCCTCACCTAAAAAATCCACTGCGCAGGCTGGAAGGGCATACCCACGTGGGGAGAGCCCTTCCCCAGATCTTCTTTCAAGGAGTCTGGCCATACATACATACATGTCATTAACAGGATATTATTTTTATATTTTTTTCTGTGTGAAGCTACTTGCATCAACTTTGTGTCTTCCTCTCCCTTAGGTGAGCATCCAGTTCTGACTCACAGGGAAAACCATCATTCACTGAATGACCAGGAACACTTGCATAGGAGTTTATCAGGAAATATCTCTTAGATAATGGTTTTCAGTCTGAGTGACATGTTGAGGTTACAAGCCAAAATAATATATGACAGAGTATTACTACACTCTCAGAGGTACTTTCATAAGGTCGGGGATTTTTTTTTATTTGTTTTGGGTTTTGGTTTTTGGTTTTTTATTTACTGAGTCTTAGGGTCTGGTCTTTATTTATTGATTTAATATGCCCCATCTGTCCTTGTATTCTTCCATTAACAGGAAGATTTACTTAAACAAGTCACAAATATGAATTACCCCACAGTCACTATAGCAGCACCATTACAGTTTACAATTACTTGGACTTTGCATTGATCCAGTCAAAGTGTTGACTGTGTACTGAAATAGGAAAACTTTTCTTCTAACGATCTCATTAGACTGTGATGAATAATCTCCCCAGAGAGGTCATCAAAGCCATGTCATCAGCATTATTTAAACCTTCTACTCCTCTTAATCATTTTTATTATACCATTGTCTATGAACTTAAGCTAAGTTTGGAAATCCCGTTGTACTGAGTGCATGGTTAAGTGCAGTCTTTGCTCTGAAGACCTTAACATGTAATTAGATTAGACAGCTGGGACAGCAATGTTCAAAATGTAAAAAACATTTTTAAAGCTTGGCACAGGTTTGCCACCAGTGCCACCTCAGGCTTGAACGTAAAAAAATGTAAAATATAGCAGAACCAGGATTTTCAAAAAGGCTTGCAAACAAAATAAGAAATAGGTGCCTGAAGTGGGATAAATTAGAGTCTAGAGGTCTATAATCACAGTTCTTACTCTCCCTTTTTTGATTTGTGCGACTATTTTCCTCTCCAGGAGAAATTTGTTTTCTTGACATACAGCAAATAATCCTTTATCTAACTCTCATTTAGAAAGACTGACGTGTGCAAGTAATTCTAGAAATCAAATCTTAGGAGAGTACAGATATTTTTTGCTGTAATTCTATCCAAATACTACCTAAATACTTGCACACACATTTACACACAAAACCATCCATATACACTGCTGTCTGATGGTACAAGCATTATTAAATTAATTGTTAAACACAAAGGATATTGCAACAGTGAAAACATTTTTTAGTGGTTTACCTATTTAGGCAGATTTAAACCCTGACTCACTGGAGAGATGAATGAACATACAGTCATACCAGTCTGAAACCCCTTCATTAAATATTATGTACAGTCCATCTCAGTGAGCTCCTCAGCACTGAGCCACAAGACACAAAGTTTCTGGGTAACTACTTATACCATCCTCACAACTCTGGTAAAAAATTTTCTTACAGAGAGGAACTAAGCAGTTTGAACTGTATATGTCAGGTATGTATTTTTCTACTATTTGTCCTTTACCTAAAAGTAAAAATCTATGTGTGGTAATGTAATATGGTTTAGTAGCACTATGTAAATGTGAAACAGTGTCAAAGAGATGGGGAGGGAGAGCAAACTTTATCTATTCAGAGACAGAAAAGTGTAAAAACATATGTGAATATGCAAACATTTCCCCTATTTGCTTGCAAAAAGGAGAAAACAATTAAAATTTGCATACTTCTGGACTGTGCATAATTTATCCAAAACCCATGAAGTGTACATAGTACAACTGATCGTCATTTTAATTGTACATTACTTAACATATCAGTGTATTGCTATCATCATGATCCATCAAGTTGTGTTTTCTATGTACTCTTATTTTTGTGCATTATTAACATCTGATTGCATTTAGTATTAAATTTCTTTAAACGGTGATCAAAGGATTTAGGAAGACCTCTTATGGCACCCTGTGATTTAAACAGAGTTATTGCCTAGTGGGCTGGGACAGAAGAGAAGAATTAGAGTACATGAGCTGCCTATGAGGCAGAAAGCATGTGTGAGCCTTGTAATCAAATGTTTCAGTGATTAAAAATACAGCAAAATACTCACCCATTTCATGCTCCATGGGGACTTTAGATTTTTTTTCAGAGTTCAGTGAAGAAAACTATAATGAGAAGATCAAGAGAAAATCAAAGAATATTCTTCCTGGGAAGACCTAAAATATATATTGCATTTTTGTTCAGGAAAATCTTATTTAGGCTGTTGTTCTTGCACATCCACATCCATGTAACCTCAAAATTAATTACTAAATAGACAAAGGGTAAGAAAGAATGGCAGTACAGCCTAATGATCATGGAATTCCCCATTCTGACAAATATCTAGATCCCAGTGTAAGTAGCCTATGACTTTTTATATTTGTAATAAAAATCCAGCTACTTCAGTAGCTACCCCAAAACACAAGTTCAGTACAATAAAGTTTAGTATACTCTAATAACTAGATATGGAGAAAATTCATGTAGGTGAAAGATGCTTTTAGTTTTCTCTCTCTTTTTCACCATTCTAATCTCTTTCTAACTGGGAATAAATTAAATTAATTTCCCTAAGTCAAGTTTGTTTTGCCTGTGGTGGCAATAAATTAAATTAATTTCCCTAAGTCAAGTTTGTTTTGCCTGTGGTGGCAATTGGTAAGCAATCTCCCTGTACTGATCCTAATCTGGGAGTTCTTTCATCCTGTTTTATTCTCTTGTCCTGTGGAAGAGGGGAGTGAGCGAGCCACTGCATGGGGATCTGGCAGCCAGCCAAGGCAACCCCCAAGAGGAAGAAAATCTTTCAAGAATGTATGGAATGGAAACGGAGATAGAGCAATGAGGACATGAGGCAGTGGACTGAACTGTGTCTCAGCCTTGCAAAAGAATCAGGAATGAATTCATAGGTATGAAGCAATTTTGTTTATCAGATTGGAATCAGACCTTTAAACAGACTAAAAAATAAAAATTAATAATGGCAGAATTTATATACACCATGTTTATTTCTGAATTTTCCAAAAATACAGACTTCTTGTATGGAAAAAAAATCAAAAAACCAAACCAATTGCGAAGAAAATGTAAAAATATAAAACCTCTGTGGTTCCATACATGAAAAACAATTTATTCATGTCTCAATTGTTTCCCAATTTAGCCTGAAATTCACTAAATATATTTGCTGTTTGAAAATCAATAAATGCCATCGTCTGAAAAACTTGTAACAAGTAGTTCTTCAGACTTTTCTTGCAGTGACTTTTGGACTTTTACATAGTGATGAGTATATGCAGGATATTTAAGCTTTTTAAAAGGTAACTTCAAAGTAAACAATTTAGAAAAACAGGAAATGTCTCAGGTTTTTCAGTTACTTCTTTTCTTTCCCATATGAAGGCATGAATCTGTATGAAACAACATGAAAGACACAGCAAAAAGAGTTAATGGAATACTCACAGCTTAAGGTCATAATTCTAGATATACATAAGCACATTTGGAATATGCATGTATTTTAAATACAAAACTACAGATTAAAACACTCATAGCCAGCATTATAGAAACTTGTCAAATAGGAGTCTTTGAATCATAAGATACTGAGTAACTGTTCACATTTAGAATTTTCTCATTATTTTATATTTACATTTGTGATTTAATGCAAAATACTGTTTAATTAATAAAGTTAACAAATCTTAATGTAAACTAGTACAATTCAAAATACTGTTTTTTCTCCATTATTATTTGGCAGCTGAAAATGAAAGGAAATGCTCTTGAAAAAGTCACCAAAATAATTTTTGATGGTAGAAGCAACATCCTGTAGTAAATATGATTTGAGAAAGATCTTTTATTAATATTACTGAAAAATAAGTATTCTAAAAAATAGGTTCAGATTTTCATATATGTCAATGAAAGGAATAATTGCCTGCAGGAGCATTGCAAATGGAGGTACTCCTTTTCTTTGTGAAAAATGGTTTTCT
This sequence comes from Acropternis orthonyx, assembly GCA_035583155.1. Lineage (NCBI taxonomy): Eukaryota > Metazoa > Chordata > Aves > Passeriformes > Rhinocryptidae > Acropternis > Acropternis orthonyx. The sequence goes on along the minus strand of JAWWEU010000081.1, from coordinate 136,266,772 downwards.
ATGAAGTAACAGACAAAGGCTATTTCAGGATTTAGAAGATTATGTTTTCCAGTGACTCAATACAAATTTCAAGAAATGGAAGAATACCTGCTTTGGGAGATTGATTCAGCTACTGGATATTATCCACTGTGTAAAATTTTTTGTTCAGGAAGCAAACCCATGAAATAAAGGCTTCCCTCTTATAGCAAGTCCACTGAAAACAGTTTTGCTATAGCTGACTGAACACATGAGCAACACAACATCAAAAATATTTTTACAAGACAATACATGTAATCATCCTCTAAATTAGAAAAATAAGCTGCTCAGTCTTGTCTAGAATATTCTTAATGTTGTGTAATAAATCCCATCAGTCTCTGAAGTCCTTACTACATGGTATAGTAACTCATCAGTCAATGAGAAAAGTGCATGGCAATAATCAATATGATAAAATGACACCTTTATGATGGTGTGGGAAGATGACTGAATGTAAAACGATAACGGTAAAGAAGTTATAAGGAAAAATATGGTTGCTACTCCCTGGATGGAATACAGTCAGCATATCCAAACTCCCACTGACAACACCATCAAAGGGGCACTAAATAGAGACTGGAGCAGAGTGGAGGCACTGCTGCCAGGCCCTGTTGAAACCCTTGAAGAGGAGGGAGCTTGATGGTACTTTCTACCTAATAAGCCACAACAGCAGCTGAAAACAAAGGGAGATAACGGAAGATGTTCTGCTCTTGAATCAGCAACTGTGACAAAATCACTCTCCTTGGAGTGACGCATGTCCCCATCCCAAGGTTATCACAGGTTCTTTACTCAGATACCCACCCCCAAGGTATGACCACTCCTTGGTGAGTAAGAGATGCATGAATAAAGTCACTCAAGCTCCATGTAAACATAAAAAAAAAAAAAAAAAGTATAAAATTAGGTTAAGGAAGGCGAGAAGTTAGGGCAGACTCCATCATAACTTCTGGCATCAGTTGACAGGCTGAACCTGTCTTCTCCCCGACAGGGACACCAACTGTACTCTGAACATGCTGAATAATTACCTTGAGCCAGTTTTATTAGGGGTCAGAGCTTGTCAGCATATTTCTTTGAATCAGTATATTGCTTTGAATATATTTTTGCAGTCAGATACTATCACCAGCAATTCTTGAACCTTTACCTGTCACAATTTTATTAATAAAGAGTGTTATTTTGTAAGCCATTAATGTGAGTCCTTCAAGGGCACTGCCTGTGGGTAAGGGTGTGGAGACCCTGGATGGGAGTTCCTCTGTTTGATGTGTATCGCTGAACAAGTTAGTCAAACCATTCTCCAATCCAGTGAACAGCTTGGTGAGGAGTCCCCATAATGGGACACTGACGAACTGGTCAGGGACAAGGGGCTTGGCTTTCCTGGGGCTCTGGCAGACTAATCAGACACTAATGGTTAGACTAAAACTCTTTCATGGGACAGATGGTGTCTCACACACAATAGCTTCAGAAAGAAAAGAAAATACTACTTTTAGACGAATTAAATTGAAACTGGTTTTGCAAAATTAATTCAGAATGCCTTACTGGTATTCAGAGATACACTTTTAAAGGCTTTTTAACTGTAGTTTTTTAGTATATTCAGGGATGAAGACATGGGTATATCATGGGTCTATGCACATTCTTTGCTGGCAGTTATTGTACAGTGTTTGCTACTTTTCAGTGAAAGGTAAGAGTGAGGCTTTCAGGAAGCCAGTTCATTAAACCAGAGAGGAAGGTGCAATAATTTCTTTTCCATCTTTCTTATAACCCAAATAAAATTTCTAGCAATGGGATAGTGATGAGTTTTGATTCTACTATATAGAACAAATTTAATTAAGTGATGCACATTCTAAATAAAGAAAATGGTTTCATCTCCTGACATTTCAGATGAGAAAATCCAATCACAGGAACAATGAAGCATAGCCATTTACTTATGTATTTTACTCTTGATCTCCAAAGTCATATTTCATTAGCCTGTTTGATATTTCACAACTACTCTACCATACTGTAGAAAACCTAAATAAGAATTGAACATATATTTATGATAAATAAAAATGTCATCTTTCACTTTATTTTATCTCATCCATTGAGAAACTTTATTTTAATGTGATCGTATTAAATTCCAGGCCAACTGCCATTTATGTTGTGGTATAGTGAATGTCACATTTGATTCTGAAGATTAATCACATTTAAAATAGTTTTCCAATTAGCCGGTATGAAATTCAGGTAACATGCAATAATTAGTTATAGTTGCAATCAATTAATTAAAAGTAAGTGATAATGCAGTTGATGAATGGTTTTCCAGATTATCTTTGGTGATATCTCAGTTTGTTTAAACAAAATAGCGGGGGTTTGTATTCATTTATTTCTCCCAGTGCAAATCAGAACTATGTTGTGCCTTCATGGGCGGAGAAACTAATACAGTTTCCATCTTCCTAGGTCAGTAGGACTGTGTAATGGATGTAACATCTAGGATATTTGGGGAAGAACAACAACAGTCCTGTGCAGGGATGACTACAGCAGAAATGTGTGCCAGTGAAGAAAATTAAAAGGCTGTAGACTAACTAAAAATAACTTTACAGTACTTGAACACAAACTCACAAGGATATGCATGTACATACAGGTGTGTTAACATCACAGGCTTGGAAAGAGTAAGACTTAGCAACATGAAAATGATCAGATGACAAACATACCATTCTGCAATTCTTAGTGAGGGTATGAAATAATGTTCATCTTAACACTCTTTTTAATCAACTGTTTACCCTATTACAGTAACTCAAGAAAAGGCAATTAGGAAAGTTCCTTCATTGACCCGCATAGACTGTTTGTTCTTTGCTAAAACTACATGCATTATTTGTAACATCTCCTCAGACTGAATGTATTGGTTGAATTATTTTGTGTGCTTGTTTTTTTGCAAGTAACCACATCTCATATTTTTCACGAGATTGTCAGTGCATAGTGGCTCTGTACATTTGAAGCTTGATATTTCTCACTAGTTTTCTCTAACATCCAGAAGAACAAAAGTATCTCTTCTTTTACCTCATTTCTATTACTTCCTATCTCCTCTTACCAAATTGTTAATGATAAGTGAATCATCTTCCTATTTAAGTTACTTACCCTGCTGAAGTGCCAGATAGATTAGACCTTCTTTCCCTGGCCTGCAATCAGTGATTTTCTGTTAGAAAACTTACATACATAAAGCAGATGGTTCACATACCCATGTGATATTCTTAAATCAATAGTATTTCAACTTATGGCAGTCCATTGTCTCTTGTTCTTTCACTGAGAAGAAATGGCTTCCTCTTCTTTGCTTCCCCAATTAGGCATTTGCACATATTGGTAGGATTCCTCTCCTTTGCTGTCCCCCCACTCCCACCCACCCCCATCCCCTTCACAATGAAACTGACCTTGAAACTAAGACTTTCACTTCCTGAAACTTAACAGAGGGGAAAGGTCATGTTCTTTAACCCGCAGGCAATAGTCATTAACCCAGAATACTGTTAGTACTCTTTGCAGTAAGAGGACATTACAGGTTCATGGTCAACTTGGTGTCAGTCAGGATGCCCCATTTTCTGGCTGGCCTGCTTTCAGCATGTGCTGGTGCATGGGATTGTTCCTCCCAGGTGCAAGACTGCATTTGCTATTGCTGAACTCCATAAATTTCTTCTCAGCCAAGTTCTCCAGCCTGTTGGGGTCCCATTGAACAGAGCACAACACCCTGATGTATCAGTTGCTCCTCCTAGCTTTCTGTCATCTACAGATTTGCCTTGTCCCATCAAGCAGATCATTAACAAAGACATTGGACACTGTTGGAGCCAGTATTGAACCGTGTGGTAGACTATTTATCACTGGCCTCAAACTGGACTTCATGGTGCTCATCAGAGTCCGTTAAGCCTGGCAGTTGAACCAGTTTTCGATCCACTTCAGTGTCTGCTTATCTAATCTATACTGCATCAGGTTGTCTATGAGGATGTTTTAGCAGACCCTATTGGAAACCCCAATAAAATAAAAATAAACAATATCACTGCTCTCCACTTAACCATCATAAATAGTCATGTTCTTCCACTTTTTCCAACTGTGTTTCACTCCACTGGCCTGAATAAGTCATGTATGTGATGGATTTTGCTTTTTCTTCCCTTTTTTTTTTTCTTTTTTTTTTTTGACTATTTACAACTTAATTATCATATTCTATAGTCTGATTTGAGTATTCATCATTCCTGAATGTCATTTATTTTGAGATAATTTTTAATCTTTTTTTTTTCGGTATGGAATGACTTCTTCAATCTGTTCACTAATAAGCCTTACTTCTTAATTTGCTTATTTATTAACAGTGTCTTGTGACAGAAGCCACGGCAAAAGGATACTGCTTTTTAAAGTTTCTGTTTCAAAATTTCAAAGTTTCATATTTTCTATGACCAACTGAGTGCAGAAAATCTTCTCCATCCTTAAATGCACAGTAGTAAAATCAGACTAATGCTCTCGAAACATATAAAGTCTGTATTTTAAGTAACCTCTATAAAACAGACAATAGAGCATTTAAAAATTTTAAAGATTGTTTCATACACAGGAAAAAGAACAACACCAGATGGTGTTAACTTATCATAGTAAAAGGTATTTTCAAGACTAATTTTATACAGGTCATCACTTTTTTAAGGAGTTATGAAATATCTTTACTTATCCTCACTAAAATAGCTGCTTCCTTCCTTCTTCATTCTTACTGTGTCTTTCCTAGTTTTGGTAGATCGGTGGCTGAAAACAAATTTGTAGAGTTACTGTTTCTAATCAACAGAACAAAAAAGTATTTTTATCCTTCCAGGTTCTCCTTTTGACTCAAATACATCTGGAGATGATGAGGGGTACCTTTTAAAAGTCACTCTCAAGAAGTTGCATGTTCAAGTCACATTTACATTAAAAAGATTTGTTTGTGCAGCTCCCTCTACACCATTTTGAAGACCAGCTTCTTGGAATATCAAATTACATTTTATTTGATAGATGTAAAGTCAGATAAGAAAGACTGAATTGTGTTTCTTGCTTCTTCAGTTCTAAAGTAGCATTTTCCAAGTGATTTAAGTAGGATTGATAGGCATATAGGAAGAGACACTACATAGCATTTAAAATATTTTTATTAAAATATTATTATATTTAGAAATCCCTGATAGCACTGGTCATTTAGGAGTTTTAGTACCATGAGAAATAATTTTTTGCTTGTAAAGTTTGAAAATCTCTGTTAAACTAAAAGGCAAAATAAAGAGGTATTCAAGATGGAAAAATAGTGACATTTAAGTTGAGCTCTGACTATGATATATATGCAGTTTATGTACTTGTATTTTACATGAGTAAGTCCAACAGATTCTCAAGCCAGGAAAACTGCAACCTTCTATCTATAGTCAAATTGTGAAAAAGTACAGAGTGTCAGTTTCAGGGTCACATTGCCCCCAGGCACACTCAAAATAAGAGCAATTCCTGTAAGAAGCAAAAAGTCCTTATGTATGTGTATATGTGTGTATATATATATATATATATATATATATACATATATATATATGTGTGTGTGTGTGTGTGTAATCTTAGCATTACCTGAATACTAGCACACCTAAAGAAAATATGAAGAGTCCAACTGAAATCAATGGGGA
>JAWWEU010000081.1:136225392-136261045 GCA_035583155.1 Acropternis orthonyx | reverse complement strand
TCACTTCTTTTAACTGAAACTCTGTCACATTGGGAAGTGGTTGGTATTTTGCCAAGAGTCAAACCAAAACAATAACAGCTCTTGGTCATTAAGACTTAAGTAGAGTATAACAGCTCTTCTTTTGCATCTGAATTTCTTTCCATTTGAACAGAAGCCTAAGGCATGCCTCATCCATAAAAAACAACCTGACAGGAGGTCACTGGAAGTAAAAAAACACTGGAGAACATTGCTGAAACTCTTCATCGAGTTCTTTAAAGGTGCAGTATGGCTTTGGGACACTGTCTTTCCTGTGTTCTTTATGATCACAATGGTTTGATAAAGAAAAACAGAGGGTGATAATTCAAAATGTGGACGGAAAAAAACATAGCTTGGAACATGAAGTCTGCTGAAAGAGGGAGCATAGAAGCTAAGACTGAGAAAGAGGTCTGTAACTGCAGGGAGAAGAAATTACAGCAGATGAAAAGAAAGGCAGAAGGTTGGAGCGGGAGAAGGAAACAGACTGCAATGAGAAGCCCCTAAACATGGGGCTGGATGGGCAATAAATCAAAGAACTTGGATGATCACCATAGGATTAAGATGCGCGGCAAAACTTCAGAGTAATGGGCAGAAAATTGTGCTCACAAAGACATACCAACTGTAGATTATGGAAATGAAACTGGGTTTCCTTGATGTTTACAAGTATTCGTAGCACATATGGGCACAGCATGTGGTATAAAGAGTGTGATTTGAAATGTAAAACAAACTGAGAGAAAGACTTTGCCATATTCTTCAACCTTCCCACTCTTTGGAGCTAAGAAACCAAATTTGCAGTACTTGGAGGTGTTATTATTTAATCATGAAGTTAACAGCGTTTTGGGGGAAAAAGGCAACACAGTGTCATTATGTTCAAAAAGCTACCATAAAGAAGGCAAGCAGTTACTTTGTTTTGCTTTTGTTATATTATTGATACTCTGAAGGCTTAAAATCATCACTTCATTTTTGATTATTGTCTTATCCTAAATTCCATGATCACTTAAGAATATATAGCCTGTATCTCATGAAATAATACATTGTAGATTATGTTCCATATTATATGTAATTTTAAAAAGCTATTATTATTTTTCAAGGCATTCTTTTAGGACCTAGTCTGCTTCAATTCTTTGGTTAATTGCGACTCTATAGTATAGACTCAGTGATCTTCATTTCAGAAGCTCTAGCGTCTCCATTCACCGTCGTAGGTCTTTCCCTTTTTGCATTTAAAAAGGCCCCAGCTTGAAGTAATGACTTTTCTTTGCCCAATGAATTTTATTCTAATTTAGCTGTGATTTCAAAAAATATATCATTGCACAGTAGTAGAAGTAGCAGAAGTAGTAGAAGGTGAACCCAAAGATTGCAGCTCTTCCGAAAGGACGACAGCAGCAGCAGAAGATTCTGAGATGGGGAGATGGAGAGAATAGCAGCGCTGGATGGGACTGTCTGCTCCCAGTCACAAAAGCTATACTTATATTACTAAGCAAAAGATGATCATAACTTGGGTTTTTACAATAACACTTGGTTATCTATGCTGTTTAATGATTTTTCTCTTTCCTGTACCAGCTTGCACTGGTGCAGGTGATCCATGGCTGTGGACAATGGGCTCCCTGATTATCAGATATAATCTGATCCGAGGACCAGTCCAGAATAAAATTTTGCAAGGCACTCTGATTTGGAGGGGAAGAGAATTTAGCCATATGGACATAAACCAGATTGTGCCAAATTCCCTCAGGCTCCGTGGGTGCAGCTTGGCCTTGTTCAATATACGGGGCTATTCAGGGTATGCCATACTCATTTGTGAATTTACATTCTGATACAGTCAGGGGACTGAAACATTAATCAGTATGCGTAAGACCCAAGTTACAACAAAGAAACTTATTTGACATTTCTTAAATTTTAATATTTTTCCTTACAACTTATCTGACATTTTAAGAAGTGACAGATTTTCTCCTAAGGAACACAAATTAAATTTTTGAAAGTTTCGATGTCGACACTGTCAGAAATCATTAAGACCTTAAAGGCTCAAGATAAAAATCAATGCCTGAGATTTTAGAAGAAAAAAAAGTAATTTAGAACTATCCTCTGTGTTCTTGAAAAGAGATAAACATAACAGCAAATCTGAGGCTGGGAGCTGCTGGCTGATTTGCCCTTCTCAATCTCTTCTTTTTCTTGTATATTACTGTATTATGGCCTCTAGGTAGAAATAAAGTAATACTTTGCCCTGTTAAAGTATATCTCTTCCTATCTGTACTTGTTAGCTGGATGCTATGTTGTATTAACATATGAGTTATGACAATTTCACTAAACAATTACACTTGTAGGAACTTAAATACATCATTAAAGACAGTTTACTTTTTCCCCCCTCATAATACATTTTTTTTCATTTAAGTTATCTACTAAGGGGGGCAGTCCTGTGGCATAATGGTTAGCACTCTGGACTCTGAATCCCAAGGGCCCGAGTTCGAGTCCTCAGTGGGACCGTCCCCTGGGCAGTTAAATGCCTCCCTGCCATTCGATCCCGTCAGATCTTGGATGCTAAGCAGGGTCAGTCCTGGTTAGTACTGGGTGCTGTAGACAGTCCCGAGGATTTCACTGTCACTGTCCAAGCTTACTCGGCTGTGGCAAATGGACCCTTAGGACTTAAACAGTGGGGCCAGTTCTGTGCACGCTGTGCCTCACCTAAAAACTCCACTGCGCAGGCTGGAAGGGCATACCCACGTGGGGAGAGCCCTTCCCCAGATCTTCGTTCACGAAGTCTGGCCATTACATGTATTATATCTACTAAGGAAGCTCTAAGGGTTCAGGATAGAAAATTTATTAGTCTCAGTTTTGTTGACTCCTAGAATATAACAGTTAAAATTAAAAGAAATTAAACCAGAAAGAGGGTAGTAGTCATCAACATTCTTGAAGTGTATATGGTGGTCTTTTGTGATGCTTTACCCATATGCAGAATGGTACCTCTTTTGTGCTATAGATAACACAAATATAGAATCATAGAATCAAATAGTGGTTTCATTTGGAAGGGACTTTTAAAGATCATCTAGTCAAACTTCCCTGCCATGAGCAGGGAAAGCTTTCACTAGAGGGACATAACCCAACATAATTGTCAACTTTTTATTCATATGTAGGTGAAAGCTTTTTTTTTTCCCTCTTCTCCACAAGTTGTTCCATAACTGACTGCTTCAGAAATCCTTTCATTGTCTTGCGGGAGTATACAGACCACAATTTTGCCTGCTTTACTTTATAACTTTGAATATTTAGCTAAGAAATCTTGTCATGAGTATGTGTGATGGGTTTGATAAACCCCAAAAAACCTGAGATTAAAGCCTTAGTTCATTTAGGCCCAAAGCCAAATTCAGCTGGTCTCAGTTTTGGGCCATGGGGCTCTCCATAAATTCAGAGGGACAGGTATCACCTGACTTAAGCAACCAACTAGATATTTCATATCATAAGATGTCAGGTTAACTATAAAACCAGTGGAGATATGTTGTCCGCCCCCTTCTTCTTCTCCCCTGGTGTGATGTGAGAGGACACGCTGTTGCTGCTTTCTAAACGACAGGCCTCACCGCTCCTATGCCAAGACATCCACATCACTTTTGGTCTTTGGGAAGTAAAATACTTTTGTTTTGTTTGAGTTTGCTCTTTCCCTCTCTTTGCTGGGTGTTTTCCTGGGAAACATCTTTTGGGGTGTTTTTCTGGGGTTCTGGGTGGTGGAATCTGTGTCTTGTTGGGTGGGACATCTTGGAATAAAGTTATTGTTGGTTTTTCTTTTATATTTGTACATATATATGTTGTAAATTTGTGTAAATATATATATATATGTTTCAGTTTTAAGGTTTTTTCCCCCCTCACTCTTTTGTTGAAACTCTGGGCCGCTCTGAGAGGCCTTGGCATTTTGCCAAGGCCAAACCAAAACAATAACCGTATGACATCAGTTTTCCTGCATCCTCCTCTTCATCTCTTATTAGTAGTAGTAGTAGTAGTAGTTGTGGTTGTTGTTGCTGTTGCTTACAGTTAAGTCCTATATATGCTGTTTCAAACTGAACTGATGGATAGATACACCATTTTAGATAACTGGACTGAATATTTTCTTTGGAAGCACCTTGATTCTGAGCTCAGTTCTTTGCAGGCTGCTAATGACCAACATGTAAAGTTGCTTACTCTGTTTGTTATGTTACTCAGACTGCTATGCCAGAATATTGCAGTCAAAGTCCTATGGTTCAAGGTACACTTTCAGTGCCACAAATTAACTTTCCTGCTGCCTATAGTTGTTTCTAGACATATTTCTTCTCCTTTTAGAGTAGAACACACCTGCTTGATGCTGCTCTTAAGACTAAACTGTGGAAAAGATGAGTACTCAGACTGCCTCATGGAGGTTCTCATGCAAATCTTTTATTGACCCTTGAGATCCCTTGAGGCACTTGATGTCTCCGTGTTTTACCATCATATCCCTGCTTGCCTATTAAATAAAATAGAGTAAGACATGTATATTGCAGAATATGTATATGAAACTGCTATATGCATGTAAGTCAGTTCAGACAGAAAAACTATTTCCAAACAACCTCTGAATTCAAACTCTCCCACATTATAAAGTCTAATATAGAAGTTTTTACTCTGTGAAGAGCAAGTGGTTTTCCTCATCTTCCTCCTATATAGAAACCCAAAATATTTTTTAAAGGCCTGTAAATGTGATCTTTCCCTTCCCATAATATACAACACATAAAATATTTTCCAGAAATCACCGTTCCTTTATGCAGTGTTTTACTCTCCTTTGCTTGATTCTGCCAAAAGTTCAGACAAGGAAGGTCCTTCCACTGGTCAGATTTGTGAGTAACAGCCAATATACTTCAGTGCAATTTTTACTATATTGTAATTTCTTTGTCAGTTACTCAGTTATGTCCAAATAAACTACCTTTGTTGCAGTTATGAGTTCACATTTCCAAAAATACCTTAAGGAGAGAAGAAACATAAATTTTCAAGAAAACTCTCTTACACCAGTTATAGCATGATTATAGCACTCTGGATATCAGAGACAGAAATAAGACCTCTGTGTTCATCCACTATCAATAAAAAAATTGATCTCATTATTGCTCATCTGTAACACATGGTGCTGGAAGCAAGATCGCATGAGTACAGAGCCTCAGGCTCTACCCACTGCCCTCTATCTTTCCCTGAGCACATTAAGTGCAATGTTTTTCCTTCCACTGCTCTCCTTTTATCTACTCTTCTAAACCTCTTTGTTCCTTCATCTGGTTTTCAACTACTCTGAGCTGTCTCTGTGGTACTGAATGCTGATGAAACAATAAATTATTCTAACTCAGAGGTTATTTTTCAGCTGTATTTCTTAGCATAACACAGCGATCCTGCATTTATACAGGAAATCTCTGCATCCAGGTCCTGTAATAAGGGCAATTAACTCGGCTGTTTGCAAGTACCCTGGATGTGCAAGGGATTGCAGGCATGGATCAACACTGCAGCATGGACAGACTGATAATGGGATACCCTTTCAACTCATTGCTGATTCTCACCCTCTCCCTGCCTTCGTAATGCCCTACTGGTGCAGTGTTAGTGCTGCTTCAGCCCTAGAGCTCTGTCATGGTCACTGAGCAGGGACATTCCCAGTCCCATCCCTTCCATGTTGGCTCCTCAGATCCATCTGTTCACATTTCCAATTCCTTCCTTGACCTTACTGTGTCAGATACCACTTTCAAGAAAAATGTATGTACACTTACATTAGCTCTAGTCCTTTTTATGGTTTTGTTTTTCAGAACTGGAAGGAACAAAATTAAAATACCTGGGACTGAAGTGGCCCTTCAAGGTCACTGAATCCACTTTCCTCCACTTAATGGCACTTGTAGACTAGGCAGCAGAAGTAGTCATGTGAATGTTCACATTTGCACCGTGAAGGCATAATATAAAATAACTTTTAACAGTCAGAAAAATAATAAAGCACTTAATCAGACAAAAAAGTAATGTAATTTTTCAAAACAAGAAAAAATCTCAGGAAATAAGGACTTCAGAGGAAAGAATACAGGGTTTTTAAATTCACTCTCCATTTCTCCCCTTAAATAGGAGAATAGGAAGGCAGAAGGGCTGAATTCGAACAAAAAAACTTATAATATACACATCATGTATATCTCCATTAACAAGGGCAGAAGTCAAATTTCTCTCACAAGCTTCATAAGAACTTTGAAAGGACCCAAATTAACTCAGAAAAGATTTTTTAATTTTTGTTTGACATCTCTGCTACAAGATGGCAAATCAAGAATATATAGATGCTGCATTGCTGTATAGTATTTTATCCCCAGGAAATTATGTTTAAAATCTTTCAAAACAAAAGCTATTTTTTGTTTTTCTTAGTTCCTTAATAATTTCCTCTGTGACTAATGGAGATAAACAGCTGCATTTTTTCCACAGACTGTGTAGACCTCTTGTTTACCCTTTCCTTTTTATAAATCTCATAGTGATACATCTTCTAGAATGAACACAAACAGGATGCTTTCAGCAATTTTTCCCACCACTGCAACCCTTGGCAGAATATAAATTAAAAAAATACAAATCAGTTCAGAGAAGGTGAAAGTGGTGCAGATCAGTTGTTGGAAGGAACTTGAAGAAATGGGAAAACTGAAGATTTTTCAAATTACGTAGTGAGCCTTCACAAAGCTGTTGATATTCTATGCAGGTGCTGTCTTTCTCTGCACAACTGAGTTATTATTTCTTGTAAGAGATACAAACTCTCAAGACTATCACATCTGCTTGTGCTGTTATAACATCAGATAAACACATGGAACATATATATATGTGTATATATATAAAATACATATAATATGACTAGTAACTGAAGATAGTCTAAGGTTATTCTGTCATTTATTTCCTTAATAAGGAACTTCTGGTTGTACACCAGACAACTTTATGGAAAAGTCCACAGAATTTCACAAGGGTGAAACAGTATAAATTTATAGAAACATTATTTTCCTTACACGGAGGATTATATTTGTTCAAAAATGCTGCACATGTAATTCTTATTATAAAAATTTATAGTGTTAAAAGTCTCAGAAGAATTTTATGTTTTCTGCTAATCTTTATAGAAATTTCCCATAAATATAAGCTGCTTCTAAAGGCATGTGTAGGGTGATTGCAGCAGGGATGTTTTTTTTCCAGGACACGTTACAACTGTCTCCTTGGCTTGCACCTGTTCACCTTTAGCTGTAATGTTATATTTTGGATATTCAAGGTGCTTGCTGCTTTGGGAGAAGTCTCCTGTCATGTAAGACATTGAAAATTAGCATCTGCATCAAACAAAGACAGAGGACTGAAGAGATTTTTCTGGTGATACAGAAAAGGCAGTCTTTCCACCTTCCTGTTAGGCACTATTTTAATTACATACTCAGCAGCCCCCAACTCTGATTATTTCATTTGCCTAGTCCCTAATAGGGTTTTAAGTAAAGACTTCCCAAATATTTTATCTCAGACAGGAGCAGGAGAGATTTAAGATCACTTCTGGCACTGAATCAATCTCTAAACATAGTATAAATATGAATTGACTGGAAAAGATCTGAAGGGGTGGATGATTGTTTCAGTTCACATGTAAGATGCAGTCACAGCGAGCACACACTACAGCCCACAGGAAGCTGCTTAGCCAGGTAAGCACATCCTGCAACTCCCTTCCACCTGTCATATCCAGGCCCCAAATGCTGCCAACACTCATTGATGAAGAAGCTTTAGAAAGGAGAGGATGAATGACATTAGTACTGTTCAGATGAAAGGATTCTTTGATCCAAAGGACTGGATCCAACTGTATCACATTTTCTGTGAATTTCTCTAGAAACCTTTTAAAAATAATAAAGCATAGAAATAGTTTGCAATTCTATGAATTTAAAGAAGAGTAATGTTTTAAGATGTTATTTCAAATCCAAGCATTGACATTTGGAATTTAAGTACCCTGCAGGGGTTTTGAGATTTGCCTAATATGTTCTATAGCTGTGGTAGGTTGACCTTGGCTAGTAGCAGGATGTGCACCAATTCACTCTCATTGCCCTCCTCAATAGGAGGTGCATGGAATTAGGTGGAAAAGCTTGTGGGTTGAGATAAAGACAGGCACATCACTTGCAAGTTTCCATCATGGGCAAAACAGGCTTGACTTAGGGAAAATTAATTTATTGTAAACTAAAGATAGGATTAAATGATGAGAAATAAAGATTCAACAATATGGTCTCCCTTCAACAAAGGCAGCACAGAGGGACTGGGGTCTGCAGCCAGTCCATAACAGTTTATTTCAACCACTTCAGTGTAGAGTCCTTCTCTACTCCAATGAGTGACCTCCCAGGCTACAGCTTCCTCTGGGGCTTATTGCCCAACTCCAGTGTGGGATGTACAGAAGAAGCTAAAAGTCATGCCTGATTGAGAATTTGTGTCAGGATGCCAGTGGAAGAGAACAAAGTGTTGTCTTCATGGTCTGGGGAATGGATGAAGGACAATTGTTTCAAAGTTTGCCAGCGAAAATTGGTCTGAAATACTTCCTGGAGCAGCCCCACACACTATATCTCTCACCCTGATCCTTTGTCTTTGCAGGTGAGTTCACGTATCTATAAGTGTGAGCAACAGCAGAAGGGAGTAACAGATGAAAAGAGAGTTGCACAGGGGAGGACAGGACCAAGAACAAGTGCTAAGAGAGGCTAAGGGACCTGATATTCAGCCTGGAGAAAAGTAGTCTGAGTGAAGACAGTTTCACTCTCTACAACTACCTGAAAGGAGGTTTTAACAAGGTGGAGGGTCAGTCTCTTCTGCCTAATAACAAGCAACAGGACCAGAGGAAACAGCCTCAAGTTGTGCCAAGGGAGGTTTAGATTGCGTATTAGGGAAAAATTCTTCACCAAAACACTTATCAAGAATTGGAAGAGGCTGCACAAGGAAGTGGATGAGTCACCATCCCTGGAGGTATTTGAAAGACATGTAGAGTAGCACTTAGCAGCACAGTTTAATGTTGAGCTTGCTTAATAGTTGACACTTGGACTTGATGATCTTACAGGTTTTTTCCAGCTTAAATGATACTATGATTCTATTACCTAAATAAATTTTTGCTGTAGATTTTTAAACTGCTTCTCCAACTCTGCTTTTGCACACATGAGCTTTGTTCTAGAGTCCTCTTCTGCTTTAAAAGACCAGAGAAATGTAGGAGCCATTTATAAACAGGGGAAGGACCTTTTCTAGAATGAACAGGAGACTAATGCGAAGAGCTATTACTGATCACATAGTGTGCTATTTAGTTATACAGCTAAGTGCTCCCCAAACAGTAGACAGCACTATATGTGCACTCTTAAATAAGGTTGACCTGGTGTTCAAGAATATTGAGAAATGTCCCGTCTCTGAAGGGATTGTCTTTACTCAGAAAGAAAAGAAACATTTCTGAAAAAAGGTAAGCTTCTGAGGTGAATTATTATGCAAAAAATGTTGGAGAACCTGCAGATGTGCAAATTTCTATTTAAATTTTCAATGAAGCTATGGTTTAGCATTAATTAGTTATATTAGTAAAGTGATATGAGGAGCTGAATATTCATTTAATCTCAGCAACTATCAGAATTAAAAATATCTTACAGGTAATATAAGGGATCAGATGACAAAAAATTAACATTTAAGGATTTATCTTACTTTCTCATGTCACAGTTATGTACAAATTTTTAAGACAGACTCCTTCATCTCCAAAAATTTGCTTTTGTTTCAACTTTTCAGGGGACCAAGCACCAGCAGTTAATTGTAATAAAAATCTGACCATGTTAAATTTTTATTGCTGACAGCACAAGTCAAGAAAGGAACATAGCTGGTTTACTCTATCATGCCAAGAATAATTTCTCAGCAAGATCTCTTCCATTAATTTTTGACAATATTAGAAGAGCTTGAACAGGTATTAGAATACTAGTGCAGCCTACATACACCATTGTCATTAATAGTAGCACTGACCTTTCCAAAAGAATAAAATAATTCTGATAAAAGCCAATTTATACACACACCCCTATCTATATTTATTATATATTTCATATATGTATCTATTAATTAGAAATTTGGAACTATTCCATGAGTCAAGTCTCATTGATTTTAGTAATGTGGTGTCAGTATACTGCCAACATTTACAACAGAAATGTCACAGATGGTGTGTTTAAAATAGAACTAGCAAATTCACCTGTCTCACCTAAGATGCATGGAAGTGGTGCTATACTTACAGGAAATCTGAAAATGTTATTCTAGATTAGGCTAACTCCTCAAATGTGATAGTGTCCTTTTTAGCCGTCTCAGGACCTCACTATGGGATATTATGTTCAACATATTCACCAAATGAATTTTGTATAACAGTGCAAAAAGTAAAAAATAGTGTCAACTCATAGATTTCCAAGTTCAGGTATTTTCTCTATCTGTTTATTAATTATATGGAGCTGACCCCTAAAAATCATTCAAAAAAAGAAATTTCATTGATGTTAATGTGGATAGGTTCATGAAGTCAAAAATCTAACAAGTTATATGTTTCCTACAATTAAATACTGTAGAAACCTCAAATAGAATAACAGTACAAATAGGTAACTGAGAGAGAAGTACTAATTTTCCACATTTAAACATGCCTTGGAAAGTTATTTCATTTGGGAAAACTGGGGTAGTTGATCACATATTTTCTGTGGTAATGAGTACTTTTCCTATTTTAAGTTGAAAGAAAGCAAACTTACATTAATTCTAACTTTAATGTGAAGTTACAGTTCAGGGCAGTTGCAGATGGATGAAATTAAAATTATGGGTTTATTTCACAAGGCAGAAAACTGGTTGCGTAGATGCAGCACAACATTTTGCAAGCTGTTCCTCTAATAGATCTCCATTAGCAAGGGATTACATACAAGAAGTTAGTTCAGTCATGGCCACTGAACGTTTAATTTTTTTTTTTTCTTTTGTTCAAAACTGCCATTGAACACTGTCAGTTGATGCACTGATCATGGTTAGAATAGTCTGAGACTAGACAGTGAAAGAATATTACACTGTAAAGCACAGTTTCAGGCCAATTAAAATCAGTAATAGAATGCTAAAACTTTTATATTCTATCATCATTTCTCTTACAATAATATGTTAAAATATTATGGATGTATGACAGTGTTCTTGTTTCCTATTAACTGAAAAATGAGAGCAGCTTTAAAGTTATAGATACGGCCTGTGTGTAGGCTTGTCCAGGTATAGAATTGCATTGCACAATAGTAACATAGCTAAGTAGATAGATCTTTGTTTCTAACAATATAGAAAATTCCTGAAGTGTAAAAGTATTCTTATTATTAGAGTTTTGCAGCATGTCCTGGTTTAAATATGCCAGAATATTTTCAAAATTAGGAAGTCAGAAATGCAATTCTTCTTTCTTTGCACATCCCCTAAACAAATTATTGTCAAATTTTAGGAGCCCTCTAAGCATGGACAAAGGGTCAGGTGAGACATTATTTTTTCTGCACCGGGCACAAGGAGGAAGTTTTCTACAAATCAAGCACACCGGGGAGTAAAAAGCAATTAATTTATACACTAAAATTTACATAAGCCCACCTATCCAATACATAGTTACCTGATGCATAGTCATTTCGCTTGCATAACCTTATGCAATACTTGCTACTGTGCCTGCATGAGCCTCTTCAGAGGATCTCTGGTGGTCGTTCGGGGAGGTGACCCCTACTCAATTTCATGCAAAGTTCAGGTCAGGATGCACAGAACACAAGATGTGTTATTTGTGTGCCAAGTAAGATGTGATCTGCAGCTCCAGAGCCACATCTTAACAATTGCCAAGCAGGAAACAAAATACAAAAGCTCTCCTTAAGCACTAAGCAACACTTGTTTAACACACCTGATAACATCTATTTACAGTCAAAAGAGAGATTAAAGGTCAAAATGGAACCATCAACTTACATTTAAAACAGAGATCAAAGGAAGGGACAGAGAATCCTTCTTAAAGGCATCAAAATCATTTGTATTGTTTACTCTTTGTTGTCCGTTTACTATCCACTCCTCACTGCAGTATGGCCAGGCCCCACTGAAACTCCAGGGTACAGCTGCTAAGTGATGAGCTACACATGCCCGACCTATGATGTGTTCCCTGTCATGTCTCTAGCAGATACCACATTCTCTCATCACTGCTTGTGGAGAAGCTGGACTTGACCCTGGAAACATTCTGCCCACTTGACTATCAGGGCAGTGTGATGGCTTGGCAGAATAGCTGTCAGCTGACAAAACCAACTCTGGCACCCAGCTGATCATCACAGTTCTATTCAGTAAGTTAGCTTACACATTCTTCTCTTCCTTATTCTACTGTGTCATGCATCCCAAATTCAATTTTATTTGTTTATCTGTACACTAAACATGCATTGATATTCTTTCTCATCATTAGCAGCATCACATTTTCAGTCATTCAATATATCTTTGGTTGTTGCATTTTTTTATTTCTCCTTTTAAACATTTTCTTCATATAACACTAGCAATATTTTCCACAGAGAATATGCTTGTGAGTCAGTTACCGAACATAACTTCCATACTCATTCAGTTGCACAGCCACAATAATTTGAGATCAACTCTGGCATAAGATTTCATTAGTTTGGAAAATAAATTTTACTTTATTTTCAAAAGAGATCTTTTAGAGTTCTTCCTTAAAACAAATAAATAAATAAATAATGCAGTGCTTTTACTAAAGCAGACTTATGCTAAACATGGGACTATGTGTATTAAACAAGTAGCTGCTCTTTTAAACTGCTGTTAAAACTCTTTTGAATTGTTTGCATTCAGTTTCCACACAGGATAAAAAGTCTGATATTGTTTCTTTTATTCTGAACTCTAGGAAATTTTGAGATTCTCTGGGTCTCCTTAAAGACCTGTGAATCTTCATTAAGTATTAGTTTCTCCCTTTTGTGGCATGTGGTGTGTTTACTACTTCTTTCAGTGCACTTTTCCCTTCCTAATACCAAGAAAATTTCTATGAATCTGGTGCTACTGGTGTCAGGTGACACTTGATCTATAGCTCTTATTCAAGGAGGAGTTTAGAACCCCAAAGTCTTTATAATGTCAAAGGGAACACCGTTTGCTTCAGGGAATTCACATTTAAATGTATAAATGCAGTTTAAACATCTGAATTTTTAAGCACAGAGGAGAGAAAAGCTTTGTGGAACTCTGCACACAATTCTTTGGTGAGTTAAAAAAAATACACCTGTTTTATCCACAGCCCTTTTTTTTTTAAGCAATAAATATCAAAAGTATTTTGATATTTTTCTTTCCTAAAGAAAAGATAAACACTCGCTGAGCTGTTTCCTAAAAAAAAATGGGGGACTGTACTCTCACGTATTATTCATTTGCATTTAAAATTCTACCAGAGCTTTAGGTTTAGCTGTAGTTTTAGCAAATGGCAGCGGAGAATAATATGTGGACAATCAATTTTTTTGTCTATACTCAATTAAAGATGTCATATAGTGTAACCATAAGAAATATTTTTTGTTGTAAAATAGTATTCTTCAAGGTGAAGCTTGAATTAATTAAGAACGTAATCAGGTTTTATACCTTTTTCACTATTCAGTCTGTAACCTACAACTCTTTCAGGCTCTAAGAAGAATTCATTATAATTCAGAAATGTGATAAAAATGGTCTTGAAGGTTATTTGATTATTTTATTCAGCTCATCTATCTTTTAAAATAAATTCATGTTCATAAAACCTAATATGTTTCTTGCGGTCTAGAATTAAATTCTCCTGACAGTTATTTTAAGAAGTAAGAGGTAAAGTCAAAGATGAAAAATTATGGTTATAAATTAAGATAAAAATTGGACAAACCATAGAATTCAAAAATGTTTGATAAATTCAGATTAACATCATGAATTGTGGATGGAGAAATAACAATTATGCAGGATCTCCCTTTTCTTTAGGTTGACATGAATTTAGATCTAATTAACTAATTATGAATGATACTGAAATATATTGATTTTTTCTAATAACTATTACTTTAGATTAAGCCAATCCTTCAACCATTTCCCTTTCAAAAATGACTTGGTTCCTTGAACTTGGATTCAATTAAAGTCAAAATAGGAGAATTAGAACTTAGCCTTCCATTTAACCTTTTTGCATACTTGACAAAATTACACCTGGACAGACCATGCCACAATGGTAATATTATCATGAAACTCCTCTTTATTTGTATATTGAACGTGGTACTGATCATTGTCAAAAAAACCCCAAACAACCAAACAATACAAAACAAACTAAAAATCCCCAGGAAAAACCGCAGCAAATTGATGAATCTAAGAGAAATGTTCTCTCTGTCTTCTGTGATACTTTGAAAATCCCATTTTTCTTTGGCCAAAAAGACAAGTCTAACCCTTCAGTCTGACAATTGAAGGTCTGATTAGGGTCTTCAAATACTAAAATTCCCATAATTTCATTTTACATCAGCTATTCACTCTGGGACAGTAACAGAAAATACAGCAATAGCTGCATGGTAAATCCTCAGGCGAGAGCAACTGCAAATCATCATGCTCTCTGTGCAACCACAAACCTCTCATCTAACAGAGGTCTATAGCCAGATTATATCTTCTTGTCTAATTGACAAGTTTCCTACTTTTGCCATATCTCCTCAGTCTGTTTTCAGGGAGTTGCTCAGAAATTTTTGAGCAGGAGCAAGGAAAATTCACTTTATCATCTATTAGGATTGTGAGTCACTCTCAGCATTGAAAGTTAATTTTCGGTGCTCTGAAGACTCACATTCATTCAGATGCACTGGTTGTACTTGACTTGTGTTTGAAAGCTAAAATTACTTTAAAATATGAGGAGTTTATACAGCAGTTACCGGATTTGAAGAGCTTGTGGGCTAAGATAAATCTATAATTATTTTATCATATATTTGATGTGAACATGATGATGAATTTATTGCTTGTCCAACTTTATTAGATGATAGATTTAAATAAAATATGTATATACATTTACTGAATGCGTAAATGAACAAAAATACCTTTCATTCCAGACTCACTGAAACCAGTTATACATGTATAATGTGTATGTATGTGTTATCTGAGGAACTGTCCATCCAGTTTTCACTTCTATTTTTCTTTTTAATCTTTGAAAATTTCAAATCCAATTCAGTTTTTTAGAAGAGTAAGGATTTTTTAGATATAAATTTCCCACATGTTTTAAGAAAATAGTTGACTAATGGATGAGGAAAAGAGATTCCACTGAGAGAATAATTTTGTTAGCTACCCAAAAAACTAAAGTTAGACTTATTGATGAACACTGAGAATTTCTATGAAGAAAGACACCATATCTGTCAACCTAGACAACAAAAATATTAAAGCCAAACATTCCATTTGTAATCCAATCCTTCACTTCGTTATTTGCCTTTACTAATTAAGTGTAGAGTTGCACAAACATAACTGAAAGCAGCACTTAGCTCTGATTTGCAGCATCTCATGTGATCTGTTTTGGGAAAACTTCATTTCTGTTAAGAATAGAAGACACCGTAAGGTCAAAAAAGATCAATAGTGTAAAAGAATCAGGACTTAAACAATGAACACTGGAATTTCTGACTTCCAGATCTGGCCTCCTTTAGGCCCAAAAAAAAAGCTCTTGGAGATTATCACAGAATATTCTGAGTTGGAAGAGACCCACGAGGATCATCAAGTCCAGCTCTTAAGCGAATGGCTCATAGAGGAATTAAAACCCACATCCTTGATGTTGTAAACACCATGTTCTAACCAACTGAGCAAATCTCAGTGTATGTGGAAGAAAATCTATTGCTCCAAGCTCAGCCTCTCATGTACTGTCAGGACACATCTGTCACTGCCTTGGAATTCCCAGCCTCAAACTTTCTCTTTAAGATGATGATTTTGTCCTTTCTTTAAATATTAGTACCATGTCATCAACATTTCTTTTGTGTACACATTAGGAAATATTTCTGTAAACTGCATCACATATATTTTTTTCTTGGACTTTTATATACTGTGATAAATGCTAAGATGTTCTATTATGATGCTCATAACATGCAAAATATGAAACAATTAGACATTATTATAAACCAAATCCATTTTAATAATAAGATTTTGTTTAAACACATTCAGAGATTCACAGAAATTCCAGTCTCTTGGGGAATATTACTCCCAAAGACCAAATATCAGGGGGGGGAAAAAAAGAAAAAAATTATATTGGAAATAAAAAACTGAGAGAAGAAAGCTGAAATTAAAAGACAAGAAATATCTTTGATTCTGTGATATATGTAAAAGATGAAGTGTATATATAACATACAAAAGCTACATGTTCTAATTCCAAAATTTTTCATAGATCATATCAAAAATATTAAAATACAATGCACAGGCTTTACCTAATGATTCACCTTTTCTTACTCAGATAGACTATAGGAGTAGAAGGTGCAATAAACTCCTTAATTGCTACCATTTGGTTTAATTCTTCATGTTAAAATAAATTGGCTCTGTTCTCTAGCTCCTGTTTTCAGAGAAACTAATTTTAACTCTTCCTCATAAACAAAAGAAGTAACAATTTATCTTCAAAACAATTCCCAGTGCTCATATGTAATTTGGCTTTGGATGTGGGGTTTTGTGTGTGTGTGAAAATTTTCAAAAAACATTCCATGAAATATTTTAATTGGTATGCACAGAATGATTTAAGATTATCTCCTCTCTCCCATTATTTCTAAAGGTCACTTGTTTATGACTGTGTATATACAGTGCTCTATTACTGTTATTTCTACTATTACTACAGCAATTACCGGAGTCATCCTTCCATTTTTGTATTTATTTTTGTATTATTCTCCCATGCTTAGACATCCCTTCTGCCAATTTCCACACTTAATTTGTTTACCTTAGAGACTGTTTTACAAAGTAAATCAATAATTCCACAATTTTCAGTAATCCCATTTAGTAATGGGCCTACTTTCTCTTTTTATTTCCAGCTACATTTTTTTTCCAAGTTTATGCACAGACTTTTATGCAAACTGGTATTTGAAAACCTGTGCAAAATTAGATGACTTTGCTCAATCAAAGCAGTATTATTGAGGACTGGTGATAAGTGCAAGATCTGATCTATAGTTTTGGGAACTGTATAAGTATTAATATGAAAATCAAAATTGGCATGTCGAAAACTCACATATGAAGCTTATACAGGGCATTTCCAGAGTCAGGCACAACATTTATCAACGTTTTCTCTCAAAGGCAACCAGCAGTACCACAAAGCATAACAGCTCAAAGGGCAAACTCTGCATGGCTGAATACATATTGAATGATGTGTCTGCTACTACCCTCCATTATCCTGACAATCTACTAAGAGTTTGATGCACTGCCTGAAAAAGCTCCAGGAAATCTGAGAGTGTTAATTCTTAAATCACAAATTTGACATCTGTGGGAAGATCTATTCATCCTTCTAGGGAACCTTATTCAACTTTCTTGCTCAGAGAAGTTCAACGTCTCTGTGTTCAGCTAGTCATTTTCTTCTAAGACTGGAAGATGATCTATGTGTTCCAAACATTTAACTCAAGCAATAGTTCAAGAAACATTACTAGTTTTTTGAGGAGTTGATTTTATCTGATTTAAAGGTTATTTAATTTATATGAAATAAAGGCAATTTTAGCCATCAAGAATGTCAAGTAATGTGATCAACATTTCAAGTTCTTCAAGGGAAAAGTGTGTTGAAATTCTACTTTGTTCTGTGCTCTGAATAAATTTTAAAATAACCAGCACTGTGACTAAATTGAATAAACCTAAAGAAGGAGTCCAGTGTGGTATTCTGCATTAAAAGGACAATTGTCTACATCGTTGTGTAACCCCTGAAATGGTTTCACTCTTCAAAGATAATTTTTATGGGTTTTTTGAACATTAGTCATAGTTGGTAAGTCATGTAGCTCTGGGAGTGTTGATGAAGCCCCTGTATGAAACAGTCGTATTGTTTCAATGATGACCATATAAAGTGTTTATTAACAATAAACAAATTAATTTCAGAAAATAGAAAGCTTTTTAGGAAGTAGTGGTAGCTGTTACCAATGTAAGTAAATATAATACAATCATCCATGACGTTTAAATTTTTTTTAGCTCACACCTTGCATCCCCAAGATCACCACTCTGTCTTTTGTAGACAAAGTATATAGCTTGTGTACAGCTAAAATTAGCAGAATAAAATTAGCAGAACTTGTAGATTTTCCCTTGGTTTGGTTGGTTAGCTTTTAAATGTACTGTGTTAAATTTAGTAATTTACAATTACTAAATGTTATGTACATACTCTTTAACTAACTGGCCCCAGTTCTGCCTGCCACTCACTTGTTCTGGAAGACGTATTAAGAGATGACCTGGGGGGAAGAGAATGTTTCTTTGCCTACATCCAACTTAAGTGTTAAAGAATGCCTTCAGCCCAAGATAAGAAAAAGGAAAATGGAATTAAAATAATATTACCTAGGTTATATAAAAGCACTATTAAAACATAAAGTAGACATTTCATAACATATTTTTAAGTCCGATGTTTATATTCAAAGAAAATTGGTAATTCTAATTTTGTTAGTATTCTGAAAATGAAACAAATTGAATAGTCTTCTTAGTTTTAGGGAAAAGCACATTCTGCTAGTCTTAAGTAATTACTAACTTCAGAGGACAAGAGTTATTTCCATGCAAGCCAGTGAATAGAAATAGCTACTGTACAAAACAGGGTGAGCTACACTAGAAAGAAATCCACATTAGATTTCACCCTCAAATATAAAATCTCAAACTTTAAACCTGCTGTCAAAACTCCTGAATTGTTTTCTGAATTTCTTGTTTCTCTATTTTCTTTGCTTACAAAACAATAAAAGACCGAAAGAAGCCATCTTTATAGAAAATCAGTACCTATAGTGCAGAGTAATGAATTTGTGTATTGTCAAAATTTATTAGTGGCAAAGCCATGTTAATCAGGTGAATATTACCTATAGGCAGAAAAGATTAATATACAGTAATGCAGTACATTAAAACCAAACTCTCACTAGAACTACTTGAATAACTTCATTAATCTTTTTTTCTTATTAGTTTAACAAAAGAAAACATTACTCAGAAAGTGAAGCCTATGAAACATCAGGTATTTGTATGCATCACCCATATCCAAACTCCACTTGCTAACGAACTGATGATATTTAACCTGCTCTTTTAGTTAGCATGCATTCAGCTAGGTATTCAGCTTTTGCAGTGATTTATCTTCTTGGCTCTACACCTTGTCCTGCTGTTACAATGTTGCCTCCTGCTATCAGGGAATGCACAGAAGCTCTTTCACCTCTCTGAAGATAATTACAGGATTTCAGTCTCCATAGACACTAATAAATGTTCTACTAGTTTTCTGAAGAACTCAATTGACTTTAAAAAAAATTTAATTGAAATAGATAAAAAGAAAGATCTTATTACATACAACAGTCTCAGAACTTCTACACATTGAGAACAACCACTTTAATAGTTTTGGAAGAGCTAATACTGAACTTAATGAATTATTATTAAAAATACTGTGGTTTTCTTAATTGTTATCACTGCACACACAAGCAGATATAAAATCCCAGACCAATGATGCATCTTGATCATTATATCTCTCTTATTTTGAAAAAGTCCTATCACTAACCAATCTTCAAAGTAATATTAAGATGCAACTCTAAATTGTAGTACTATATCCTCTGCTACAAAATCAGTTCACATTTTTTATTTATGCATTTCTATATAATCACAAATTTAGTATCTTCACCTATGCTTATTTACATGAGTAGTGACATATGTGCTTAGGTTCCTTGATAGACACAAGCTAGTGCTCAATGCTTGGTAACACCAAATACTATCACTGCCTGCAGAAAACTAATGATCTCAGATGACTAAAACAGGGATATCCTCATTCCAGACCACAATTTTTAAAGGGACAGAAAAGAAAGACTTAAATTAATGAAGAAAAGATTATATTAGGTGGGGAAAGGTAATGCCTACCTTTCTTTCTCCTTGCCTTCCTCATGGGTTATAGAAGTGGGAATAGCGATGTAATCTCTTCCCTTTTTCTCTTTTTGTGTTACCTCTTTGGCAGATCACACCCATTTCCTTCATGCCACCAGTGATGCTAGTAACAGGAAGAGGAGAGGCAATGAGGACACTGTGATTTACTGGTTTAGCAAAAGAGAACCTCTGACTCCCAAATTATGCCATAAGCCAAAAGTTCATCAACTCTGTTGGAAAGAAACAAAATCACAAAGGTGAAATGGACAAACTGCTACAAAGTGTGTCCTGATATGCCTAAGTGGGCATGGTGGTATTAGGTCAAAGATTGGACTTGATGTTCTTGGAAGTCTTTTCCAACCCTATTGATTCTATGATTCTATGTGCTGTTCATGTATCTGGAGACAAAAGTGAAGACCAAATTGTAAAACTGCAATAGATCCAACTTCAGCAGAACTTGTTACAGTTGAGGGTTCAGTCTGGGATCTGTTCAATTGCCCTAAGGTAGATTTCTATGCTGTTGGAGTTGCCCTAAATATCAGAAACATTTACATGGGACTACTAAATATGGGAAATTCTGGCAGTTTCTGAGCTTGAACAGGATACCTAGGTCATGTGCAAGCAGAATAAATGTTTCCAATTAGGCAAATTAATCAAACTCATAGTGTTTAATGGTATGTCTTGTAAATCAAGAAGTTAAATGATCTTTGACATGCACTCCCCACCCCCAGATTGTTATGAATCTCCAAATTAACATATAAATACTATGCCTTTGTTCTCACATCAATTTTATTCTTACATCAAAAACCTCATCAGGTTTCTGATGAAAACATATTCCATTTTGCCTTCCATTCTATATGCATCACCACCAGTGACTTATGTACTTGCTGTCTCTTGGGGGGAAAGGAAACTTTTTTCTTTAAAGAATACATTTGATTTTAAAAATCTAACTTCAGTCAACTGAGGTGTGATTTAAACCAAAATCCCAGTAAAATTTTCTATATACCCCAAGACACAAACTAGAAGTTTCCAATAATAAAATGTTTTGAGAAAGGTAGAAGCAAGTTAGAGCTTCAAAATTTTGTGGAAGAAACCAAGCATGTTGCAAGAGCTGTAGAGTTGTTCAAACTGAATATTTTGTTACACCCAAAATTGCCTTGTGGGAAAAAAGGAGTTTAGCAAATAGCTGGAGCTGCAGCATCCAGGAGTTCTTGCCAGGAAGAGTGCAAATTTCATGGTTGCTCAGTCTTGGGTTTATTTCAGTACCTTATGTTACTCTGGCCTGATTCCTTCTCACTGGCTCCCAGCCCTGCTTCTGGTGCAAACTTCCATGGCTCCATGGGACATCATGGGTGACCGCTTGTCCTGCAGTGACTGCCAAGTTTATCTGGCCTGGTTCATCTGTGATCATCACAGAGGTTCAGATCAGGCCAGACAGTGGTCCTGTGGCCACCAGTTTGCTGTTAGAGCAACCTGGCACCAGCTCTGGCCCAGGGAAGCCTGACCACATGCTGGACACTGCTATGGCAGTTCAAGGTGATACCTGCTGCCATCTTCTGGTGGCAGAATGCCATTTACTGGCCAACCAGCAGGTTACAGTATTTGGTTACAAATTTGGCCTTGAATTTTCTTTGAATATAGAGCTCTTTGAGTACAGAGTTTTATGATGTCTCTGAAGGTACATCAACAGTAATAAACATTGGTGCTGCCTGCATATATTTGCATTGCTTTGACAGACACTCCATCTTGTAGAAGTCTGAACTGATTACTGACCTCTTCTGTAATGCACTGCTGCCTCTCTATTCCTGCCTGCCTTGAGCACTCTTTCTTCTCTAGAAAGATTATTTAAGCCTAACTTGATATGCATTCTCTTTTTCAAACCAATGTTTTGGTAAGTGATTTCAGCATCCAAACCACAATGCTCCACATTAATGAAATGCACAGTTTTTCTTGGCCCATTCATGCACTATGTGTGAGTTGGTCTGTGGAACATGTGTTGATCTAGAAATAACATAGAAGAATGCACTGACCTGAGCTGTCACATTTAGTATGAGAACTCCTTCCTCTCTGTGAGAATTTTGAAAGTTAATGATAATTTAGAATTTTACTAAGCAAAAGACAAGGAAGGATGTGAAAATACACGTTAGAGCAGCTTGTTACTCAGGGTGATGTAAATAGATGCTGTGAAAAAGAATATGCATTGCTATTGAATTTTAAAAAATGCATCTTTATACATATTTATCTTCTAAAATGGAGGGAAAGAGATTAGGGAAACTAATATTTCTCAAACTAGACATCAAGTTTCATTTTTTTTAAATAATTTGTGAATTCTGTCAGGATATATAGAGCAATAAATGAAACTGCCTTCTGCACTTGTTAGTCTGGACTGATGTAAAACATTGAGGAAAAAATACAGTATAGTAATTTATACAGGGAGATTTTACTGATCTGACAGAATGAGCAGCTACTATATTATCCATTGATCAAACATAAATAATTGATCATAGGTATTAGTACTTTTTTACCTCTGCCACAACCTTAGTTATGAAAATGTTTGCTGGTCTCCTCTGTCTTCTTCCCTTCTGGTACCACTGCCATGCACACAACAGAATAAGTACATTGAATATAAAAAAGACACATAGTTAAGTTGATGGTTGGACTTTATGACCTTAGAGGTCTTTTCCAAAATTAGAGATCCTATAATTCTATTATTCTATGCTTAATATGTAAACTTACTCTGCATACACAATGATAAAAGAAGTTACATTAGGTCACCATGACAAATGCTTCACACAGATCTTTAATCAAGACATTATCAAGCAAAATGTTCCTCAATACTTTCAGAAAAAATAACCAACAAAAAAAGCAAAAAACCACAAGTCAAACATGAAACTAATTTGCAACAAAAATTTAAAGAACACCAAACTGTTATAAGGCAAAATAGTAAGTCAGGATATATCAATGGGTTTAACTTCTTTAGGCTTGTGCAGGTTGCTGTATTACATGTGCTGTGGTATTTTTAAAATCATATAAGTATTTTACTTTGACTTTCAGAGATTGTATTTGGCATCATTAAAATCAGCCACAAAGTTTTTACAAGCTCTCCTTCAACAAAACCAAAGAAATTCAAATAAATAAAATAAATTCAACATAAAGACATAGAGTACAGGACCGACTTCCACACTGGGAACCTTATTTTGAAAAGAGTATCATGGGAATGGTTTATAAAGCCTCATCTATCAAAGTAATAAAGATTGGACTGACCATAAAGAAATGCAGAAATACCTCACACCAGTCAGTGGCTGAACAATTAAATAGCATGCAAAACTTAGTGGAGGTAAATTCTAACTGATGTACAGGGGAGAAAAAAAACAGTCCTAAACTAAGATAGAAATTAGTGGATCCAAGCTTGCCTTTATTACAAGTGAAATATTTGGGTTAGGACATTAGCTTTGTTAAAGCACCATTTCAGTGTAAAATGGTAGTTTTAAAAATGTGGTGAATTTTTCATTTCATTCCTAATATTTGAGAAAACATCGATTTTGCTATGTTAATCCTGTCTATACACACATCTCAAAAATTATATGTTATAATGAAAAATATGTCAGACAAGGGCAGTAAGGCTATACTGAGTTCTGTATTAGACACCAAAAAAATAAACTTCACTCTAGGAAAAAAAAAAAAAAAACCACAAAACCAAAAACATAAATGAGAAGGAACCTAAGAGAGGTCTATCAAAAATATGTATGTCATGGGGAGATTGAGTAGGTAATGATTATTGTTTCTCTCTTCCTGTATAGACAGTGGATAAAAGAGGCTTGAAAGATATTAGGAAGATCCTCACAAAAAAAAGCCAAAGGGGGTAAGATATAAGGTCACAGAGGCATGGACCTCTCTGCTGTGTAATTGACCCTGGTTGAAGGAGAAGCTGAGCAACTCTTTGAGGGTTACTAATTACACATAAATCAGGTCTCAGTCAAGAAAGACTTAACTGAAATGAATTGAAAGCTGGGGGAGTTTTCAAGGGAATGTTCACATGTGCTCACATATATTCGTATCTATATATTCATTTTTGTCCATTGTCAAATGCAAGTCCTGTGCTAGCTGGACCTTTACCCAGTACTTATGTTTTTATGATGAACTACTGCATGTGATTGCTCTTTGTGGCCCTGCAGTGAAATGATTTTATGGAATTCTTGACTATCTAAGCAGTGGAGAATTACAATGAGGTAAAGACAGCAGGCATTCTGCCCTTGAATCCAAGCACTGTTGAGCTGTTGCATGAACACTCTATAAGCTTTTGGTCAGTTCTTCAACAAAAATAGATTGCGAAAATGAAAAGTGGTCAGAAAAAGCTGTTTGAAAATCTTTATGGTAATGGATTAAAGAAAATTAAGTGATCCAAGAACATGACAGTCTTGTGATCACTGTCAGCAGGTATATATACCAATGGAAAGAGATTTTTGATAAGTACTTGAGCTGGTTTCATCTGGAGTATAGTTAAATTTCTTCATGTAAGCATATGGGGCTAGGTTTTAGATATTTGTTGGAAACAGTGTTGGTAATTCAGGGACGTTTTCATTGCTGCTGAGTCAAGAACTTTTCTGCTTCTTACACCACACTAGCACTGAGTAGGCTAGGGGTGCACAAGGTATTGGGAGAGGACACAGCTGGGACAGGAGATCCCAGTTAATTCAAAGGATATTCCATAACTTATGGCATCAAGCTCAGCACACAAAGCTGGAGGCCTGGAGACTGTCTGGTCACTGACTTGTTGATGGTGATTTTTGCTTGCATCACTTGTCTTAGAATCACAAAATCATTAGGTTGGAAGGTTTTAAAACACCTCTATGATCATTGAGTCCAACCATTGACTGGTCACCACCCTGTTGAATAAACTATAGCATGAAGTGCCAAATGCAGTCATTTGTTGAATGACCTTCAGGGACTGTAACTCCACAACCTCCCTGGGCAGTTCATTCCAATACTTAACAACGCTTTCCATAAAGAAATTCTTGTTGATGTCCAACCTAAGCCTTCCCTGGTGCAGCTTGAGACCATTTCCTCTTGTTCTGTCACTAGTTGCCTGGTAGAAGAGGCAAACCCCCACCTTGCTACAACCTCCTTTCAAGTGTTCTTTCTTGGGTTATATTTTTCTCTTTGCTGTTTTTCTTTTCATGAAAATATTATTAATATTATTGTTGTTGTTATTATTATATTTCAATTGTTAAACTGTTCTTATGTCAACCCATGAGATTTCTCACTTTTTCCCTTTCAATTCTCTTCCCCCATACTTCTGAGTAGGGGTTGAAAAGCAGCTGTGTGGTGCTTAGTTGCCAGCTGGCACTAAAACAAGACAGTGTTAATCTGTTAGTGGATTATCCTCCTCATCTGAAGCATAGCACAACAGAGAGCACTAGCTAGCTTCCTTACTAGCTACTGTCTTGAGGCATGAAATATGATCTGCACAGTGACTCTGCAGTTACTGTGTTAAAAAGCTACAGTATAATCAAGGCTATTAGTTAATTTGACCTTTTAATAATTCTCTGTTTAAATCACACATACTATTAAGAAAATAACTTATTTCCAGTAAAATGGATTCAGCAAGGTATCAAGAAAATCTTTATATGTGAAGTTTGAATTAAATATATTTATGTATTGTCATCATCAATAGTAAAGGTACAGGAAAAGACAAACTTTGAAAACATGAGAAACACAGAAACAAATTCTCAAAATTCTGGTACAGACTTTAACCATATATTTGTACTTTCAAAGAACAACTTATGATTTTAAAAATAAATTTGCAACTGAATAATATTGATATGTTTAAGTTCTTTCACTTTCTGGTCTGTTTGCAAAAGTTGTATGTCAATTGCTATAAACAATATGGGGTATATATCCCTCTGAATGCAGAATAATTGATTTTTACATGTTATTATTCTTGAGATTGGGAAAAATGTAATTTAAAAGGAAAAAAATAGCAATCAGTGGAAAATATAACCCATTGCATTACTTATATCTATTCACTTCTTCTTACTAAACTATTGTATTTCCTCATTCCCAGGACTAAAAGCTCTGCATTTTACAATCTAATGTAATTCAAACCTCCTATCTATATATTGAAACTGCCTATTTATAGATAGAAGAATTACTAGAGAAATATATCTTTAGAAAGGAACAAACATTTTAAAAGATGTATCATAAAGTCTGCTGAGCCTTACCACAGGACATCAAGGAAATAAATGGTTAGAATAAGCATTTATCTTTTGTTCCAAATCACAACCTAACTTTCCACGCTCACGAATGGTGTTCTTGATGAGAATAATAAATCTCTTTACATGGGAGACAAACTTCATATTTAAAGCTATGCAGTGCAACCTGGAGATACCATGTAAATTAGTTGCCTGGCAGAATCAGCAAAGATGAATTAGGCTATTTAATGTGAACAACCTCAAAACATGAGGAGAGAATTAATAAAAACACCACTTTCTCTGAGATATTTCATGATATAGCGTGTGTTTCACATCATTTACAGTCTGTACCTGATGGTATTCTGGGGATAAAGAATGCATTTAACTGTCAAAGGTGTAAGTTGTAGAACTGTTCCCCCATTTGGAAAGGAAAATCTCTAACCAAGGCCACACTATAGAAGGAAAATACCTATGATGAAGAATTCATATTCAATCAACATTCAAATATACTTCATAAGGAAAAGCACAATTTTATTTTAACTGTAGAAATGAACTCAGGATAACAAGGTGCAGTAAGACATTCTGCTCATCATTAATTCCATCTGGAAAAGGCAGAAGCATACATATGGCATGCAGAGGCAATTCAAACTCTAGAGCTAGGGCATAGTCATGGTCCAGTTACCTTTTTATTTCAGACAAACCTCTCATCCTTAATGATACAAACCAGCATCTAGTCTAAGCATAAAATTTTTAAGTGTTGTCTTCAAATGTTATTTTACCTTATGTTAAACTTGCATAGTATTTGGAAAATTTCTGAGGAGGAGAAAATTAGAAGGATGAGATGGTTGTTTGTTCATTTTTTTCTGAGGCATTAAAGTTGTGTATCTGTGGCTAAAAGTGAGCATCATAACTAGAAGACTTGTCACTTAGTATTAGAGTACATAAATATGTAACAAACACATTGACATTTGTTGACATTTTTACTTGTGCTTAATTTTCTAAGTGTCACAGTAGGGAGCTCAGCCCTTCACAGCTATTCCCCCCTCAGTGGGATGTGGGAGACAGTCACAGGGGTACTAATGCAAAAACCTGTGGGTAGAGGTTAAGACTGCTTAACAGGTATAACAAGAGCTGTGTGTGCAAGCAAAGGAATTCATTCACTGCTTCCTATGGGCAGGCAGGTGTTCAGACAACTCCAGGAAAGCAGGACTCCATCACAGTTACATGGGAATCACACAATCACAGAACGAATTAAGTGGAAAAGACCTCTGAGATCGAGTCCAACCTATGACCAAACACCCCCATGCCAGCTAGACCATGGCACTGAGTGCCATGTCTAGTCTTTCCTTAAAGACCTCCAGGGAGGGTGACTCCATCACCTCCCTGAGCAGTCCATTCCAATGTCTACATATCCTTTCTGTGAAGAAATTCTTCCTCATGTTCAGCATAAATCTCTGCTGGCACAGCTTAAGATTATGTCCTCTCAACCTCTCAATAGTTGTCTGGGAGAAGGGGCTGATGCCCACCTGGGGACAGCCTCCTTTCAGGTAACTGTAGAGTGATAAGGTCACCCCTGAGTCTCCTTTTCTCCGGGAAGACAAATGCCATAGCTTCAAATGTCCTCCCCTTTCACTCTTCTACCCCAAGCTTTATGTTTTGAGCATGACACCATATGGTATGGAATATCCATATGATCAGTTTGGCTCACTTCTCCTGGCTGTATCCCCTCCCAACTTCCCATGCACTCCAGACTCCCCACTGGTGGGGTGGGCTGAGAAGTAGAAAAGGCCATGATTCTGCGTAAACACTTCTCAGCAAGAAAGAAACATCAGCACTGTTTTCATCACAAATCCAAAACATAGCCCCATATTAATATGAATATGAAGTGAATATGAATAAAATTAGCTCCATTCCAGTGAAAACCAGTACATTGATACATATTTTCACTTCTCTCCAGATGGGTTTCAGAGAATTAGAAACCTGTCTCCTCCTAACTGCATCTTTACTGCCAGGTTGAGATTTAAAGAACCTGTTTTCCAATATGAGAGATTTGCATTTTGTAGTATTTCCTATTGCAAGCTAGAGTTACTTACTTTTTGTTTCTCACAACAGTATCCAATAAAGCTTTTGAAGCCTTTATCTCTGTTAAGGTTTAACCTAAATAAGACATATAACTCAGAAAGACATGATGTATAACGTTCATTACTTTTTAAGGCCTTTTTATCTTTTGTCCTTTTCAGTAGTTTTTGATACTGCACTAAAGACCAGATGACTACAGAATAATTTTGGGGTGTGGGCAGACAATTTGTAAAAAATTTGCCTTTGTAAAATATCGGTAAAGACTGTATAATAGTAAAAACCTGATTCAGCTTCTCTGGAAGTTGATGTGAATCTTTTCACTGACTCCCACAAGAACTGAGTTGCATCCTCAACTATCATAGATCTTACTCATAAAGACAGATTCTCTGGTAAGAAAAGTACAGATTAACCATAAGTAAGAATTTCAACACTGAGTTCAGTAAAATCTTCTAGATTGCACCATTATATAAATGCAGCAATCTGGAAAAACAGTGTCATGATTATCATGGGCTGACAAATTAATCTATTTGAAATTTTATGCAGGCAGAACAATCTTAGTAGTGAGTGAAGAATCTTGCCTTGCATACCAGTACCAATAGAAAAATAAACTGAGAATGACTGCGATCCATGGTGAGGATCACACTGGGTCAGCTATCAGCACTGTAGCCCACGGAGGTCAGTACACCAGAGCAGGTGGATATTTCCTGAAAAAAAAATGGAGCCCCTGTGGAACCCATGCTGGAGCAGATATTACTGAAGGACCACAACCAGTGGAGGACCCATGCTGCAGCAGGTTTATCCTGAATAAGTGGCCCCATGCTGGAACAGTATAACAGCCTGAGGAAGGACAGAGAGATGAGCTGTTATGGACTGAATGCAATGTCAATTTCCCATTCACCCTGCACCCTTCTGGGAGAAGGAAGTGGTAGGGTTAGAAATGAAAGGGTGAAGGTAAGTCTGGTGGGAAAATAGATGTAGGGCAAAGGTGTATAATTTTGTCCTTTCTTTTCTCCTTACACATCTGATTTAATTGGCAATAAATTACATTAGTTTTCATGAGGTCTAGACTGTTTTGCCCTTGATGGTAAAAGCATTAAGTGATCTCCATAATTTTATCTCAATCCTCGAACAATTTTCCTTCTATTTTCTACCTTTGTCCTGTTGCAGAGAGAGAGTAAGAGAGTGACTGGGTGGGTGTCTGCCAGCCAGCAAAGATAAACATAGCACAGCAGCATATAAAAATATATCTAAGTCTATGACTGGTAAAGGAAGTGATCCCTTAAAGCATTTGGGAAAAAAATGCAATTAAAAAATGAGACATTATTTTTAAAACTATTTCTTTATAGATTTTACTCTGTGTGTGGGACTTGCAGAACCCTTTTTCACCCTCACAAGACCTTTTCTGACCTGATGTTTCTTAGTTTATCCACTGCTCTATTAAATGTTCTATATAGTTTAAAGCTCCAATACAGTATGTTTAATTAATTAGCATTCAAATACGCACTTACAGGGTATCAGCAGCGGGTAGAAAATAAGTTTGAATGACCTGTAGTAATTAATTCTTCACTAGAGGATGATATCTAAGTACAGAATGGTGACCTGTGCCCTAAGAATTGTTTCAATTCCCAGATAAATTAATTGTGTTTTCTTCCAATTATAACATATATAGTAACTATCTAGTTTTCAGACATATGTTCAAAATACATGTAAAAAAGTTATTCCTGTACTTTACATCACTTTGCATATTTTAATGTAAAGTAATGTGACACAAGAGAATAAATTATTTATCTATTTTTCAAAGGAACCTCCTATTCATTATGAGTGTGCTATTCAGTAGGGAATTGCTAAATGGATTAAAAAGAGAACAGGAAGTTTTCTGCCAACATCCTTATTAAAGAGAATTCATATAGCTTAATCCAATTACTTGAAGTACTCAAACTTTGTGCAATGAACAAGGGAATACACCAGGAGATACAATTCTGGTTGCATTACTTGTTTCTTCCTTTAATTAGTTTTTGAGTAAATTTAAAAGTTATGAAATGGGTTCTTAATACCAATGTTAGATGCAGAGGTACAAGACACAGCTATCAAAAATAGTGCTAGTTAACTTCATAATTAATAAATAAACAAAATCCTTAAAATAGCATCTCATCTACAGGTTAACCTAAGATGGCTGACATCTATAGGATTTTACAATGAAAGACTGTACATTCCTTTTTTTTTTTCTCTTAACACTGGTTAATTTTAATTGGATAAGCGAGAGAAGCATGTATCAGCGAAGAAAGTATTTCAAAATATGATCCTTTGGGGAATTTGAGGCATAGAAGAAATAAGGGATGATAATGTACTCAATGAAAACAGACATATATATGCATTTGTGTGTGTACCTTTCTTGGATTGTTCTTAATTTTAAAATTTTTCATATCTCAATAAAAGACAAAATTGAGACACAGTACAACATCTTAGCTAAAATCAAACAAGATATTCTCCTTCAAGAACTCATTCCTGATTTTTCATATTTGTAAGTGCAAAGAGACTACCATGTATAGAGGGTGGTATACTTCAACTCAGAGGTCTAATTCTGAAGGGGAAAAGCAAGCAGTTTCAACTATTGGCTAGTAGAAATGGAGCTACAGCTCCAGTCTTCTGCCTTTTCACTTCACTCCCTGTCCAATAGTCAGTTCATGATGCAGAAACCTGTTTTCTATAGTATTAGTTTATTTGACAGACTGTCTGAAGCTGAAGGATAAGACTCAAAAAATTGACTTTGAGGAGATAACAAATCTTCTAGGGCTTCTGTCTGTAAATATACACTAAAAGGTGCACAACAGGGGGAAGAATAGCAAGGAAATAGTGGATATTGATCACTATCAGAAAGGGAGATGTTTTTGAAAGCATGCCATATTTGAAGATCCTAAATATTTAGAGGTGCACAGTCACATGAGGGTAACCTCTTAAATTTTGTTTCCTTTAAAAATACAGTACCAGAAGTTTGAGGCAAACACAGAAAAGCTGAATTTTCATGTTTTGACTTTGGGTGACTGTTTACTACATGCTCACAGTGCCAAACAGACGGTTCGTCTTGCTCAGACAGTGTGTTGCAGTGTTTAACCTTATTTGCACATTGTCTAATTAGGTAGTTTCTATGAGGACTGTAAATCATTTCTGTAACATGTAAAAAGCAGTTAAGCAGACAATTTCTGAAGTAACATACATACATTTCATGTCTAAGGAAAGAGCAAGATAGAACTGTTTTCCACCACCTTTCTTTTTCACCTGTGCTGCCGGCATCTTGTGATGACTCTTAGAGTATATGCAGCCTTTTTAGGTGAGAAAGGGGTAGCACTTCACTAGCCAAAATTCCTGTCTTGATAAACATTTTTCAGCCATGTTATCTTTATATTTTCTAGAATGTTTTTCATATATGTATGCACATACACTCATGTATCTTTATACTCATCTTACATTCTTAAAGCAAAAGCAATTTGGACAATTTTTGTACTCTGTCTTAACATTAGGAACACCTAAAAATTTCTTCTTGCCTTAGTGATCACATAAATCACTTTTAATGGAAAGATTTACTAAAACAGGAGCAAGTATAAAGAACTTTTAAAAATAATTTATAAATAAAATATAGCACTGATTGTTATTTTAAAATATTCAACATATTCAGAAAGAAATTAAATAAATATAATGAAGATGTGTCATTATTCTGTGAATTTTTCTATGCCAACCTATGACAAATGCATGTCTTGTTTCCAGACTCACAGTTATCCAAAAGGTATAGCTGTGACAAGAGACTTGGCTAAGTTTCCAGTGAAGATGTAACCTGGTCTAGTGGAAAGTTCCCTGACCATGGCAGGGGGGTTGGAACTGGGTGGTCGCTAAAGTCCCTTCCAACCCCAAAAAATTTTAAGATTCTATGAAGGTGTAAGAATACTTTAAGCTAATTCAAAGTGAAACACTGTAGTTTTTAGGACAGGTCATACTTAAAATCTACAGATTTGCATCCAGCTATTCTCTGTAAATCTTGTCCAATTTAGGAATAAATATTCCTTCTTACACATTGTCCTCCTATTTTTTTCCTAAAACTTTGTAATCCTGTATACCATATGTTTAATTCACTTCCAAGAATATCTTAGAAAATATTATAAAGCCAGAAGATTTCTGGTTCTGTAATGATTTTCCTGTCTTTCCAGTTTTTCAACAGTTCTTCAGGTGAAAGTAATATGTCTCAGAAGATAAATTTGTCACCAGTGACAAAAGTTTCAGATGAGTGAATTATATATAATTTTTTTAAAATGTATTTTAAATTCTCTTTGGAAGTCTTCTGGGGTTTTTGGGAGAAGTTTTCATGTTAGAAATCCCTGAAGAACACAGGATAAAAGGCATTTTTAGCTAATATAAAACTGGAGCTTTCCTAAGCCAGCAGAAAAACTAATTTCCCAATATTCTCACCTTTTTTTTTTTTTTTGATCATATGTGAATGTGTTTATTTGTTCATGAGCTGTAAAATACTAGCAATACTGAATGACAAAAAGCTTACAGGTGATCTGAAGTGTCTGTAGACACTGTAGAAAGTTGACTGTAGAAAGCTAAAAAAAGTAAATAAAAAAATCACAGTACTGAGTGATAGAGAGACGAAACTGAATAGTAATGTTTTGTTTTGTTTTCCATAAAATAAAACTTCTATACCTACAGACAATGTCTCAGTTTAGAATATTGCCTTTTAGGAAAGAAAACTTGGCAACATTAGTTTTCAAAAAACAACAGTTTCATATGCAGGCATGATAAACATAACAAACAACAAAAAAAAAATAAAAAAAATTCTCCCAGAGTTCTGAGATTTAAAGAATGCATGGAGAAGGACAGGATATGAACACAGGTTAATAGTCTAGGTTTTATACTTTGACAAACAGAACAAGCAGAGCATATAACATAGATCTATACATTAAAAAAATAGGCAGTGATGCTCCATTTTTTCATAATTGAAGGATTATCAGGCAGCCAGTAAAATCAGGACTCATCTTCCACAAAACATTCAATTAATTCTAGGATTAACGCGGTGTACAAAGTTCTGGAGGTCATAAGCGTAAGTGTATCCAAAATCAATCAAAACTTTAAGTGAAAAAGGTTTGTCTCTTGCTATTAAACAGGATGGCCCAAGTCCTGCCATTGCTGAAATCTTTGAGAAAATGATGAAAAGATTAATTTTTAGACATTCTGTGTTTGAATTTTCCTTAAATTTCCAGGAA
This sequence comes from Acropternis orthonyx, assembly GCA_035583155.1. Taxonomy (NCBI): domain Eukaryota; kingdom Metazoa; phylum Chordata; class Aves; order Passeriformes; family Rhinocryptidae; genus Acropternis; species Acropternis orthonyx. Next base: position 136,227,540 of record JAWWEU010000081.1, on the reverse strand, counting down.
AGGGCCATATTTACTGAGGTGTTGATCTTTTCAGAATATTATTCCATACAAAAATGTTAAGTTGGAACTTGTCTTTGGCTTCCAATTGTATACATTTAAATTTAAGAAAAGGAAACAAACATGACAGTGGAAAGAAACTTTTTGGTATAATTTAGTTTACACATGTTTCTTTGATACCCTAATGCCTTGCCTTTTGCATGTAGTGCATGAATATCTCAGAAGTCATAAACATGAGAGAAAAAAAGTAATGGAAAATCCAGGATAAGTCACTCTGTCTTGTATTGAGAACCAACATGTGTCTGCACTTCAATTAATACCTGTCTGGGGACTTTTAAGAGTTGCTGAGATCTTGGATACGCAAAATCAGTTTTTTGCTTCACAAAAGTCAATATTTCAATTAAAGTGCAAACTGAGTTTCAGAGAAATCCATTGTGACCAATTACTTAGGTTTAGTTAAAACTTAAAGATGTCTAATGTCTTTGTCTTGCTAGTACAGGGAATGATGAGACATCACTGAATAAATGGGTGGGTTTGACAGATAAGTATGACATAGGTGTTAAATGAATTCATGGCAAGAAATAACCTTTCCAAAGATACAAAAACTCCGCTGATGTAATTAACTCATTTCAAGGTAAAATTATTGCATTATTGCATTAGTTCCTTGAAATTATATCAGAGTAAAGAAAAATAAAATAAATAATAAAAAAATAAGTTACCTTTCTAGTAAATAAACTTGGCAAGAAACCCTGAGAAAAGCAATCAGGAACAGCTGATCTAAATATGATGAGAAAATAAGCTGCCAATCAAACCTTTTCAAATTAGTATAAACTACATAAATGATAATCTAAAACACCATGCTCATATGTATCTGTAAACCCTTTTCACAATATATTGATTTTTTACAGTTACATGTTCAGAAGGGCATTATAGATTGCTAATATACATATAAGAACAAAATATTCTCTTACTATAGTAAGTATTTCACCACTTCAATAACCGTAAATACAGTCAGAGTAGCATTTCAGAAAGATTTGGCATGCCACATAAACAAATCAAACCAGAAAATACTATTCATGTATATGCCAAACGGCAGCAATATTAAGCTTTTTTTGCATCCACTGGAGCAGAAATCACATGAGAATGTCTTTGCTTGTCCAGAAAATGTGTAAATCCACTGAAGAAGAAAATAAATTGTCAGGACATCCTAAAACTCTATAGGTGTTGTTACTTAACTTTAAAAAAATTACATACCCATACAAAAAGATGGAGAACATATACTTCCAGAAACTGATTTAAAATGCTGGTGAGAAATTTTTCCTTCGTAATCTGTCATTGATAAGGTAGTAGAACTGGGACTTCTAGCATTAAAGTCAGACAGGAAGGGCCAGAGGGGTGAGGGGTAGGCAGTAGAAATGGACCTAGAGATTATTTTCTGGGCTCTGGAGACTGCACTGCACTGAGAAAGCTTTCTGTGTGTAACAGATTGAGCCTTCTGGTTAATGGTTCATATATTTGTCTCTACAAGCAGAAGACAATATGGGCAAGTTCTATTCACACTCACTTTTGAAAAATCTTGCATGTATCTTCAGTTTGTAGGATTTTTAGGTTTAACTAATGAGCCACTTAAATTTATGACCCATTTAAAGCTAAATCAATCAAACCTTTCTTTGGAAAATCTTGCCCAGGGGACTTGAGGCAGAATTGAGATGATTCTCTTTTGCTACAGTTTAGTCACTGACATGAAAATGAATGACAATCTCATTTCACAACCCCTTTACACTCTCAGGAAAAAAGTCATGGAAAGTCTGCATTAAGGGTCTTGATCTGGATTTGGATCTGTAGGAAAGGCTGTCATTTTTAAAGCCTGCTTAAATATTTTATGATCATTTACATAGTGATATGGTCAGCCATGTTTTGATGATAAAACCATAGCAACTCACCAGTAACACTTGTTAAACTAAATTTGTTTGCATATCAATTTATTTATTTGTTTCTTTTGTTTGTTTCTGTTCTCACTACTACTCTAGCAGTAAAATTATCTATATCATACTGAAAAATCAATTTATTCCTAATAGCAGCTGTAAAATATCTTAGTAAATATTGCCAAGTATTATAAAGTCTGAGTCATTACTGAGAATAACTTTGTGT
>JAWWEU010000081.1:136129140-136172596 GCA_035583155.1 Acropternis orthonyx | reverse complement strand
AGCGAGGTGCTCTCAGCACGGCCAAAGGGAGAAGAGAGGGACACTGGGAGCTGCTCTTTGATTTATAGACGAGCTGATGTGAGACGGCATGAAGTACCTCATTGGTCAGTTAAGTCAGCTGATACCTGTCCCTAACCACATGACCCATGAAATTGGGGCCTATCTAAAACTAAAACCTTAATCTGAGTTTTTTTGGGTTTATCAAACCCATCACACTCTACATATTTAACTTAGATGAAAGACTTGTTATCTGTGACATTCTATTCTTTTAACCATGAAAAGGCATTGCAAATGAAATTATGTGGTGCATTGACACAGAATCTGTGAATAATTTATGATTTACTGAACACACTTTTTTTTTCAAATATATATTCCAAAAATAGTCTCTAGATCTATGTAAGAGTGAGATTGTGTCAGGAAATTATATTCATTTGGGAGTTTGAGACATGTATACCAAATTTCTTCTAATTAATACAGCAAATTTCCACAATCTTAATAAAATCTTTTGGTTGTTCTGCAATAAAAAGGCTGGATCCTGGAGCTGCCTTGTCTATATAGTGTTGTTCCATAGGTAGCCTGTAGATGACAAGTACAGATTTGCCTCAGTGAAGTAACGTTTTATTGCACTTGCATATGCAATGCTTCATATGTCCTAGAAAGTGTGTTCCATTCATATCTGAGGCAGTCCATGGGCTTGAATGAAGGTGGCAAACCAGTCCAGTCTTCTGTGTAACCCAGGCCTCGTTGTACTGTAGAGACATTGGGCACTTGGCATAGTGCTATTCTGAATGTCATGATTAATGTATGTTTTAACTCACAGCTGTTTGCAGGAATAAATATTTTGAAGATTGAAAAATACAACTAAACCCCAGTACAGAAAGCCCTACTTATATTTCTACATCTTTACAGACTTCTGCATCTTTACAGAAACTTACATTTCTATGTGGTTTTTTCCTCAGTTGACAAAACTATGAAATTACATATCACTTTCCCACATCACAGATCAGAACACAAATACAGCAGAGTAGAACTATGTATTTGGAAAAAACACAACACTAAAGAGAGTTAAAACAAAATAAACTAAGTTAAATAATAAACAATAATTGTTGGTTTCTTGTTTCCTGAAAAAACTCCAACATTTCAAATGACACTAATTTTCTATGCAGCTCTATTCACTACTGTTTATATAAAATGCTAATTGATAGCAAATTGTATTGATGGACCTTGGGTGAATGTAATTACCTTTACTAAGAAAGGTTCTGATTAAATTAATCACAGTATAATAGCATTTCTCTTTTACAACACTCTAGTATCAGAAAAAGAGAAAACATCACATTTTTAATTAATAAATTTTATTTCTTCTGTTTACAAATATTGAATTATGTCACTTAATTGAATTTTAGCTCTTCAGTTAGTATTACACAGAATATTGATTATACCACAAATGCAGATAACTCAGCACCTACTTTTAAGATACAATTATATACCAATTTCTATGGGAAGGTTGCACATCCTATCCTAAAACAATAAATTCTCCTACTCAAGCCACATAAAACAGAGAAACAAGAAATGAAACACAGAACTTTACATAGCTTTAGAACCAAAGATCCTGAGGTACTTGTAAGTTGAGAGCAGAAAGTCTCACAAGCACATCATGGCACATCATTTTTACAGTTCAAACATTTCAGGCCCTTGAACCAAAAATGGAGTGAGAAGCAGTACTCTGTAGGCATCCATTTGCTAATCATGACTGTGAAATGGCCAAAAATAAAGATGGACCTCAAAACTGAAATTGAACTTCTGTCCTTAATCTGAGTTTTGGGCTGCAGGTGGAGTATGTTGTCCCTTGAGAATCCCAGGACTCCTTCTTTTCCCTAACCATAGGCTTCACCTTTGGTGACCAAAGGTCTCTCCCTGCCTCCAGCTCCTGTGGGAGGCAAGTGTGTACCCCACACAGGTCCTGAGCCATAGCTGCCAGCACTGAGCAGTTGACTTGAATGCTCTTGGGCACCAAAAATGTCATGGAGGTTTGTCTGTGGGCAACTGAGATGAGTTTTATTTGTTAGCAGAAGTTTGTCAACATGTCTAGTTAATTTTGCAAACACAAGTTTATGAAGTTGGTGGTCTTTTTTCCTTGACTGAATTATGTTCCATTTAGTGCTTGGTTTAGATCATTGCTTCACTTTTGTTGCTGATCTCCACTATGGATTCAGATATAAAATGTAGTCAACCTGTTCCAGGAGCAGAACAGGAATTTCATTACAAACCTGGAAAAAATAAAAGAGAAATTTTCACTGGTTTTCCTTTTACAAAAGAACTATAAACTCATCTCAACCATCCTGACCTCTACTGAAGGATTAAAGAGCACATAGAAGTTTTTCTCCCAGTTACTAGGCCCTTATGCTCTGAGAGCTGCCTGGAAGAGGTAGGAAGTCAGTTGTGCATCTGTGATTCTGTTTGCAGGTCAGTCAAACATGTCCAAATTTCACATGTTATCAGAATCAGTAGATCTCTGTTCCTTACACTGAAGTTCTGAAAATATTAGTTTTTCATTGCAGAGAATGAAAAGCCAGAATTGCACAGCTTCAAACAAAGAAAACATTGCCTTCTCTGTATTCCTTAGCAAGGAGGGAAACAAAGAAGAAAAGAGATTGGCTTTGGTGTCAAAAAATATGCACTTCATACACAGAACAATCCTGAGCACAGCCGAGGTCCAGCGCATTTGTCTTCTTTCATTTTTGGGGAGGGTTTTTTAGGGTGTTTTTTATGCCTTGCTCCTGCTCCAGGGAAAGACTGTCAAGTTCACAAGAGTTAAATGGCCACCAAACCATAATGTGTCTTATCAATCTCAGTGACAGCACTGCAAGGAATCAAGAATGTTTCATGCTTAGTGCTGCATCATCTTCAAAATCAATGTGCATGTCTGAAGAGACAGATTTAGAGTCAAGTCAGTAGAGAACTTAAATTCCTTTCTGCATGTGCATGAAACATTATAGGGTTTCTTTCTCTACATTTCATTACAATCATGTAATTTCAAATAAATATTTTAGAAGGATAGGTTTAGAATTATTTGTGTTACACTCTCATAGATACTTTAAGGTAGGTTCACATTCTTTTTGCTTGTCTTTTGAATTAATTGCTATGTAACTTTCAGAAACAAGACTACGTTATAAAAAATGGCCAAAATACCCCAAAATTCCTTGAACAGGCTCATGTCTGTTAAAAGTCAAATACAATTAAAAATATTTTATTTAATGTTACCTTTATTTTTCTTTCATTATAACTTTTATTATTTTTTGGTCTTTATTCATAAATATATTGGATATATATCTATATGCATATATATTTAAGTGTTCTACTATCACAGAATCACAGAGTGGGTGAGGTTTGAAGAGACCACAGTGGGTAAACTGGTTCAAACTCCCTGCACACGCAGGGTCATCCTAGAGCACATAGCACAGAATTTTATCCAGACAGTTCTTGAATATCTCCAGTGAGGGAAACTCCAAAACCTCTTGGGGCAATCTGCTCCAGTGTGCAGTCATCTGCACAGGCATGTTTAGGTGGAACTTGCTGTGCATCAGTTTCTGTCCCTTGCCTCTTGCCCTATCACTTGGCACCACTGAGAAGAGCCTGATCCATCCTCTTGACACCCGTCCTTCAAACACTTATACACATTAATGACGCCCCCTTCAATAATCTCTTCTTGAGGTTGAACAGGCCCAGCTACCTGCCCCTTTCCTTATAAGAGATTTTCCAGACCCTTGATCAACTTAGTAACTCTCCACTGGACCTGCTCCAGGAGCTCTCTGTCTCTCTTTTACTGCGGAGGCTGGAGCCCAGAACTGCACCCAGTACTCCAAATGCAGACTAGCCAGGGCTGAGTAGAGGGGTAGGATCACCTCCTACTGGCAGTGGTCATCCTAATGCACCTCAGGATTCTGTTGACCTTCTTGGCCATAAGGGGATGCTGCTGCCTCTGTACACAGAACTCCCAGGTCCTTCTCTGCCAAGCTGCTTTCCAGTAGGTCAGCCTCCAGCCTGTACTGGTGAATGGGGTTATTCCTCCCCAGTTTCAGGACCCTTCATTTGCTTTTCTTGAACTTCAGAAGATTCTTGCCTGCCAGTCTCACTAATGTGCTGAGGTCCCCCTGATGGAGTGGACAATCCTCTGAGATACTGGCTATTCCTCCCAGCTTTTGTGTCATCAGCGAAATTGATGAGCAGGCACTCTACCCCCTCATCCACATTACTGATGAGTCATTTCCACGGTAAATTAGGAATTCACTTGCTAAATTGAAATTAAATGCAGATTAGCTTCAGCTGATGGAAAACAAATCTTCGGTGTAAGCTCCGCTTCTCATAGTTCAGGAAAGAATAAAATATTTGCAAGTGAATGAGTGTAAAAATACATATTTGAAATTAAAAGTTCATGCTAGGTGACTATAACAGATTTTTTTTTAATATGAAGACTTTTTACATAAGCTGTACTTTATAAACCTATGATTGTTTGAAAAACAGGTTCTACTTTTAGAGAAATGTAGAATTTTTTAGGTTTAGTCTCACAATGTCTCAATGTGTAATATTGAAGTAAATGCTTGTTCTTGCACAACCGTCTTTTGTTCTTTGGCTAAATGTGATGTTATGCATCATTAGACAAAAAAAATTACTTTTGTTTTCACCCAGTTCAAGAGAAAGCTGTAGGAAAACAATTCATTCCATAGATTATGTGATAGGGAATGACAAATCTTAGAATCATAGAATATCTTAAAAGGGATCGATAAGGATGATTAAGTCCAACACGCTGCTTCTCACAGGACTATCTAAACCTAAACCACCTGATCAAAGAGCATCATCCAGATGCTCCTTGAACACTGAATTTCTTGTTCGGCATCTATTCCATTAAACACTTTAAGCTTCATCAAATATCGTGGGCTATCTGCTGCTTCCATCACGTTGCTTTGCTGAAAACTTTCCCAAGATTTAAAGATGTGTCTTTAGAGTGTACTTCCTATGTGAACTGTACATAAAGCATGGAGTCATTAGACATCCAATTAAATCTAAATTAAACTGAAATGAGAAATACCATAGTTGTAAGGAGTCTTCTTTGTAAAAGCACGTAGCTGTAACAATAGAGGTCTCCAAGAGAATATGTGCTGCTGCAAACATGCAAATTCACTTATGCACTTGACTTACGTGGGCAGAAGAGTGCTGTTTGGCTAAAGGTATTCAAGGGTATAGCTCTGCTTTTGAACCTAATCTGCTGTATTTAAATGTAGAAAGGGGGACTTCTGCTCTGCCTTTCTTTCTACACATTTTGGCTGCAAGCTCTTGAAACCTCTGTTTTCATAAATGCTTTTGTAATGAGCTGAATGCAGGGAAGCAAACAAGAAAGCCCAAGAGGTGGGGAAAGAAGCCAGCCAGTATCTGTCAGAGACCCACATTTAGTTTACATAAGGCATAATGAGAAATCACTTAAATGAATGAAGCAGAAAGAAATTCCAACACAGCCATCACAGGGAAAACAAAGAAACACAACTAATGCAGTCAGGATATGTCCCAAGAACATGAACATCAGAAAAAGTCTGGAGAAATGGCTTTCAGAAGTGACAGCTTATTAAAAGCACTTTTATTACATGCAGACAAATTGTTTCATGGTTCATTTCTCCAGAGCATAGAGAAACAGGATTTTTCATTTTCCTTTACAACTAATCAGCTGTATCAAAGAACAATCCAACCCATTATCACTTTCTTCACTTTGCTGAAATACGTACCCAGCATTTCTGAGGATCTAAAAATTTAACTGCTTACTTTAACGTATTTTAAGTTGATATACTGAGATGAATTAATTTAGAATGTATATATTAGGTGTTTTAAATAATTTGATTCAACACCTTCCATTAAAACCTTTAAAGAACACTCATATTATTCTTTCCTTTTTCTCTTTTTTTTTCCTCTCTCTTTTTTTTTTCTTTTCTTTTTTGTCAGACTTGGATACTTTATTATGCCGCATAACTAATTTTTATTCAAGAGATATTTCTATTTATGAAATTTTAAATGTCTTCTACTAACTTGTCTGTATCAAGTACTTATCTATGAGACATTTCAGTCTGCTTTTTTGTTTATTCATAATTATATATATCTTTTAATAGCTGAAGTAGCCAGTTTGATGATAACAAATGTTTGTTCCAGATTGCAAATGAATTTAAAGTTCACAATGAACTTATGAAGATGAGGAATGCATCCACAAGGTTGTTCAATTTTAAACAAGGAAGTGTACATTGTCATGAAATTATTGTGTTCTTGTGTGCTTTCTGTCAAGGTTAGTGTTTCAGCTTACACTCTCTTTCTGATTAGATTATTCTATTGTATTCTATTAACTGAATATCATGATAACTGAAAAAAAAATAAAAAAGAAAAAACAAACAAACAAACAAACAAAAAAACCCTGAAATCCCAAATGGCATTCAATGCTGCATACAAACCATAGAAATTTAACAAATACATATCCTAAAACCTAACCTGTTCTTGAGAAGTCCCATAGTCAAGGTTGATTAGTATTCGACACAATATAGAATGTATTTGTTTGGTCAAGCTTTTGACTGATATCTAGGTACATTAAATTCTTCAGTGAAGGCATAAGCCAAAGTCAGTAGAAACCTTTCCAATTTCTTAAATAAACATAAGTAGTTCTGGCTTTTAAAATTTTGATACGATATGTCAAATATAAATTACTTTATTATATGAAGGGATTTAGTAACTGAATATTGGGACACTAGGTGTTGATCTTAATTCAATCATATTAAAAATCTATGAATGCCATTAATAAAAAGCATCTATTTTAAACAGCAGTCTCTGGTATCAAACATTACAACAATCAAAATAAATATAAAATTTTAATTACATCACAGAAGTATATCAAAACAAGACTTTAGCTAGAAGACCAACATAAATTAACATAATTTTGCCACTTTAAAAAAAACCCAACACATATGTATTTACATTTCAAAATCAAAATATTATTTGAAAACTTATTTTCTCACAAGAGGACAGCAAAATCTCTGGAACATATATATACTAACTTAAAAAGCACATACAAATTGAAAGAACACCAGAAACTTGAAAACGCCTAAAACTGTAGATTCACAGTAGAGACTAGAATACTGGGATAATTCTATAGAAGTTATGTCTGTAAATTAAAACAGAAGACAATATTTTTTTCATGAGATCTTTATTTTACATACTGAAGAAAATCCCCATGGCTCTGAAAATTATAAAAGTAAAGCTCAAGCCATTATTGAAACAACCCAAAACCTAGAGCAAGTAAAATTTATGATAGGAGGTTTAACTAGTATTGTTAAATCATAGTTAAGCTGTTGACAAAGCGAGGGCAACAACTGATTAATTTTCCTAAAAAGCTTTATCTGTATAACATTAAAACATAAAGGATGCACCAACTAATGAGAATGTAAACTACTTAGCCAAAATGAAAGGAGTTGTAAAAGCTAAGGATTTTAAGAATTTATAAAATTTCTTCTGTTTTACTTCTAAATTCTATCTGTATTTTGTCAGAGAAATAGAAAAGCTGAGTCAGATTTAACCAGAAACATGGGCAGTATTCCTCTGTACAGTATTATAAAGTGCACTATTATTTATATCTCCTTTCTGTGCTATCCAGTGAACTGCAAGGGAAATGTAAATGTAGAAAATTGTTCTAAAACCCAAGGAATAAAAAATATTTTGTTTCATATAGTTTTATTTCTTTGTTGCATGTCCTTGAAAATCAGTAATACTGAAAGATTAAGTGTTTTCTACTACACAAATTTTCTTTCTTGTCTCAATAAGCTTGATTTCAGATATGAATAATGTCAATGCAAATGAAACTTATTCACCCCAATCACCATGTATTTCAGTATCCTTCCACTAATACCACTCAGAAGAAAAGATAGGCTCATTTGCAAGCACCTCCTTTTTTTTGGATATTTAAGAACACAAATTAGATTTTCTTTTCCTAAAAGAAAAAAGTGAACTTTTCATTTCTTTTTAAACATTGGAATGAGACTGAGAAAAACCTTACCTCATGAGTAAGGCAGAACGCCATGATACACCAGATCAGTTATTATTGGGTCTGAACCACCTTGGGTGGGTGCATCTCTGTGTGTGTGTGTTGTGGGGGGGGCGGTGTCCAGCCACCAGCACAGTGCCCACATGGTCAGCAGGGATGGCACCGAGGTTTGGCCATATGGCACGAAGTCCCCTTCCAACCTGAGCCATGTTCTGATTCTATATGGAAGAAATTTTTGTGCTCTTCTAGTTTACTTATAGTGATAGATTCTGATTTTGATTGTTTTGGGCAGATCCTCTCTTTTAAAAAGAATGCTATTGACAAGATCTGAGGTGATAGGAAACTTCATTTTACTATTTAATGCATCATATTATGCAGAGAATTATTATCAGCATAAAAATTATCGTCCCACCACCAAAACAGGATCATTTGTTTATGTCCATATTTTCTCAGTAAAAAGTGTTATCTCTCCAGCCCACCATCTAATACTGTACTGTAACTCTCCATCTCTCCTTCCTGAATCCATACACTGTTGACAAGAAAAATTACCTTCTCTGCATGCTTGATTGATTTTTTTTTTGTTTTGCTTTATTTAAAAACTTTGCGAACTATGCTGATGTTGTACTAAACAGAAAGATGTGTTTTGTCAACAGCTCATTGGTCTGTACTGAAATTAGCTTCCCACAGAAAGCAGATACCACAAAAAGTTTACAGAACTCTTTAGTTACATTTCTTTCAGAAACTGGTGGAAGATAATTCTACTGAACATGGAAAAGGATGTGATAGCAAATGTCACCTCCTTTCTTAACATCATATTATTTTCTTCCAGGTCTACTTCCAAAAATATTAAAACCAGTTTGTTTTAAAATTGGGAATCAGTCAAAGTACTGATGATTCAAAGGTCATAATTTAGTTCCAAAAACTTAGACTCTAAATAAGCAGGGAAATTTGATTCATGCATATGTGATGGGCATCATTAGTTTAAGGAAATAGATGAGTATATCACACATATGGCTTTTGCAATCACTACTCTGTGTTATGTCAGAAATGAAAAGGAAGAAAAGAGCATGTCATATTAGAGACATTTATGACACACAATACTGTTTTGCAACCTTTTGCTATTTTTCACAATTTTTCATATTCTTTCCACCTGGTGCACATGAAGTCCTCCTTTTTTTTCCCTTTTTTTTTTTTTTTTTTTTTTTAACTCGGCTATTTCAGAGTTAACAATTAAATATAAATTTTTAAAACTTTTTATTTCTGAGATACCTTATTTTGATGATGGAAGCTGGGTAAATGCAGAAATTATTCCTTTCCACCAAAGGATAGGGTAAGATATGTTTCCAAGTGCCCAGATGAGCTAAATAAACTTAAATTTCCAGTATGCTTCCAAACTACCTGTTTTTCTTAGGCACTAAGAGCTTGAGATAAGGACATAGCTACTTCTAAATATTTGTCTGAAAATTTTGATCTTCACTTATTATTTTTGCCATATTTTGTTTTATTTAAAATGGCTTTTTAAAATGACACATATTTATGGCTAAGAGAGGGTCCTTTACTATTTTTCTTAGTAAAGAACTGGATTAAAAAAAATCCTACTTTGTTTTTGTGATTCCGACCATTTAAAGTTGCTTTGACACATACAGTAAGTTTTAAATGAAAGACAGGATAGATAATGATGTACTTAAAGTTCTCAGGATAGAAAAGAGTGCTTTCATCTCCAGAATTTTCACAAAAAGATGTGGTTGATATTAATGCCATTAGTGTGTTTAATTTCACATTATCTTGGTATTCTTTTTTACTAGGTGCAGTGTTCTCCCCTTTGTCTGTTTTTTTACTTCTTTTTCTAGATAGTTTTCCCCCTCACAAATTATCTGATCATATCAACAAAAAAACCCTCAAACTTCCATGCAGCTAGAAAATAACTTGCTGAGTGAATAAATGTTGTCTAAAACATGAAATTTTGATTATATTCATGCCTTCTATGAGATCTTCATAAGGTACTTTTCTTCATTCATCTGTCTGTCTGCTGTGCTAAGGGTATCATCTTGAAAGATCTTTGAGGAATGCCTTGACTTTCATGACATATTCCTTCATTGCCTGATGTTGGTCCAAAGCTCTCCACTGTATAAATAAAAACTAATGATAAAAACCTACTCTCAGAAAAAAGTAGCACACTCTCAGAGAAATTCAGATTAAAAGCCAAACACAATGCTTCCCTAGTGAGCCAGCTCCATTAAAATCCTAGTTTAACATGGAATTATTCTAAATCTGCACCACTGTCTCAGAGTTTGACATAATAAAACAAGGAAAACACACGTGAAATTCAGCTCCTAGGTCAATTTAAAAAATATTCTGTCACACAGTTTCCTAGCTGCTTTCTCACTCCAAACAGCTCTTGGTCACTGCTAGGAAAAGTTAAGACACCTCTCAAAGCTTCAGCTGATCTACACATAATCAGTCCTGTGACGCATAAACAAAAACTGTGCTTTGCATAGATATGAATTGTCATTTGACAGGAAATTTATTCTGGGTGAAATGCTCTGCATTTTGCAACTGCAGATATGCCAAATCTTTTAAGTGTAAAGCTGTAAGGCAGAAAATGACCTTATGAGGCTTTCTATTCAGAGCTGTATGACATCCTGAATGAGTTCAGGAACATGCAGATGGCAGCTGAAAAAAGACAGCTGATTGCAAAGCTCTTCAAGATTACCATGAAGAACAAATATACAGTTCATTTATTTCTTAAAAGTGTATTTTCAATTCATTGAAATGCCTTTTTTATTGTGCCTCAAATAGCAGTGCTATTCCAAGCAAAATATCCTGTCAGGATTCAGAGTAAAATGTTGAAATAATATGAACTGATATTCTAATTTTAATGTGTTAAGAAAATTTGTGAGAATCATAGTTGTGGACATCATTATTTTACAGCTACCACTGCTTTGCCATTATGAAAGTAATGTCTTTCCCTAGAAGCTGCTCATTGTGGTTTACTGTTATCCCTTTGCACAAGTGAGAGAGGGTTGGATTCATCTAGGAGAACAGAAGAATATGAACTTTGTAAAACCAAGATATTTAACAGTGTTAAGACTCTTCAAGCATTTTTTTAAATATGAATTTTTAATATTAATTTCTTCTAGATTACATTTCAAGGTAATTTTCAATTCAATTCAGGATTCTATATAAAAAATTCATGCATTTTCTAGCATGTATTTGTACTGGAAGGAGTGTTCATCTCCTAGTTATTTTAAAGTGAATATGAAAGAATTTTAATAGCAAATGGATTCAAAAAATATTACCACAATTTTTTTATTCTTAGACCTCATTTTAAAGGTACTTCATGGCATACATGAGGTGATCAACCTCAGGATCTGACTTTGAGTGAAAACTCAATAACTTTTCTTGTTAGTAAGGTGTAAAATTCAAGGAATGAAGAATTCTTTGCTATAAGAATATTCTATTGCTTCATAATGTAGCCTACTAATGGCAACTTTATTCTAAATTTCTTTTTCTTAATGAGTTTTTGGTTTGGTTTTTTTTGACAGTTTGCATTGCTATAAAGCCCTACTTGGAGATAACAATTCATAAAAGAAAGTTCTTTCTTGTTTTGATTTTTTTTTTCCAAAAAACAGTATTAACACGGTTTAAACTGAGGATACAAAAGGAAACTACTCTCTTCCTCCATAGACATATAGAGAGATTACACAAGGAAAAACAACAATAATGCATGTGAGGTGAGAAATAAGAATGGAACTTCAGTGAAGTCAATCACTTTATTGCCATTATGTAAAAACTGCAAAACTGATGCAGAAATTAAGACATTTAGAAGATTCTTCATTATAAACCCATTATTTTTCATAAAGCTTAATCATATTGTTAATGCAACAGCTTTTGAAGATATAATCTCAGCAAACAAAAAAATATAAAGATTGCTCTTTAGGTGCAATGAATATGTTACCAATCTCCCATTTCAAACATGCTGACAATTGTTGATAGAAAAAGTTTTAAATAATACACATACTGTGTGAGGACATTACCATTTCTATGTCTGCTCGCTCACAGAAAATTAAAAAAATAAAATCATGATTTTTTTAACATTTTTTAACATTTTTTTAACATTTGTTACATTATTTTAGTATGTGTGCATTGATAATCCTGATAAAAAATACAATGGGTTCAAATATACAAAAAAATATAAAAAAAAAAAAAGAAATTCAGAGAACCAGGTCGAGACTCCATAATAGTCTGAGCAAAAATGCATATGGCATCATATCATACCATCATATATCATACCAACTTCTGAATAAAAATGGTTTTTGAGAAGTTATGAATTCTTGTATTTCTACCATACTTCCATTTATTTTGAGTTGTGAGTTGACAGATCCAAAATACATAACAGATTTTGCTCATATAATAACACAATTTAAAAAGTTCTCTTTTTTGTATTGAGACCTCTCATTACAGGTTTGATTTGAGGATTTTTAATTGGATGTTTTAAATTCCCTAACCTTTTATAAGATAACATTTTGAATTTCCTAATTATAAGGTAGTTTCAGAGGCTTTAAGAAAAACTTTTATTTATTTTGTTATTTCTTATGGCATTCAGCATAAGGAATGAGGGTCTGAGAGAAAAATGTTCCCTTTTTTTAATTATTTCTTTTTTTTTTAATTGTTGTTTCTTACATTTCCTGAATTAGCTTGGCATTGATTCATGAAAAGGCTTTTAAAAATCTTAGAACCATGAATTTAGATGCTTTTCAAACTGCAGTTTTAGTAAAAGAAGCAATGGGCCATATCTAAGTAAAACACTTGTGGCCTTTTCTCTGAAATCAATCATCTAGGATCCATTTCAGCTCATGCAGAGTCAGACCTGTCAGAAGGATATTGAAATCTAACAGCTCACTGATCAGCAACAGGAAAACAAGGAAAACAGATTCAGGTTTTCAGCCCCACTCCCAGAGGGACATCTGTGCCTACAAAGATATCATCCCTTTGGCCCTTTGTGCAGCTGACCACCGATGCTGCAGAAGGATGCTTCTGGTTCTTCTTTATTCCCTCTTCTGGGTTAATTCTGTTCTGGGCAAAGTGTTGAATATTCAGCTCTAGAAGAGCCTACAGTGGCATAATGAAGCAGAAATTGTGATAAAAATGGTAAGAGGTGACTTATACAGCTAAGATGAAACCTAGTTAGACTGAGTGTGATTTGGGCTGTACTTATATTAGCAAAAATAATTTGATGAGTGAATGTGCAGAGGCAAAGAGTTGGCACTGGAGGCACAACACCTACATTATGTACGTTTGAAGATGACTAGACCAGCTCTGTTTTGATCCTGTAGACTGGATCCTTACCAGTAGTTTGGTGAATTAGATGTGACCTCAGAGTCTCTTTTTTCACTTTTCTTGTTTATTTCATCAAAAAAAAGGGAAAGGGTTGAAGTGTCTAGCCTTTAAGGGCATCTAAACTTAGAAAGTGTTTGAACAGGCTTATTTCTACGTACTTGATCTTGTACTATGATCTTGATAATTTTGAACTCTGAAAAAATTATTTTTTCCATAAACCTGTTCTTCCTGCCATTCTGATCTGGTCCATTATGGTAATATTTCTATGATTAACAGTACTATGGATTTTTTCCCTTGCCAAAAATGTGGGTTCCATGACATCAGAGATCAACCTAGTTTTGAATTCACTTTGTGTTTGCTTTGATTATAGCTGAGGGGTTTGGGTTTTTTCCCTGGGTAGAAATGATGCATAGTACCAGAATACTTTGAAAATAAAACCCTTAAATTTTTAATCTGAATAATTTTTAGTCTTTTAAGAGTATAAAATATTTAAAATGGAAAAATTCAAAATATCTTTTTTTAATTATTCTTTAATATCAAAATAGAGTCTTTTATTTCCATGTGTGCAAAATACTTCACTTAAACATAATCAGGTTTGAGTGTTTGATTTGCCAAAATTGTTCTTTTCTCTTTTATGATTATAAATAAATAAAACTGTTATTTGCCACAGTTCTGATATTCTCATAATTGGAGGACTATAAATAAACTTGAATTTGAGTAAATCAGACATATGTGCTAGGGGTCACTGAACCCAGGAGCCCAACAGAGGCAAGGTGGTTGCAGCTCCATGGCCTCTGGTCCAGTCAGTAGCAAGGCTTAAGCCTGTGTTCCAGGTAGGCACACACACCAATGTTGTGTAGACACATGTACATAAAATACACTTAATGTCAAAGCCAGACACATAAATGGACACAGACAGAAGCATGCAAACTTTTGAAACACAGGCAAGATTTGGACTGGGTCTGTCTGCAAAAATGAAGGGTGGAGAGCCCCAAACCTTTTAGGATAATCTATTAGTAGCAATCCATTAGATTCACTGTTCCAGTTTCTTAACACTCCTCTCAAAATGAACACAAATATTCCAGATGCAACCTTACTGGGACAGGGTAGAGGTGGACAATAGCTTTGCTGAGTGTTTTTACTATGCTGCTCCTAAAGCAAGTCCAGTGTGTGGTTTGCTTTGTTTGTGAAGAGAGTGAAAAGTGGACTCCGACTCAGTACAGCATCCAGAGTTTTGTTCTTGAAAAGTTTATTAACTGTTACACTTGCTTAATCAAGTTTATCAAGGTCATCGGGACAGCAGACTGTTCTTTCATTGTGTCAATTAACAATTTTGTGCTATTCTTTCTGCAAATCTGCTATGGGTTCTCTCTGTCAGTTTTCACATCACCAATGAAAACAATGGACAATATGGGTCCCAGTGTCTCCCTGATGCTATTATCAGTCACTAACAGACACAAGTTCATTGATTCCCACCCTTTGAGCTTAGCAATCCACCCATTTTTCAGCACCCAAACCAGTGCTGTGTTCCAGACATCAACTTCCAAATGAGAATATAATGAGTGAACGTGTCATAAGACCAACCACCATCCAGCATTGTCACAATTACCACTCTCCTCTCATCCATACCAGACAGCAATTTCTTTGCAAAAGGCAAGACAACTGGATAAGTATCATCCTTGAAAAATTCATATTCACTGCTCCTGATTTCTGTCCTGGTCTTTACATCTAAAGAAAGAGATTGATTCCATTACTTCAAAATCTGTCTCGTGACAGAAGTGAGGCTTACTGGTCACAATTTTCCATGTCCTTCTTCTTTCTCTTTTTAAAGAAGTGTGTATTGAAATAACCTTGGTCTGGTTTTCATGGATTTTCATGGATTTTCATTAAATTCTTTTAATAAAAAATTAGTCCTGTAACCAGCCTACGGTTTCATCATTTCCAAGTGAGTCCCATCTAGCAGATGAATTGAAGATGTACTGCTATTCTGAGTAGTCCCTAGTCTGGAGCTCCCTCACCGTGGCTGGCACCACTGCTGTAATGATACTTGCAGAGATACTTGTCTCTCTGCAGATACTGTAGCCATGTTTTCTGAATCTATTTACTACTGGCCTAGTAATGCTGTTATACTGTTCTAATCCTTCCTGACCTCATCTCTAGTTCTTCTAATTTTTTTTTTTTTTTTTTTTTTTTTTTTTTTTTTTTTTTTTTTGCATTTCAGTTAAGGAAGAGAGTCTTTCCTTAGCCAGGTGGGTATGTTTCTGGAAATTCAAGGTTTTCCACATAAATTAATGTTTTGATCCAGTTTTCTCTGTTTTCATTAAAACTCAAACAGCTTTTTCTTTCCATAGCAACTTCCCAGGGATTCTGATTAGATGAAATTAGCTGATGTCTGCTCTTCTGAAACCTTTTTCTAGCCTTTCAAAACTCATATATAAAAATCTACAGAATTCTCTTTTTACTAGCAGACAGCTGGAAGTTAGAAGGTTGACAAGCTGAAGGGAAACTGAAACTATACTTTCTGTAATGCAGTCAACAGTCCTTAATCAGTCCCAGCACCCTGAGGGCTCTAAGGTAATTCATTTCACTCAGTGAAATGGAAAATTATTAAAATAACATCACATACTTTTATAATGTCTTCTCTCCAGGGTTCTCAAATTGCTTTGTAATAATTAATTAATTAACTAAGCCTTGTGACATGACTTTGGTCTAAAATACTATACTCCAATCTACAAATGAATCTGTTCGTAATAAATATGTATGCCAGTTAAAGAAATGTGGTGTGCCTGTAAGCTTTTCTATTCTTTCAGTTAAAGTAAATGTATGAGAAAAATGAGATTAATTGTCTTTTTGTGATGACATTGGCCAGAGACTAGAGGCATACCTTAAAAAACTCCCCTATATCCAAAAATAAATCCTGTGCTAAATATCCATTAATTCAAAATGTAGCCACATATTTCAGCAGAGAGACTCTTCAATAAATTGAATGGTAAAGGATAAAAAACAAAGTTGGGAGTTTTTTTAAGTATCATTTGTGGTTTTGATGTGATCTCTGAATGGGAAATAAATTTCAAATTCTTTTTTAAAAACTGAAAGCAGCAAGTGAAATAAGCAGATGATTCTGTCACTCGGCTAAGAATTGGAACATGCAGATTCTAGGAACTATTTTTCCAGGCTGCAGCAGAATACTGAGACACAGTCCTCTACATCTGCCAATGTAAAATATGTTGGCTTTTTTTCAATATCTCTTTTAGTTCTGATTGCTGTATTAAAAAGTATTATTTGATGAAAAGTGCAATATCTACAAAACTCATAGATGTGAAAAATAAGGAAAACCAAATGTTGGTTATGAAATTAGGCCTTTTTCCATGCTACAAGTGAAAGGTTTATCTATAAAATGTAAAATTTTCTTTTCTAGGAAAAAAAAGGTATTATATATACCTATACAATCAATATTTAACATTATGTTCCAAGATGTCATAAGCTGACTGATTTTACCACCAGATATATCTGCAGTAGTGACATGGGATACTTCAATATCTAGACATACAGAAGAATGGAATAAAAGATAAATATATAAGAACCTTTCTAATGCACACAATTTAATTACAGAATTGATAGTTCTACTGAATGAATGTCAAACACATGAACAAAACCAGACAAGACACATTATTTTTAAATTAATGTTGTATTAAGGTTAGTATCACCATATGGATCAATTTAATTTTCACTGGTACATTTTTTCATGCCAACCATGACCTTAGTTGAGATAAACATACTCAGTGATTGATTTTTTGTGGTTTCAAATTTTGTGTTTTAGAGAAGAACATCAACTGATTTTCATACTAATCTACCAGTGTTTCTTTTAGTTTATGTGTTTTGCAAGAACAAACCCCAAATTGTCAAGGTGTTTCTAAGGTAATATTAAGGAATTTTTCAACACAAAATATTTATGGTTATGGTTCAAATGGACTAAAAACCCAAACTATTCTAAGAGCCTACAAGAAAGAGAGACTCCATGTTATTTCAAAGCCAAGGAATCAAATAAGACATCTTTACAAGTATCCAGTATCATGACATCCAAAATTTCCCTACAAAATTTTTGCTTACTGGTGCAGCACTGAGAAAGCTTTGGCTGATAAGGAACAATGTATAGAATGTGAATCAATAGACTTGCATAGTTTAATATACAAGGAAAGCCTATTGATGAAAACTTCTTGTTCCAGCTACAGAAGGCATCGTGCTCACAGGCCCTTGTCCTGCTGGGGGACTTTAGCCACCCTGACATTGTCTCAGTTTAAAAGAAACTAAGATGTCTATCAAGGAAAAGTGACCCTACTGGACTAGGAAGGGGGCCTCTTCCCAAAAACCACCACAACCTTTGAAATTAAGAGATTTTAATCAGAAAATGTAGAGTAAAAGAATAACAGTTCTTTATTACAAATATATGTATAAGCAAAACCAAACCAAAACAAACAACAACATGATAATCAAAACTTTCAAACAAATGAAGTTGTCTCTCTCTGCCCCTTCTGTGCAGTTATATTTGCAGACAGCAGGAGGTGATGCCACACCTCAGGAGACAGCAGCTGCAATGACTCACAGGCTCTGGTGAGGCAAAGACAGGGGTAGGGAGAGGTGCTGGTTCCAAAACCTCACGTGGGAATGATGGCCATAAAGGATGGGATGAAACCTTGCCCGTGGGCAGTGTAAGGGCCCTCTCACCATCCTTTGTCTGAAAGGATTGGGGGTGGGAGGTTTAGCAACTCCCCTGAAGATGGTGTCGACCCCTCAAGGAGTCTGTAGTGAATCCAGGGAGCAGTGACTGTTCCCTCAGAAGAACAGCACAGGGAGCGCAGAGTTGGAGACCAAGCCAGGAACCCCCTCCCAGTGCTTCCACCAACTCAGCAAATGGCAGCTGGCACCCAAGTAGATAGAGGAGAGAAATGTGGCAAAAACCAGGAAACCTCTCTCTCCCCCCACTTTCCCCCAGTCCTCCTTTGCTAATAGCAAAGCTATTAGCCATCCCTTTGGCTTTAGACAGCTAGCTGGCTCTGGGAGCAGATAGTGGGGAGCTGGGCTTCAACAAGCCATCTGTCCTGGCCTCCAACTCCCAAACCACAGTGTTGGTAAGGGACTGGAAAAAAATTCCATGAAAGATTTTGAAACTATAACAGACATCTGCTGGAAATTCAGCATTGAGAGTTGCAGGCAATCCAAGAGGCTCCTGGAATGTATGGAGGATAACTTCATGAGCCAAGTAAGAGAAAGCCCTACCACAGGCAATGTATTACTGGATTTGATGGTCAGCAATGTAAGCGAGCTGGAGGCAGCCTAGGGATTGTGCATTGGTGGAGTTCACAGTCCTGAGGAAAATGCACAGGCAACGGAAACCAGGACAAGTAACCTGATAAGAGTATAGACATGAAGAGCTGTTGTGTAGGCATGGGGTGAGGAAGACCAAGGTGGAGCTGGAACTGAAACTGACAAGGGACATAAAGAGTAACAGGAAGGACTTATACAGTTATGTTAACAGGAAAATGAAGGTCAAAGAAAATTTAGCCCTTTTGATAAACAACACTGGAAAATGGGTAACAGTGAATGAGGAGAAGGCTGAGGTACTCAGTAATGTTTTTGCTTAAGTCTTCAATGGCAGCCTTGATTTCTGCTCTTCTCAATTGGATGGACAGCAGGATGGGGACTGGGGTACAAAGTCCTTCATGCTGTAAGTAAAGATCATGTTTATGACTACCTGAGGAACCTGAAGGTACATAAGTCTATGGGACTGTCCTGTTTTCACCCACAATAGGGTTAATTTTCTGCAGTAGCCAGGAGAGGATGTGGTTAAGGCCCCAATGTTATTCTATAGATCACATCATTGTAGGGAGTGGGGGGAAATGGACTCTCTCTCTTCCAGGGATAAGGGGCTCTTTCTGATCAGGAAGACATGGCAGGAGAATC
This sequence comes from Acropternis orthonyx, assembly GCA_035583155.1. Classification (NCBI taxonomy): domain Eukaryota; kingdom Metazoa; phylum Chordata; class Aves; order Passeriformes; family Rhinocryptidae; genus Acropternis; species Acropternis orthonyx. The sequence goes on along the minus strand of JAWWEU010000081.1, from coordinate 136,153,230 downwards.
TGTCCAGTATTTGCTTGCTGTCACAGGCTTTCTGTGCAAATTGTTTATTTTTCTTAAACCTTTTGTTATGAATATTGTTGCTGCTACTGTTTTGGTTTTTGTTGTTGTTTTGGGGGGTTTTTTTAATCTCTGTTGTTTCCAGAATATTGTTCTTATCTCAGCCCATGATCTTTGCCTTTTGTGCCTCCAGTTCTCAACTCTATCCCTCTGCAGTGGGAACAGGGAGGAGAAGAAGTAATGACAGAGCAACATATGATTTTGGAGAGTCTCAGTGGGGGTACTGAACTGAGGAGTATCATTCCTAAACCATGACAGGAACCCAGTGAGATAGATCCCAGAATGCTCTGGTGAGATCCCATCAGAAGTACTACATCCGACTCTGGAGTTCCCAGCAGAGAAAAGATGTGGAACTGTCAGAGCAAGTCCAGAGGAGGCCACCAAGATGATTAGAGGGATGAAGCACCTCTCCTGCGAGGAAAGACTGAGAGAATTAGGATTGTTCAACCTGGAGAATAGAAGGCTTCAGGGTGACCTAATAGTGGCATACTAGTACCTAAAGGAGCCTAAAGGAACGATGGAAAGAGAATATTTGCAAAAGCATGTAGCATAGGACAATGAAGAATGGCTTTAAATAGAAAGAGAGTAGGTTTAGATTAGACATCAGAAAACTATTCTTTGATGTGAGGGTGGTGAGACACTGGAACAAGTTGCTCAGAGAGGTTGTGGATGCCCCAGCCTGGAAGTGTTCAAGGCCAGGTTGGATGGAGTCCTGAGCAACCTGGTCTAAGTGAAAGGTATCCCTGCCCATGGTAGATATGTTGAAGCTAGATGGTCTTTAGATTTTGAATTACGATTGGTCTTCCACATTTTGGTTCTGCATACGGCAAATTCATATGTACTTCTCAGGACGCCGGAATATCTTTGACTGACTTTCAAAACTCTTTATAAGATAAGCCTTCTTAAAATAGATTGAGTTACATGGTATAATTCATAATGGACATAGATGGACTGACCTATTTAAAGGCAACTTTTTAACATGTCTTAAAAGTGTATATGCTTTATCTGACATGGAATGGCTTATGAAATTAATTCATGATTATTCCAGATTTTTGGATCCTCAGTTCATCCTCTGGGCACTCAGCTCATTCTACTTAGCTTGTATGAAAATATTTTAAAATCTATAGTGCAGAACACTTTGCATAACTATACTGTTTTAAATGTTTTTATGAACAGTAGCTGCACACAGTATTGTCTTGATTCCGAAGTATCAGGAATGACTTGTAGAATAAGACTTAATCTGGCAATTGACCAGCTAACCCATACAAAGTCTGTGAATGACAATGAAAGTAAATTTGCAAATATTGAAAGGCAAATGAAAGCATATTGGTATTTATACTGAAGTGAAAGAAAGCAAAAGCAGCTGCAAAGTGGAAAAATCAGTTGATCAAATTGAATATCCTTGTACAAAAATCTAGTGTGAATTTTAATAAGTGTTTTACTTTCTATTCTGGTCTCTAGTTTTTAATGCTGTTTCTGTAAGGTCTTACAGAAACATTTTGGTTTTGCTAAATTTTACAGTTGGGATTTTTTTTGAAAGGGCTACATTATGAAAATAATTTTCTGTATTTCCCAGCATATATTACATTTTAATCTTCAATTGTCTTTTTTGCATTTAAATTGTGTGAACTATTCCAGGTGGTTTTTCAAGGATTGCTGGTTTTAGCAGGCAGAGATTTTTGAAGTGACCCTTATCTGAGTTATTGTTGGCAATAATATAATATATATATTTTTCTAGTCTGAATGAGTTCTCATTACTGTTATTTTTCTACAGAGTTGCATATCTTGTTCTTTTCTTAAGGGAGTTGCAATGCCATCTATTATGTCTGTGGCTAGTGTTAGCATTATCTATAAGGAAATGTCAGAAAAGTGTCATTTAATGGACAAAATTAAAATAATAGCATTTTAAAAAATGTTTACAAAATTTAATTTTGATGTATTTTATAGTTATTTTTAAGTTGAAATAGGTGCATACATAAGTATTAAGGAAATAATGAATTTATTAATACAACCTAGGGAATATTTAAGGTTTCATAGCTGCTTTTCAAGGGCAATATGTGCCACATGACTATCACTTATTTACACAGCTTCCCAGTCTGAGAAAAATTGTAGGTTTTTTTTTTCCCTTTTTTTTTTTTTTTGCCTTTTGTTTTGTCTTTTTTGCCTTTTTTTTTTTTTTTTTTTACTTTTTTTTTTCCCCTGGGTCAAAGAAAATGTAAACAGAAGCAAAGCTGAGGAGTACATAGGAATTGCATAAGTGAAAAATTACAGAGTATGAAGTACAGAAGACATTCTCTAGGGGCAATTTCAGCACCTTGAAAACTGCTGAAAACCACCTCCAAACCACAGTTAGGAGCAATGATGGAGAGCAGTAGGCAATACATGAATAAAAGTTGTGCTCAAAGTAAAAATTTAAGCAATTACAAGCCAGCAGTTAGTTTTAAGTGAATTGCAGGAGGTAAATAAGATGAGAAGAGAGCTGATCATGTGAGAGAGAGAAGGACATAATTAAATCATAAGTAAAGGTATTGTGGACTGACCTTCAAATCTCTGATTTTACCTAGAACAAATTGCTTCATGCATCTCACCACCTGCCATAGGTGCAACCAATTCACATAATTCACCCCCACTGTTTCTGCAAAAGAATATGTGTGGGACCTTGAGAAGACAAAAACTCTAATCAACATCATCTGGAAACAGAGTTTCTGAAAAAGGTTGTCAACGTGTTACCAGAAAATGCAGGGGACTGCATTCAAAGTCTAGAAAACTTCTTACTTTTCTCTGCTCATAAGACTGCGAGAGGTAAGACTGACTACAGTGAGACCAAAGCTGTTTCTAGAACAGTACCATATCTACAAAACTGGGCAAAAACACATACCTAAAGAAACAGCTAAACACAAGGCAGTAATGGAGTGATACTTTTCTGAATACTCCCCCACCTTGGATTAGTGCCTCAAGGACTTAATGAATCACTCATCACTTTTATAGTAAGTCATAGGGAATTTCTTTTCTTTTCCCATAAGCTTACTATACTGCCTAGAGACTCTGTAAGCTTTTAGCATCCATCACGCCCTGCACGAGGAACTTCCATTTTTTATGGAGTAAATACACTGCATGATATATGTTCCACAGCCATCAGTGACTGTAAAGTTCCTCATGTACAGTTTGGTAACCGTCATGCAGTGGGAATCAAAGTGCTGGAAACCAAACCTGTCGTAACATTTCTGTGGTCACAATTTACAGATGCAGAAATATATTTGGATGGCATTCAGTACTCAAAATGACAGGACACACCAATAAATGGCATAGTGTCTGACAAAGTGTGGAAGAGAATATGCAACCTGCATCCGAGAATCATACAAACAAGACTGTAAAACTGCATTTGTAGTTGTGTTACAGATGGATAACCCAATGTTAAGGAACAAATTTCTGTTTGTATGTGAGTATATCACAGCATGAAAAAAAAAAAAACCAAAACAAACAAACAAAAAAAAACAAACAAAAAAACCCCCCCCAAAAAAAAACAAAACAAAAAAACCACAAAAGAAATCAAAACAACAAAACCAGATCCAAACAAAACAAAACAAAACAAAACAAAAACAAATTCACCTTCAGATCCACAAGAAAAAATTCAAAGTTAAGCTGAGTTTCTGATCCCAGAGTATGCTTTCAAAGTGAACCTAAACCCAGTTTATTTTTAAGTTAATAACTCATCAATGGATTTCTGATTGACCTAACTTCTGCATGAATACTGACATCTTCAGCAGCAAAACCTGGGAGTAGAATTAAAATACATCTAAATATTTGGCAGGAAAATTCTAGCAAGTGTTAGAAGAAACATGTAATACCCTGTCAGGTATGGCAAGTCCAGAGCACTAGACATATAGGGAGACTATCAATTGTATTGCTGACTCTGTGAAAATGAGGGTAGGATGGAATACACTTGCCTAAATTGCTCTGTTTTATCAGAGCAAAATCATTCCACCAAAATATTGCAATTTCAACAGTGTTTTCAATGCAAAAGTTTTCTTTAGTCCAAGATGTAGACTCCTGTAAATTTCAGAAAAAAGTGAGAGCAAAATGATGAAGCCTCAAAATGTACCGTTTTCATTGGAAGATTCTGATGCAGTACATTGAAAATTAATTGAGAAGTTTTTATTTCATTTCATGGAATTAAGGAAACATATTTTGAAACTTCACAAGTTAGTATACCGTTCAGTTGTTTTCTGGATAGGTCTAATGAGAAACAAACTTAAAAACTGAAGTATATGTGAACTACAGGTGAAAATAGAAAATGTATCCATACCTAGTAATTCCTCATGAATGAGACTAGTTTCCTGTCAGAGTGATAAGACTGAATACCTGTGGTTAACAGAAGGTAACCAAGTGAAAGCAAGATCTTGAAAAAGGCTATCCATACCTTTCCTTAGTTAATGTGTATTTTCTCAGTGAGAGTGTTTGAGAGAAGCAGCAGCATTAAGTGCATTAAAAAAAAAAAAAAAAAAAAAAAGATACTATGCTCCAAAAGACAGTGCCAGGAGACCAGTACTCCAAGATTAATTTATTTACTATCCCTGACTCTTTTTAAGCAGATTCTGATTTTGAGGGTTAGGTATTGGTTTTTGTTATGTGTTGTTTTATTTTCAATCTTGCCTACTTCTGAAGCTGGTTTATTAAAGCCTGTCAGATGCTACCTCGTTTGTCATCTATTGTCTCTCCACACACTTTATTTCACCAACTTTTTCTTCTCCAGAAAGAGAAAGTTGTGATATTGTATGCATTGTGTCGCTATGTATGTGATATTGGCTGGTTATTTTTTTCCTCTACACTCAATCTCCTGCCAAAGTTCAAGTATTCAGCAGGCTTCACCTGTCAAGGTCAGAAAATAATAAGTAGATGGTACTTCATATGAATAATGTCCCAGCATGCATCTTTTAAAATGTAGATTTTGCAGGTATTCTTTAAAGGTAAAAGAGTCATAGAAAGTATTATAGCATTTGAAGTAAAACACTCCTTTCATTTAATGTGTTTTTAAAAAGAACAGCTTAAGATGTTTGGAAGCAATTAAATTTAAATATGGTGTGATGTGCTTTTGACATGTTATAATCCAATGTCAATAATGTTCAAAACACAAATGCCTTGAATTTGTATGTATATATAGAATAGGTCTCCCAATACATTATATTGTATATACAAATATACATATATACAAATACACAGACATTATTATTAGGAAATGGTTATAGATTTCTTTTTTATTTTGATAGAAAATATAAACCACAATATGAAATGTTTTTGCCTAACAAAGGTGAAAATGAAAAACACCAAAGATGTACTCACATTTTCTGTTATGCTAATATTTTTTTTCAACTTCAGATAAACACAGTTTCCATATAATGTGCATGATGTTTATTAGAGTCTTCTGCAAGAGCAATTTCCTTTCTGATACAGTCTTTCCCAGATTGTATTATTAAAAAGAGAAGAGGAATAGAGAAGAGGGAATCAAGATCAGACCTTTAAGTGATAGTACAGAGCAACATATTCTAAATAACACTTGGAATATATGCAATAATTTCACAGTTATTCTAAGCAGTAATAGCTATATTAAGTTGCTACAACTTCGATTCACAGTAACATACTGTCAACAGCAGACTTGAAAACATAAAGATCTAGACAAGTACCTCTGGATGAGACGAGGTCAGGGAAATAATAGTTTGCTCCAAATAAGCCAGCTCTTTATGTATGACACCAGATCCAGATACAATAATACTGCTTGTTAGTGTTTCATATATTAATGATTATCAACAATGCTCCCTAAGAGTATTTTTAACAGATAAGCAAACAAACAGTTACCCTCACAGTCTCTATACTATTCACATTTCAGTGGCAATGAAAAGATCTCCTCAGATAAAATTTTCAGAGTTCACAGAATATGCATACTGTGTTTTATATTATTGTCATGGACAGACAATTGATACAGGTACGGTATTTCATTTTTTACCATCCACAGTGAACTAGTTAAGTGTCATGCAATCCAGAATCAAAAAATCTGTTTTGATGCTCTCATGTGTAGGATATCCCAAATTGCATTTATGTTTCATCAACGACATACATTAAGAATGAATTAAATTATCAAAATATCAAAATTCCTGAAGGACAATATTTCTTTCCTTTACTTTCCCTCTCTGCCCCCAATTATGGTGCAAGGAACATTTCAAGGTGCATTTACAAAATGTGAAATGCAAAAAAGTATCATCTCACAGTACTTGGTAAAATTAATACCTTATGTTACAGATCACTATTGAAACAATGGACTCAAAGGAACTAAAAAATGAAATCTACAACAAAATATTTCTCATAGAAGCTTTTCTTTAATTAGAACTAACAAAGCCTGCTTGCTACATTACTGCTCTTATAAGTACATTAAGACACTTCGGCACAATCCTCATTTTCATTCCCTCTCACATTCTTTAATTGGAATCTCTTTCTCTTTCTCCTTCCTTGAGTAATACCAGTTACTTGTCTTGCTTCCTAATCACTGAGAAAGAGCATAACAATTTTATGCCTGTTTCCAAACCATGCCTGTACCATGTGGCCAGCTGTGAGGTGGAAGGGGAAGGGGGAAGAAACTGCAGTTTCGTATTAAAAAAAAAAAACAAACAGTTTTTTCAAAACAGTAATTCAACAAAACAGTAATTTTCAAGAAACAAGATATTCATATTTCAAGACACATTTTCTTCTGATGATGATCACTCCACAGATGAAAGGACAAAGATAGTCAGTGACTGCATGAGCTTGTTTCTGATGATCCAAGGCACAGAGAGGCCCTTTGGCATCAGCCAAGACTTTGTCTCATAACAACAACTTTTATTCTGGTTTCTAGTCTTAATTTACAGTATAATTTTAATGTTTTACACATTTTTTTAAAGAGGGCCACCATTTTATTACACAGCCTAATTATATTTGAAACAGAGCCAACTCCACAATATTCCATGACAATTCTTAGATCTGTGTTCTTAAAACAGCTGCCATAGTACTTGACAACTGGTGCAGTTATGTTGTTGGATCATGGATTTATATAGTCATTCAAGATGAGTCTACTCAAAAGCGACTACAAGACCCGAGCAAACAAATGCATCCAACTTTAAGATTTGATTGTATGCTGGGATATGAGGCTTAACTGAATGTAACATGTGTTGGAAGACAGTTACTGATTGTAGTAGGTCAGAGCTTTGGTAATGGCCAGAAGTATTTGGAACATGGCCTCATGGGTCACATTGGGGCATCTGGTTGGACTCAATGATCTTTAAAGCTTTTTCCAACATAAAATATCCTTTGACTCAGTGATTTCTGTGGTCTGTGGCATGTCTATCTCTAATCTTTTTTATACAGGCAAATTTATAATCCAAAAATGAAATGTGGGCATATGTTTACATTTGCTACTGTCTTTTATGTGTACCAGAGAAGTAAGTTTACCTTAAGGTTTAAAAAAATAAAAAATTATTATTTCCATTTATGTTTTCCTACAGTGTCTGTAGATATCTTACAGATTTCCAGTCTTGATTCTGCAACAAAACATGAAATTTTGGCCTGATCTTTCCTACATACATCAGTTTTCACTGCTAGCAATTATTTCACTTTAATCAGTACTTAAAGCTACTTCATCATAACATACATTGTGCAGAACAGTATATCCAGACTGGGTCACAGATATAAGTGTTTACTTGAAGACATATGACTGCCAGTTTTTAGGTTTATTTCCCTCTCTTTTGGATAAGCAATCAGTTTTGCCTCCCCTCTAATGGGCACACAGTGTTCAGCTTCCCCTCAGCAGTCAGCAATATGGGATTGAGCTCTTCTGCTGCACAGCTCCAAGACAACCAGGTGGGAAGTGATTAGCATGAGTTGGATAAGGCTGTGAGCAAGAAATTGGCTTGTATGCTTTACTGGTGCACTCTGATTCCTGTCTCTGCATGATACTTGGTTTCATTTTTCTCCAGCCTTAATTCTAACAGAAAACAGCTTGATGCTATGTCCTCAAGCCCTCTTGTCTCTGGAAAAAGGTCTCATTTTAACCAGAGGCTTATGGCACTGAAATCTGTTATCTCATTTTCTCTTTTCAATGCTTCCAAGATAAGAGGTCCTGTTACCAGAATGCTCAGTCTCAGTCAGAGCAAGCAGTATATTCTCAAATTCTCTTAACTATTATCTTAAAAGTAGTTTCCTAAGTTCTAGGCTATGATACTGTCAACTGATAAGAGAGAAACTTGTAGCTCTATTGCATAGAGCTAGAAGTATTTCTGATTCGAAATTAGGGAGGGAAAAATTACTATAAGACAGGTGTTTTTGAAAAGGGAAAAAAAGTAAAAGTTATCAATATGATGTGACAGTCTGTAAGAGAACTCACCTGCCCTGGATGAGTGGGAATATAAAAGGATTATTTTTTTCCCCTATATTGTCACTAATGCCTAGTATTTGCTCTCCTTCTTAAAGGTTTGATTTTCCGTTTTTGAGCAACAACTGTTTGTGAGGGTTTTTGCCAAGAGAAAACATCATTTTCCATTTCTGAGCAGGGGATTTTTTGCTGATTTTAAAGAGATAGTTTCCAAACAGAAAATACATAAAATGATGGCCTTACAGGTGAAAGTGATTTTATTTGCCAAAAAACTGTACTAAGGTTATTGTTTCATAAATTTTGCATTAAAAATCAATGAAATGAGGAATTACAAAATTACTAAAGCCATTCTAAATGTCAGTGAGCATCTAGATGGAAATACAAAGCTTTGCATTGATCTAACATTCAGAAACATTTATAGGTTCAACCCATGACTTAGAAAAGCCAAAATCTGATTTTAACCAACAGAAAACAAATAAAATGAGAGGGGAAAAGAAAAAAAAAAAGTTTCATGATATCAATTTTTAAATAAGATAAAGTTAGTCGTTATTTTATTCCAAATAAATCCATGGATCCTTTTAGCCATAAGTTTAAAATGTTCCATTAAGAAAAAAAAAAAACAAAAAAACAAACACAATTATAGTTGATTAAAACAACAAATCCAAGGCTATAAAAGACATGTATTGGAGGGTGGTATTATAATTTCTCAGCAGGCTATTAAGACTTTTTCATTTAAGGTAATTATGTCTAACAGAATCAGATTTCAACAGTTATGTTACTTTTCAAGTTGAGAGAATAACAGTAAATATATGAGGGTTTTTCCCCTTTTTCTTTTCAAATTTTCCTTTGTAGATGGTGATTTCTTTGTAAATAGTGATTTCTTTTCAATTTAGATTAGTTTAGATCTAGTATATTTATTTTTAAATTACTTAAATAGATAATTTTACAGTGGAAAACTATTCCAAGACATATAAATATGAATATGATTTAGAGCAGAAGTTTTTGTATGTTTCCTATATTTTGTAAATAACTTCAGTTTAGTGAAAAGCTTAAGTGAATGAATGGTGATGCTGTCCTCAAGCTATCCTTAAGAACAACAGCAATGCAACATAATCGAGTTTATTATATCTCACTTTTAAACAATTACTCCCATCTTCCCTGTCCTTTTGTATACTATCTATTTTAATTAGACAATGGAGTACTTACCTGTAAAAATAATGTTTTACAACTGCAGACTATTAACCTTTGAGACCAAATCTATTAAGGAAAATCTGAATTTTATTTCACCATAAAGCTTCTTTCCTCTCTTCTACAACAAATATATGCAACAAGGAATTAAGTTCCTGGAAGTGAAAGGTTTCATAAAATCCATTTGATAATATAAATGCAGATGTGACTTTCCTTACTTAATGTTTTGGGGTTTCTTTGTTTTTTGTTTGTTTGTTTGTTTGTTTGTTTGTTTGTTTTTCTGGGGGGAGAATGGGATGGGGAACAGGGTATAGGGAGGCACAGAAGCCATTTCTGTGGAGATTGCATTCCATAACTAAAACTTGTCATGATCAACACATTCTATTACAATTATCTGTTGGCATATACTCTGGGGACCTGAATGAAAACTAGTAAGAGATATCATTAAGCAAAGATATTTTTATGCTTATCTTGTGGGTGGAAAGGTTGATGTCCCGTGTAGGACACAAAAAATCAATGTGTAAAAGTACAAGCCTTGTGTGTTTTTCTCATAAATTCTCTGTAAAAGGTAGAAAATGTTGTTATATAAAATAGCATTCAACATTGCTTCCTTTTATTAAACAGACTTGATACCACTTATGTGGTTAAAATTGGACCATTCTTAACACATAATCACCAATAACTTAATAGCAGTACAGATTAGAGCCATCCATCTACTCACTAATGAACATGTTTATATGTGTCACAGGCTGAAACCTACTCAGATACACCACTGACGGAAAATGAGTCCTTGACTACATGCACTCAAATGACCATTAACTGCCTTTAGATATAGACAAAATAAAAGAGGTTTATCTGGCACTACCCAACCAATGAAGCCATTAGCAACTGGTGCCAACTATGAGAGTTAGAAAGTGATAAATAATTAAAATGTTAACACCTTAGTGGGAGCACATCCATGTATGTGCTACACTATTAAGAGGCTTAGGGCTAGGCCACCAGCCAGGGTTAGGACACACACTGGATCAAAGGAAGCATTCTGGACCCCAGTGCTGGTCACAGCCACCCCAGAGCAGCAGGGTCCTGCACTGGTGGTCATCAGTATTTTCGGGGCAAATTCTGTTCAACACCATTCTGTTTAAATAATTGTAAGATCCTCACTATTAAAGTGTTTCTACTAAAAACCCTGGAGTAAACTGTATGGTTTGTGAGAAAAGACTGCTCTTTCCATTTGCCATTTGCTGCTTCTTGAGCTGAGAAGATTCATGTACTAAAAGTACATTTATTTTTTTTTAATAACAAAGTAATTTAAATCAAAGGTATATCAGGAATGAGGAAAAGACAGAAAGCCTAAACTTGTCTGCTTTCAGAGTAAGTTCTTGGTACATCAGGGACCTATGTTTTTGTGCTTAGTAAAGTGTTAAGACTGCTGCATTGGAGTCATTACAATAACCCCCATGGATGGAATTTTCTTAAATTTTATGTACTTGATTTTCAGGACAACCAGGGGATCAGACCCAGCCAGTATGTGTTTAGGAAAAGCAGGTCCTGTTTGTCTCCTTTTAGTGACCTTCCTATTGGATGAGCGAAAGGTTATGCAAGTAGTCTATCTGGACTTGAGTAAAGCCTTGAATACTGCCTCCCACGGCATTCTCCTGGAGAAGATGGCAGCCCATGGCTTGAAGAGGAGTACTCTGATAGGTTAAGAACTGGCTGCATGGTTGGGCCCAAAGAGTGATGGTGAATGGTGCCACATTTAGTTGGAGACCAGTCACTAGTGGGGTTCCCCAAGACTCAGTATTGGGGCAAGTCCTATTTAATAACTTTATCAATGATTTGGACAAGGGGATGGAGTACACTTGCAATCAGTTTGCAGAAGACACTAAGCTGGAGTGCTGATCTGCTTGAGGATAGGAATGCTCTGCAGGGAGATCTGGGCATACTGGATCTATGGAACAAGGCCAGCAATATGAGGTTCAACTAGGCCAACAATATGAGGTTGAACAAGGCCAAGTGCCAGGTCCTGCACTTGTCACAACAACCTCATGTAGTACTACAGGCTTAGGGAGGAGTGGCTGGAAAACTGTCCAGTGGAAAAGACGTGGGGGTGCTGGTCAATAGGTGCTTGAACATGGGCCAGCGTGTGCCCAGGTGGCCAAGAAGGCCAATGGCATCCTGGCCTATATCAAAAACAGTGTGTCCAGCAGGACTAGGGCAGTGATTGTCCATCTGTACTCGGCACTGGTGAGGCTGCAGCTTGAGTACTGTGTCCAATTCTGGGCCTCTCACTTCAAGAAAGACTTTGAGGTGCTGGAGTATGTCCAGAGAAGGGCATCAAAGCTGATCAAAGTTCTAGAGAGTAAGTCATATGAGGAGGGGCTGAAGTAGCTGGGGTTGTTTATCCTGGAGAAAAAGAGGGGAGACCTTTTCACTTTCTACAACTACCTCAAAGGAGGTTGTAGCCAGGCAGGGGTTGGGCTCTTCTCCCGTACAACAAGCAACAGAACACGAGGACATAGTCTCAAGCTGTGTCAGGGAAGGTTCAAGTTGGACATCAGGAAGAATTCCTTCATGAAAAGAGTGGTTAAGCATTGCAATGGGCTTCCCTGAGAGGTGGGGGAGTCACCATTCCTGGAAGTATTCAAGAAATGACTGGATGCAGCACTATGCACAATAGACTTATGATCTAGTTGGGTATGGTGGTGCTTGGTCAAAGGTTTAACTCCATGATCTTGTAGGTCTTTTCCAACCTTTCTATGATTCTGTCTTCTTGTAAGCACTATTCCTGTGCTTAGGAATAACCAGAATGGTAGCAGGGTGCATGTGTGCTCATATGTATGTGTTGAACTGCTGTTAAGGTTTAGTGTTTGCAGCTTATCAGTATATGTACACCTTTCTTTATGTAATTTGGACTTTCTTCTTTGAGGGATATTTAATGATTTTAAGCTCTGATAGTTGAAAAAGGCCTACTGCTCTTCCTCCTTCTGCTGTGTTCTGAAAACTTCTTTGCATTTGATGTATATTTGGTACGTGTTTGATGTGTATTTGATAGCTGTTATTACTAGATTGCCTCCTTGAATGAAACAAGGGACTTATTGAAGTCCCGTAAGTAAACATTTCCAAATATTTCTAAAACAAACTAACTGAATATTGTCTCCCTTTTCTATTCTCCTCATTAAAAATGCAAATATTTTCATGTGCTTATAGTTTGAAATTAAAGTAAATTATCCAGACAGATTCAAAAGATAAGCTATAAATGTTCAGTTTAGGCTACTGCATACTCTAAAAGCTGGTGGAAATGTGGACTATTTCATATTTCCTTGAATCTGATGGCAGCTGATTTCATGGGAGTACGACGAAAGTCCTATTGTAAAGGCTGCAATGCAAATACTTCATGAGAGGGATAACTTTGTTAGCTGTCAAATGACAGAGAAAGAGCCTAGAATGAACATGTCCTTTTAGGTCTGGGTTTTGAGAGTTTGTACTAGTTGGTTTATTTTAAACTCACTCTTCAAATGTTTCTTAATGTAATAATTTTTTAAATATGATTCTGACAGTGGTACTTTTCCTATGTGAGTTTTCAATTAATCTTAAAGACAGTATATATGAATATTTAAAGTGTTATTAATAATTAGTAGTAATAATGTTGTTCTATTTTTCTGAGACATCACTGAATAGACTATTTTTTAAGACATTATTTGCAAGTAATTCATTAGTTTCCGGAAAGAAGGAAGAAAAAATTTTCTTCTAAATAAACACAACAGTCCATACAGGTTTAATTGTACTGTGTGAAGTGAGGGCATGTGCATGAAGAAATATGTTGGGAATACTTCACATTTTCTTTTTATATACAAAAAACATAATTTAAAAGCACAGTTATAGCTTAGACTGTCAGAAGTTTGGCTTAAGAGGCAGAGGGGGTGGGATTGTATGTAATGAAAGAGTTAGAATGTATGGAACTCACAGTTGGCAATGGCAGAGTTGAGAGTCTCTGGGTAAGAATCAAGGTGCAAACAAATACATCCCCATTATTTGATACAAAGTAAATACTATATGATGATGTTTTCATCTTCCTCAGATTCCAAGATTCCCAAAACTTTATTTAACATTTTATGCTAAAAGAAGTTTATCTAAATGTACATTTCAACTAAATTCTATGTCAATTAATTTTACAGACTAATGAAATTTTGTGAAAAAACCCTATGGTATCTATTAGGTGATGAAGAAACTACTCCTTTTCATTTGGATTATTTTGTCATTGACTAGAAGAGAGAGCTAACATCAATCTTACTTTACTTCAGTGGAAAAGACAAACTGTGAAAGTCACTTACATACAATATTCCAGAAACTGTTCCATCCCACCGTAAAAATATTGCTGGAACAGTAGCTGTGTAGTGTTCTGGCCTCTGCAAAAATGTTAGTAGTAAGAAGCACTGAAATTGTTTAGTTTTGAGTACTTTATCTGTGGCAGGAATTCTTGTTTCTTTTGGTCTGCTTTTTTTTTGGTTTTTGTTTGTTTTGGGTTTTTTTTTAAGGAAGAACATTCAAAGAGTATTGATAACAGCTGGATTTGGGGTGGGTTGTATTTATTTTGTTCACAGTCTTCTTTGTTTTGTCACTTCTGCACAACACAATTTTTTTTTTTTTTTTTGAACAAATGATCACGTGGAACAACACTACTAGGAATTTTTCTATTCAGCCACTATGAGGAGTGGACAGAAACTTCACACTTCTGGGAGTTAAGAACAACATGAAAGGCCTGGAAGCTTTTTCAAAGCTTTGTTTTGATCATGTTATACAACTTCTAAGAGTAGATGTATAACAGACTCAGATGCTGTATTAGAGTGAAGTAGTTACTATGGAGTAATTTGGGAAAAGGATTACTGCAAAGAGGTACTAGAAGTTAAAGGCAGTAGTTGAGGACAGGATAACCTCCTATGAAAGGACATGTTATACTAGAAATTATGTTTTTCAGGGCTAATCAATTGGAAGGCATAAATCCACTGACAGTCCACTAAGATCTATGCTTGATGTGTCTCAAGCACAGACAGAAGAAGAATCAGAAAGTGAGGAATGTCTGTGAGGACAAAGTGTCAAAAGAGATGTGACTGATCAAGCTATGAATTACTGTGAACATGAAATTGAATCAATAGACCTATCTAGGAAGGAATCTCTATACCTACACTCTATTAAGACAGCTGGGTTGAATAAAGGAGATTAAAAATAAAAACTTCAAATAAATATAAAAAAAAATATATTTAATGGTTATTTTTGAGATTTCAGAGACTGAAGTCTTTTGCTTGTTTGTTTTGTTGGTTTGGTTTGGCTTTTAATGAATAATAAATTTAAGGGTTTATACTGGGGCAATATGGTAACTTCCCTTTCTATCTCTTAGGATAAAGTCACCATCATCAAGAATCCAATTTCTATTGCACAAAATGAACATATAGGAGACACTAAACTGAATGTACTTTAAAAAAAAAATTCATTAAATAGAATATTTTCCTGAACTATAATAATTTTTATGTAGTCTTTTTTCTCATTTTTTTCTGAGCTAGTTTTAATAAAAGCAAATGAATGTATTAATAATGTGAGTACATACTAGAGCAAATTTTGAAAAAAGAGAGACAATACGTTTGCAGCTTGATGACCAGAACACTGAAATGATATCTTTTATAATAATGTTTTATATCAAATGGAGACAATTAAACAGAAGAAACAGAATACTCCAGAGCCCAGTAGTTCAGAGGCTGCAGTTAAGATTTTGATTTTTGTAACTGTTCTGATGTCACTGTTCATACCAAAAAAGAGCCACATATGACTCTCCCTATACGTAAAATAATACCTCTCACAGGCTATAGAACAAGTTAGGAAGGAAGATCTCCCTTAATGACTTTGCAAGCAGTTACAAAATCCTCTTGTGAAACCTCCAAAAAAATCCACAAGTTTACCTATTTGTCATTTATCACCTGCTTCATGAGGTGTTGGCTATAAAGTACCACACCTGAAATGTTTCTACACCAATGTGGCATGAGGAGCAAAGAGGAGGAGCTTGAAGCTTTGGCCCAGTCCCAGAGACTTGACATCACTGCCATAAGGAAAACCCAGCAGGATGAGAACTGTGAATGGAGGGCCCTGTTGGACAGTTACAGGGTTTTTAGGAGGGGTAGGCAAGGCTGAAGAGGCAGGGGGGAGTGGGATTGTATGTAATGAAAGAGTTAGAATGTATGGAACTCACAGTTGGCAATGGCAGAGTTGAGAGTCTCTGGGTAAGAATCAAGGTGCAAACAAATAATGGGGATGTTTTCATGGGAGTCTGCTATAGATGTCCCAGCCAGGAAAATGACACCAATAAATTTTTCTTTGAGGAGCTAAGGGACACTTCCAAGTCAACTGCACTTGTCCTTATGAGGGACTTCAACTTGCCAGAAAATAACTGGGAGCATCACATGGCTGATACAACCTGGGCCAGAAGATTCTTAAAAAGGCCTGATGACAACTTAATGGAACAGGTTATAAGTGAGCCAACTAAGAAAGATGCTCTCCTTGACCTGCTGCTTGTCAACAGACCAGATGTCATGAGTGAAGTGGAGATTGGTGGCCAACTTGGCCACAGTGAACATGAAGCTATCAAGCTTAAAATATCTGTTGACAGGAAGAAAAGTGACAGCAAAACCTCAAATCTGAACATGAGGAGAGCAGACTTCAGGCTGCTCAGGGAATTAGTAAACAAGTTCCCCTGGGAATATGTTCTTGCAGGTGCTGGAGTCCATCAGTGCTAGTCTTTTTAAACATCACCTCCCCTGGAACAAGCAATTCCTACATTTCACAAGCTTGTCTGAGTAGGAAACTTGTCTTGGAAATACAATGAAAAAGATAGGTGTATGTTGAGTGGAAGCAAGGTCAGGTGACCTGCAAAGAATACAGAGATGGCACTTGCCAGTGTATGGAGAAAATTTGTTCATCCAAAGCTCAATTAGAGTTGAAGCTGACCAGAAATGTGGGGACCAAATATATTAGTGGTAAAAGGCAATGAAAAGATTACATCAGCCCATTACAGGATGAGGATGGTCATCTCACAAACAGGGACAGAGACAAGGCAGGGATGTTTAATGATTTCTTTGCATCTGTCTTCAACATGGATGATGGACCAAGGGCGTCTTCAGCGCCCTGAGCTGGAGGACCATGACTGTGAGATTGATCAGCTCCCAGTTGACCCTGAACTTGTGCAAGATCTGCTGATCCAGCTGGACTCTTCCTCATGGAGCCTGGTGGGATTCATCGAAGAATCCTCAAAGATCTGGCTGATGTCATTGCAAAGTCTCTCTCAATGATTTTTGAGTAACCTTGGGAATCCAGGGAGGTCCCAGCTGACTGGAAGCTCGCAAACTTTGTCCCAATTTTCAAGAAGGGCAAGAAGG
The DNA here is from genome assembly GCA_035583155.1 of Acropternis orthonyx. Lineage (NCBI taxonomy): Eukaryota > Metazoa > Chordata > Aves > Passeriformes > Rhinocryptidae > Acropternis > Acropternis orthonyx. The sequence continues at coordinate 136,136,169 of JAWWEU010000081.1, read as the reverse complement.
AGGACCCCAGAAACTACAGACCTGTCAATCACTTCAGTGCTTAGTAAAAATTATTGAAAAACATCTGTAGGATGACACAACTATTGGTCACATCCAGCACAGCTTTGTGAGGAGAAAGCCCTGCTTGTTAAACCTGATTTCCTTCTATGACAGGGTAACTCACCTAGTTGATCTAGGAAAGCCAGGAGATGTCATCTTTTTGGACTTCAGCAAAGTTTTTGATACTGTCACAGCATCCTTCCAGACAAAATTTCCAGCATACAGCTGGATAACCATGTTGGGTGGTGGATTGACCACTATAAGATAGTGAATGGGTTGACATCAGGCTGGCATCCAGTCACTAGTGGGGTTCCACAGGGCTCCATCCTTGGCCCAGTTCTCTTCAACATTTTCATTAATGACTTGAATGCAGGACTTCAAGGAATACTAAGTTTGTCAACAACACTAGATTGGGAGGAGCTGTTGACTCCCTCAAAGGCAAGAAGACCCTGCAGAGAGACCTCAACAAATCAGAGGAACTGGCAAACACAATCACCAACTGTATGAAGTTAAACACAGGCCAGTGCTGTATTCTGTGTCTGGGACAGGGCAACCCTGGTTGTGAGTATACACTAAGAAACGAGAGAAACGAGAGGCTGGAGAACAGCACTGCAGAAAGAGACCTGAGGGTCCTGGTCAGAGGTAATTGCCCCAGTCTGCTCTGCATTGGTGCAACCTCACTTTGAATACTGTGTGCAGTTTTGGGCACCACAATACCAAAAAAAAAGATATGAAGCTATTAGAGAGCATCCAAAGGAGAGTCGCAAGGATGGTAAAAGGTCTAGAGAGGAAGCCTTATGAGGAGTGGCTGAGGTTACTTGGTTTGTTCAGCCTGGAGAAGAAAAGACCTGGGACACCTCACTGCAGTCTACAGCTTCATCAAGCAGGAAAGAGGAGAGGCAGGTACAGATCTTTTTGCTCTCATGACCAGTGACAGGACTCAAGGAAACAGGAGGAGACAGAGTCAAGGGAGGTTTAGGTTGGATATCAGGAAAAGGTTTTTCACTCAAAGGTCTGGAACAGACTCCCCAGGGGAGTGATCACAGCACCAAGCATCACAGAGCTCAAGAACTCTTGGGGATGGTCTGTGCAGAGCCAAGAGTTGGACTAGATGATTCTGATGGGTCCCTTCCAACCCAGCAATTCTATGATTTTTCTAAATCACATGGTTATAATTTTTTTCATCTGAAATGTTAATTTCTGTTTTTAATGATAAAAATTTATATTTTCCTTTAAATCAACAGTTCACCATAAACCCAGAGTTAGTCTCAATACTTTTTTTTTTTTTTTTTTAAATACCCCTTTGTCACTGGGTCATATCACAGCACTCTCTATGGTGCTTGCACCTGAAACAGCTTACTTGATTCACACCTATTTCTGCGTAGGATAGACAAGTAATCCATGTTATTTTGTGTCTCCAAATCTCTTTCTGTATCTTGGTCTCCTACCTCCGATTCTGTTCTCTAGCAAAATTCAAATACATCTTTTTTTTAAAGTCAGCCATAGTACAGTGCTTAAAAAGATGAACATTTAGACACCTGATAGTTTCTAGATACTGTCTGCTCAATATTTTTACTTGAATGTGATACATGCATACACTAAAACATTATGAACTCTTTCCCCTCCTCCCAAATGAACATTAAAACATTAGAGATTAAAAAATAGGGTAGCCATTAGCTATTAAAAGAATTAAATGGGATTTTTTTCCTAATAATAACTAAGGAAGCAGTCAGGATCAAAATTAAATGAAAGATAAACTGATATACTGTAAACCACACTGTTTCTCCACTGCAATACATTTGCTTTTTAAAAAACCCTAAAAGTGTCAGTGGCATGCAGAGAGAATAATTTTTAATTTCAAGTACACAACCACTCTAGGCAAAAAAGCAACACTGCTCATTTGCACTTCTTTTGTTGTCAGGAGTAGAAGGAATCAATGAGAAAATCTGAAATATCCTTACATGGAAATGAAATCTACAAAATATATTAATTTTAAATAGCAGAAAGCTTTTGGCTGTTAAAAAGTATTTGAGAGTTGCTGTGGTATAGCCTGATCTCAGACTTAAAATTATTTGATGGAGAATACTCTGAAATTCAAAATTCCCCTTAGCTGATAGATCATTCATTCATATGACCATTTAAGATGGAAGGAAATTCAGATCTATAGTCTAAAATCTTGCTCAAAGCAGTGTGAGGTCTGAGATCAGACCAGGTTATCCAAAGGGTTATGCAGCTGGGGCCTGAAAACCTCCTTGGTACCTAAGGGTACTTAATGTGCAGCACACCTGAAATTCAGGGTATTACTCCTTCCATTTAGTAACAGACACTTTAAGCTAAGCTTATAGACAAATCTATCTAGGCCAGCTCTCAACAGCAAATGAAGACACACAGAAATCTTCAGGGAATTCTTTATCCAAATGTACTTTAAGAATTTATCTAAAATAATATCAATTATCCTTTAGGGATACTTCACTATCATATATTATTGGAAAAACTTATACTAATTTCAAAAGGGAGACTAGAAAGTTAAGTTGAACTGAGAACCTTCTTTTTTAGCTGGGTCTAGTTTGGTGAGATGAATGTTAACACTTCATTAATTATAAATTATTGGTTGTGAAAATACTGAATGTGGCCTATATAGACCACTGAAAACATCGCTATTTACACCTCTAACATTTCAATATGATGCAAGCTGTGGGCTTGAATCATCAAATCATTTAGCTGGGAAGTGGCTAAAGAGGTCTCTAGCCCAACCTCCTCTTGAAAGTAAGTGGGACATCCAGTTCAGACCAGGATGCACAAGGTTGAAGCCAGTTGGGTCATGAAACATCCAAGACAGAGGATGTGGAACTTCTTTTTATTCGCTATGCTGCATGTATTAGAGGCATTTCAGAAAGGCTTACTCTATTTCAGAGTGCTTACTCCATAAAGCTGTTGTGCGGGCACTTCTTGCTTTATGTACATAATATTGAAAAAAATCCATTTCAAGCCTCTTCTATTGATCACTGTGTCCCTCTTGTTTCCATCATCCAGGGCTTTTTGGTTGCCTACCCCATGCAAAACTTACACACTTGATTTTTGAGGGGACTCTTTACCAGTTTTTCCAGTCTGTTGGCAAAAATGCACCACTTAGTCAAGGTGGATTCAGTCTTCTCCAAGTAGCTGTTGACTCTTTAAAAGAATCCTATGGTTGTAGAACTTGAAGCTGTACTCAAATGCCAGCTGTGCAAACTATTGCTGACCCCTAAGATCTGTTGGGTCTACCTAATGCCCTTTCTCCTCAGTGGCAGGAGTCAAACACTGTGTATATACTGTTGAACACTGCACCTGTACACAGTCCTGTAGACTGTCCTGTAGACACATTTGGCAATTCTCCTATGTCATTGGTGTCTATGTGGAAGAATGGTAGAGACTAATAGGCTGGATAAGGCATAGGTCATCTTTCTGGAAAGTCAAAAATGCAAGCCCCCAGTAAGTAGCAAACCTCTCCAGATGACAAGTATGGTCAGCAGGTCAGGCCTCTGTTCCCTGCATAATGACTCTCCTACCACCACCATGCACCACTTCCTCTTTGTGGTCCTCAGTGGCTCAAACTCAGCCCCCAGAGATTCTGTTTCAAAGCACACCCAGCTCCTCCTCAGCTACAAGGGTAATGAGCCTGTTCTGCAAGTCATCAAGTGGTGCAGGATGAAACAATGATGGAACAATCCTGCCAAACTTCAGCTGTTAATGAAACACACATGCAGTTCTGCAGAGAATAAAAGGAGTCTTTTCGTAACTGAGAGGAGAGAAAGAGAATGAGAGTGAAAAAAGCAGCAAATCTGGCTTAGATTTTGAGCATGTTTTCTAGGGCAGATGTTACAATTAAAACTAAAGTATACAGACAGATCTGTCAGTGCATCATGAAGGAAAAGACTACTGGCTATTACCTGCCAGCTATCTGAAAAGCAGTAGTCTGACAGATACATAGCACTGTATTTCATATTAGTATTCATTTGCAAATCATGTCACTGCTTGATATATGGTAAATTGACAAAAAAATTCTACAAACACGTTGCCTTGTCAGTTACAGCCAGAACAAAGCAGAGGTGTTCTGCCCTCTGTGATATTGTAGACACTATATTCCCATCTTGGTTATACAAAACAATCATGTCTGTCTTACATCTCTTACAGACAGAGGTCATGGAAAATTCTAAAATTCACATGAAAAAGCAGAAGCTTCAGCTATCTAAATACTTGATGTACTTCAGAAAATTAAAAGGAGAAAAAAAATCTGTGAAAAGAGGAGGATGTCATTGCCTTGATCACAATGAAAAGAAACACTTGATTTGTCTTAAATTTTGTCAGGTTTGTTTCATCTTACTGGTGGCAACCTTAAAAACAACTTTAAGTACTGTCAAACAAGGCAATGTATGTCATACAATATTACTGGTGTATTCTGGATTATGACTTTCTTAGATGTTAGCTATCCTATTATCCGTGAACAAACATAGAGGTAGGGATATTTTTATTTAGTAGGATATTGTAAATCTATATTTGCCCTATACCTTTTCCATCTAGTGTCAAAAATAAAGTGTAAAGTATTTCATACTTCCTTCTGCAACATGGATGTATCTACTACTGAGTTTGGTGAGATACTTCTGAAAGGGATAAGAAAGAGCAAAATCATACATCTTTACTGGTACATTGTTCTTAGATGGGAATAAATATTGTAGCTTGTCACAAATGAAGGTTCCAAAATCACTAAAATAGTGACTTCAACACTGTAGGCTTGTGTGCCAGTTCCCAGTGATTTAATATTGACCTGTGACAGTATTATTGACTGTATTAATTTGCATATTTGATATACTATTTCAAATTTCAGTCTGACCTTAATTTGCAATAACTAGAAAGTTGGAGAGGTTATTTAATATAGTTGAGAGCTTTGCACATTTTTATTCATAAGCAAAATAACATTCCTACTTTTCTACTTATTGTTGTGTTTTAAGCTGAACTTCTATTTGATCTATTTCTGTAATTGTTTTTGCTTTGAATTACACAGCCTCAAGTAATCATTACATGTCACTGAAACATGATTTTTAGAAATATAATATGTTCACAGCTATTTAGCCTAGTGGTTAGGATCTCAATTTACCAGCGGGAAGAGGTCAGGATAAATTATAATCTTTCCTGAATTTTGGACATCAAAAAGAGTTTGAAAGATTTTATGTGACATCTTTTCCTCACAGGGAGACAAATAGAATGATCTAGTTAGAGCTGTGCATTCTGGTTTTCTGTATTTATTTTCTAATATGGAATACAATTTTCTCATTTACTAATGCCTTAAGATGTATTTATTAATTTATACCTCTAATTGTATATGGTTTAAATTTATGTCTAAAAATAGAGGGAAGCTACAATCTTCTCTCTTTTCAAGATATTTTAAAAATGTACTTAGAGTTTCCTGTCAAGGTTAATGCCAAGTGCATGTATATGTCCTGAGTAGAACTCTTTCTTGCCTTACCCTTAAAAATTGTATAAGGATTATTATGTAAAGTTTATTTCTACATTGGTTTACTTGGGACATGCTGACCAGTAGAAGTGAACCGTCTGAAGCACCAAAAGACACACATAAATGCCCTCCTAAGTATTTAAAAAAATAAAAAATAATTATTAATCCTTTACCGCTGCTAACAATAACACTACTTTTCTACCAAGACAAACCCCACAGATAGTTATCACTTGAACATTATTATGGTTATTCTTTGTATTGCATCTTCAATTGGATCATTCAGTTACTTAACTGTCATAGCAGGGACTGGTAGCGGTTCTGTGTTTGACAAAACAGGCACCTGGCTGCAGAAGTGTTTTATTCAGGAATGGTCTAGACCATGGCTAGCAAAACAAGGAAAAAAGTAGGATATTTGGGAAAAAGCCACAACTCAGACTGTGTAACTGAGCACTTGTATAACAAGTGCTGCAACTGTAGTCTTCAGTATTATTTCTCTTTTCTTTCCTATATATCGTACAATTCACTGGAGGTATGTGATGCAATGCAAACACATACAAAAAAACATAAGTGGTTTACGGAAACAGCTTTCATGGAATGTCAAATAGAATTGTGCTTTAAAACTTGCTAGCCACTACAAATCACTACAGAACAAACCAAAATAAAGAAAAATAAAAATCACTCCAAAGTCAGCCATGTTTTATGTCAATTAGCTCATGCTCACTCCAAAACTGAATTTTGCAAGACACCACAAAACTGGTAAGATTCATTCATGCTATTTAATTAGTCCTGAAGAAGTATTAGCTGAACTAGTCCCCAGTGGCATCAGAGCAATATTACCAGCCACTTTCACTATGGTCTTTCATTCATTTCTGTGTGTCTCCTGCATGGTGTATTTCTGGGTTTCAGCCCTTTGATACCTACTTACTCTGTCAGCTAATGCTGTCAGACTACTTGGTGAAATCAGGAACATTTCCTCTGATGACACAGCACTACAAATTCTTAATTTCTTAAAATTATGTTCTTTAGAATCTTGCATTCATTATTTTTTCATTTTCTTTAAAGTGATTAAACAAAACTGGACTATATCATTCAGTACAAAGTAGCTGGTTCAAACTGGTGTAATACAATTAAGACAAATGTTGAGCTGTACCTGCCAAAAAAAAAAAAAAAAAAAAAAAAAAAAAAAAACCCAAAAAAACCCCACCCCCCAAACCAAAACACAAAAAACATATGTCCAATACCCTATGAGTATCAAAAATCTAATTCTGCTAACCAGCACTTTTACATTAAAACATATAAAGGGAACATTACCATGGAAGAAGTGATGGCACAACTAAGAGCTATGTCTACTCATTTTATTAAGGATTGGATTATTTTTGTACTAATGATTTACTGTCCTGGTTATAGTGACCAGGACCAGTTTGGGTGTGGCTAAGACTGTGTATTCTACACCCTCTATGTATTTTCTCATGAACAGCTAACAATGGACCATTTGCAGC
>JAWWEU010000081.1:136085557-136129040 GCA_035583155.1 Acropternis orthonyx | reverse complement strand
GCTGGGTTACACACCTGTTTTCTGTGGGTCAAACGGACTATTTCTTCTGTAACCTTGTACTTATTGTGATCTTTTTATTAAACTGTAGTTCTGACTTGCAGTCTTTTTGTGAATTGGGTCCTTTTTCTCCTGCTTGTTTACCTTAAACCAGCACATTTACACACAATGACTTCTACAGGAATAAAATCTTCCACGCCACTTTGAAATCTGTAAAACTTTGGAAATCCTCTGATATTTCTAGTGAAACATATCAGGTTATATAAAAATTATATTTTGCCTAAAAATTTAAGGTCAGCTTTGCTCTTAGTGACATTCTTTCCTGCGGAAGGAACATTCTGCAATACTGGATGCAGGGTTAAGGCCACACTATGGCTCAATATGTTGAAAGAGATCAGATTAGGGAATTCAGATAATTCAGTTAACTGAAAAGTAACAATTTTATGAGATTCAGTGGGTCATAAATAGATCATTTTAGTAATAGCTATAGTTTTCTCTTTTGCTAGGTACATGCACTCAAAAAGATATCAAAGTATTAAATAGCAAATAATTGTAGAATTCTTTATATTTAGAATTCCTTTCACCAAATGGTAACAATTTTAAAGCTTTTACATCCGCAGTGACACCTGTATTAAGAATACCTTACTTTTTGAAGAATCATCATAAAAGGACTGTTGGAGAATAACAACAAGCTTGCTGAAAATTTAGGGAATTTATGTCTATCAGACATTTTTAACTGTTAAATCCTTTTTTTCTTTTCAATTTTTAATAACAGAATGGAAATGATTGTTCATCCTGTGTAGAAAATGGTATTGAAAGAAAAAAAAAAAAAAGGCTATAAAAAAGCCCATAGAAAATCTGGAATTATCTGATGGATGTCCCATGAGTGCCCAGTGCTTGAAAATTACAGACTTTCTGAGCCAAAGAATATATTTAGACTATTGTGTTTAGCAGATAATTAATTGTTCTTCAAACCTATTCATATTTCTAGTTTCTAGACCAGTCTATGGCAATGAGCTCCTCTCTTTCATTTCTACTTTATTTCACCCTGGTGCAAATATTAAACCCATAAAAATTAAACATGAATTTTCATTTTCTGTAAGATTATTAAAAGACATTGAAAACTTTGTCATGCAGTTCATAAGGAACAGAATCATACAAAAAAAATCCTAAGTTGGATACTTTTTGGTAGGAAAAAAAATTCTAAAATATAAAGCAAAATAATTGATTTACATTTCTCTCACTTTTCTCTTCGCCCAAAATTTTAAAATTATTATAGATAAAAGTGTTGTTAGAGAGATAACAGGCTAGATCTTATTCTTGATGAGCTTTCAACTGAAATTAAATAAAAGAGGACAAAGTTGTGGATTTAGGGTTTTTAAATTCAAAAATAGTTAGAATTAAAAGATATCACAATGTAAAATCACCCTGGCACATGATAAGGAAAATTTAGAACTAATAATTAAATGTCATATAGGCTTTCATCATCCATTCTAATCTTTTGAAGAAATATAACTGAGAATTTTAAATTCTATGATTATTCATATATATATTACTCTAATTTAAAGGTGTTTTATGTATCTCATGGTAATAAAGATTTCCTTATAAAATATATATTTATATATATATAGGTGTTGCTGTCAGTCTGGACCTTCTCTTTTAGGATCTGATTCAGCTTTCTTCAGTTTTTTCTAAAGCAATGTTAGTTCCACATACTGTCAGGAGCACTGTGAAAGAAATAAAATAGACTGGTGAACTATACTGGACTTCCAGTGTTCTTTCAGCTTTAGGACCCAAACCTTGAACTATAAAGCAAACAAGGAAATGAGTGGTACTTCTGAATATATTAACTTTACAGGCTGTGTCACCCTTTCCTAGAGTTTACTGAATCCCTCTATTATCTGATGCTTTTTTTGTTAAAATCCTGATCCTGGCTTGGAGAAATTCCAATTGAGGCAATCCCAAGCAAAAATACAGAGAGAGAGGATGTAGAATGGATTGAGAGCAGCCCAGAGGAGGAGATCTCAGAGATGTTGCTGGATGAGAAGCTCAAAATGAGCTAGAAAGATGTGTTTGTAACCCAGAAAGCCTATTGTGGTGTGCATCAAAAGAAGCATTGCTAGCAGGTCAAGGGAGCTCAGCTGGTTCTCCTCCCCTGTTCTACTCTTGTGAGACCCCACTTGGAGTACTATGTCCAGCTATGGGGACCCCAACACAGAAAGGCATGGGCCTGTTGAAGTGAGTCCAGAGGAGGGCCACAAAAGAGGGTCAGAGGGCTGGAGCATCTCTGCTAGGAAGACAGGCTGACAGAGTTGGAGTTGTTCAGTGTGGAGATGAGAAGGCTCCAGGATGATATTAAAGCAGACTTCCAGTACCTAAAGGGGACCTACAGAAAAGGTGGAGAAAGACTTTTTCCAAGGTCATGTGGTGACACAACAAGGGGGAATGGATTCAAACTGAAAGAAAGTAGTTTTGGATTAGATATTAGGAACAAATTCTTTACTGTGAGGGTGGTGAGTCACCGGACCAGATTTCCCAGGGATGAGGTGGATCGCCCACCCCTGCAAGTGTTCAAGTCTAGACTGGATGAGGCTTTGAGCAACCAGTTTTAGTGGAAGATGTCCCTGATCAAGGCAGAACAGTTGGAATTAAATAATGATTAAGGTCCCTTTTAACATAAACCATTCTATATCTATATAGAATATATACTATATATACTATAAAATCACTGCATCTGATTTATTTTCTCTATACTTTAGAGTAGACTCGAAGTGATGGAAACGGACTACATTTTCAGACATTCTTTAATATAATACTTTTCCTTTGTTCATGAACACCAGGAAACCAAAACAACATACATTAATAGGGAGCAAGAGAAATAGAAGATAAGCAATCTCACTATTCAATGCCACCTGTTTATAAGACACATTTTTGAGAAAAAAGTAATTTTTCCTTTAGATAAGGGTTTGATTCAAAGCACATTACAACCATTACAGGTCTTTGCATACATTTTTTTTTTAGACACAGTTATAGAGAAAAAATAAATTATATATAAATTATATATAGGATGTTTTGTTGCTTGTAAAGTTCAAATGCCATCTATATTTCAATTTTGCTGCAGATATTCAAGGAAGACAGAAGCAAGTGCAAGTCTACAGAGTACTTTACAATGTTTATCTTCTAGACTTTTCTACACTGCATTGCCTTACTTCTCTCAATAGAATTTATGTTCATAAGTGTTCACTATGCAGCCAACATCACAATAACATAATTATTTATGAAATAATGCAGATCCCTATCAGAGAAGATACTTGGTAAAGGATCACTACACTGTAAAATTAATCCATTTTATCTGACCTTCTATTCAACAGGCAATGCCTTCCAATCAAATTAAGAAAAGGAGAAACCAGAAATAGCACAGCTTCTAGAGTACAATAATATGACTTGGGAACAATAATAGTAAAACTAGATATGACAACTGATTAATGCAGTACACCTGACCTTACTCCATTGCACAGGATATTTGTGCTGGTATCTGTATTATGCTTACTTGGACTGAGAAACAGTTTAATGTGTTATTGTTTAATCATTTCCAATCTACCAAAAGAAGTAGCAATATGGTCCTGACTACATTTCACATACACTTTGTCATCCCTGCAGCAACACAGGGGTAAATCCTCAGTTAAGTCATTGCAACTCTACTTAATATCATTGATGAAACTAATGTAACAGGATTGTTATACTGATGGCAAAAAACATCTAACTTGCCACCAAAACAGTTGTGTAGCTTGCTTGTTATTGCAACTTTGGAGATCCTTGAAGTAAATGCAATTTGATCTCATCACTATTGCATCATAAAAGTGTGATGCCATAGTCTTTCTTGACTGCTGAAACTCCACCAGTTACCTTAATGAATAGGAAATTCTTTCCTGTGCCCATTGCATCAAAAAGTTTCACGTTTACCAGCTTATGACTGCTACAGTGCCAAGAACATTCTTTCAGTACAAAAATGTATACAATACCTTGATTATGCAGTCTCTCCTTGGCATATTCACTAATATCTCACCCTTCATAATGTCATAGTAATAATACATTTTTATCAGCTCTAACCAAATTAGCTTTTGCCCAGGAATAAAGTACAACATTGTTTTTATTTACAGGAAAGGGCTTTGTATTACTATACTGAGAGATAGGCAACTGCTAATGACTTGGGATTTTGTTGATAATCTTGATATGATTTGAAGATGTCCATCTGACTTTGAAGACAGTATGAGAAGCCGATACAGGATTAACCTCTCACTTAACAGCAACTCTATTACTGTGAAGTTTGATGCATTTCTGAAACACACATCAATATCAAAGCCAACAAATATTTATAATACTGATATAACTACCTGTGATATCATTTTGAACTAGGTAACAACTTGATTTAGAGTAAATTTTATTTTTAAAGATGCTTTGTGAGTTTCATCTAATCTTATTTTCCTCCAGTTAAAGCTATTTTTTGGCCAATAAAGGAGTCTCATTATTACAGAACATTTCACATAAAAAAGAATGAAATTAAATTGTCTTTCTTATAAATTTTATTGTTGTACTATTATTTTGAAATAAGACAGTCAATTTGTGCAAAATGTTTCCAGAAATTGCTCAGATTCAAGTAGTTTTTGATAGTTGTTACTATTTCTAACTAATATCCTTCATTAAGTCCAGGAATATCTTCATAGAAATATTTGATGTTGAGAATGACATAAAGCCCTACTCAGACTTCCAAAATTCTGTATTTTTACAGAACAGTTTATCCTAGATATTTGAGGCAGGTCTCTCAGCATGTTTCCTAATGTGACCTCAAATATGTCTATAAAAAAGAGGATACTAAATAAATTTACCTTCAGCAAAAACATATTTTTAAAAAAATCCCACAACATTTACTCCATAATGGTATTGGCAAAAGTAGTTTACTTTTTTTCTGGAATTTGAAAGTCCTTCACAAACATGTGAAAGATTTGAAAGCTGTGGTAACAAAACTTATGCCATCTCCACTGGTAATTAGCAATCACCTTGAGTTCATCTATTTTTCTCAGGAGATATAAAGGAAGCCACTTTCCTAAGTCACCAAATACCCGAAGGCTTGTAGAGAGATCTGCATTCCCTGCTCTGACATGAGCATCATGATATGCCTGATCTCTTGGACACTGGAGCCATTAAGCTGCCAGCTGCTGACAAATCACTCAGATTTCCCTGGACAACAAAATGATACTGAGTTATCCATCCTCTCTTAAATAAAGCAATTACAACTGCTCTGAATCAATTATTCATTTCAACCCAACTTCAAATATTTAGTATTTCCATCCTAATATCACTGTCTTCTGGCAGATATTTTTTTCAGCTCAGAGCACACATTACCTGAGTTGTGTTGATGTTCATGCTGTTCAGTAGATATTGAATGCAGGCTATTATGTACATGGTGTTATTTGTCACAGGGTGTCACAAAGAGCACAGACGGCTTATGAGACAAAGCAAACTAGATCTGTTAGTACTGAATCCTTGACAGAACATTAAATATTAAGATTTCAGCAAGTAAGAATGCAAGTACAGTTAAGAAATCACATTTAATATTTCAAGAGTAGTTGGTGCTAGTTGTGGTTTATACCTGAATAAAATACATCCTATACCAATATCTTGCAATAGGAACATTCAAATTTCATTTGGGGGAAGGAAAAAAAACAGATTAAATATTACAAAAAATAGTCATGTTGAATGTCTTTTTTCCATCAAGAAATCCAAACTAAGCTTGCACTTGTAAAATCCACAGGATAGACTGGACTGCAAGACAGCACAGAAAAAGTTGAACTGGTTTAAATGACTAGTTTGGGTATGGAAGCAGCACTTTACTGTACAATATAGTCTTAGTTAAGGCAATAATAGGGAGATGGCAAATGTGCAGACTGAATCAGGCAAGGTAACCACCCCTGTCTTCCAAGCTTCTCAAGGGCCTCATGCTCCCAGACCACATAGACTGAGCTCGGGGTGGCCAGCCTCCAGACAAATTGCAGGACACACAATAGGTATGATTTCCTTAGCTATGATTCGCAGATCTGCATCAGTGTAATCACTAACTTCCCAGGACTTTGGAACGTGGAATGACAAACCAGTAACTGTGGACAGTCTGTGACAAAAAGCCCCAGTTTTGTAATACTGTAAGGGCTCCCCTCTTCTTGTATCTTTGCTATGAAGTTTCTTTCTGAGACTACCAGTATTTATAGACAATTAAGGATAATGGAGAATGAGGATTGGAAAACAATCTTTTTGCTGCATTTGTTTATTTGGCTTGTGTTGATTTGGCTCCTTGCTACCTGTGTTTATTAAAAACTAGAGATTAGAGAGTTTGAGGAGAAAAGGTTTTGTGTAACTTAGTGTTGATATGCAGTAATTAAACTATCCCTCTCTTCTGATTTGAATAAAATGAAACTGCAGATTTAGTAACTCTGAACATGAACAGCTATTTCGTTCACAGTGTGAACATTTAAATCACTCCCTTATTCTCACACTCACTGTTGCAAGTGAGCTGGCACTAGCGAACACAATACTGGTACAAATGCAGTAACTCAGATTCTGATGATACTTATGAAAGATTTATTGTATCAATTAGAAAAGCTATATTAAGCAAAATTAATCCACCATCTAACAACTGTGATGAGTTGACCCTGGCTGGATGCCAGCTGCTCACCAAGCCACTCTATCACTCCCCTCCTCAGTAGGACAGGGCAGAGAGAAAATAAGATGGAAAAAACCTCATGGACCTAGATAAAAACAATTCAATAAAACAAAAGCAAAGATCACATGGGGAAGCAAAGAAAAACAAAAAAATTATTTGTTATTTCCCATCAGGAGGTGATGCCCAGCCACACTTTTGGAAGTAGAGCTTCAGTATGCATAATGGTAGCTCCAAATGACAAACATCACAATAAATACTCACCTTTTCTTCTCCTTTCTCTTGGATTTTATTCCTGAGCAGACATCATATGGTATGGAATATCCCTTTGGTCAGTTTGGGTTATCTGTCCTGGCTATGTCCCCTTCCAAAATCTTTCCCACCCTCAGCCTACTGGCAAGGGGAATGTATTGCAGAAATGGCCTTGGTGCTGTGTGAGCACTGCCCAACAGTATCCAAAACACTGTCGTGTTATCAGCACCTTTCTAGCTACCAATGCAGTTGTCCAACCAATGAAGGTTGTCATGAGGAAATTAACTCCATCTAAGCCAGACCCAATTCACTATGTATTATAGAAAAATTATAATAATACCTTTGTCTCCTCACATTAAAAGAAAATAAAAATAAAATAATCCTCTTTTTAAATAGACCAGGAGATATTTAGTTAAGGCAGAAATACTTTGACTTCCCCATGTTGCCCTCATTGTATATAAATATAGTAAAACATAAATATATTTTCCCTTTAAAGTATACATTTCAGACAACTTTTATTTCATTTCACTAGGGGATGTTATGAAAATAGAATGTTGATGCAGTGCAGATTTAGCTAGATGAGATAACTGTAATTAGTCTATAGCCAGACACATGAAACAAAAAAAAGGATTTATTGAAAGATACAAGTGGTATCTTCTAGGCTGGGTAAAGTCAAGGAATTCACAAATAAGGTGAAAATTCTATCCTTATCGGATCTCATTATGTTCGCTTACTGAGATTCTTATGGTATCTGAAGAGATCCACTGCTCTGAGAACCCCTGTGGAACTCTGTAACAAATCAAATGTATATTTGAACCATAAATTCGAGTTTACTTTGTTTTAGATGAGTGGTATTTTCAACCACTATAAACCTGTGGGACCAAGTAGGATGGATACCAAAGTGCTGACAGACAACTGATGTCATTGTGACACTTCTTTCTATCACACTTGAGACATCATGAAGACAAGGAGAGGTTCCCCAGTAACAGAGAAAAATTTGCACCTGTCTTCAAAATAGGGCAAAAAGGATGAGTAATGCATATGAATACAAGAGTGGTTAGCTGAACTTCAGTCCCTAGAAAATTCCAGTCCAGACCATCCTAGTCACATGAAGGAAAGGTACATTACTGGAAACAGCCAGCATGGATTTATCAAGACTAAGATCATAGAACTATCAAAGATCACAGAGCTAAAATTTATCACAGATAAAAATGACTGGAACCATGAATGAACAGAAAACAGTCAAAATTCATTAGCTTGACTTTAGTAAAGCATTTGACACAGTCTCTCCCAATATTCTTGCATCCAAGCAAAGATATCTGGATGTCTGGACTACCAGGAGGGTAAAACTCTGCCTGGATTGTCAGTCAGGTTCTACATAATACTTTTTCTTTTGCATTATCTGGAAAACAGTTAACAAAGGGATTTCCCCAGAGCTCTATCCTGGTGTTTGTCCTGTTTAATATTTCTAAAGAGTGATATGGAAGAGGAAACAAAATGCATCCTCATAAAATCTGAAGATTATACCGAAAATGGGGGACTGACACCAGTTGACTTGTTCAGGGACTCAGCTGCTACTCAGAAGTTAATTTTTTTTCAGCATGAACTTACTTGAGCTGTAATTGAACACTTCAATGTTCATAACAAACAAAGATGTTGAGGTTCACATTTTCCAAGTTATGAAATGATTTGGGAAGAATCTGCTGCCTATCTTCCTGCTTCCTTGTCACACATTCTGGTGGCACAGATGTAGATGTGTTGTAGCTGATAAGTACCTTGATGTTAAGAACAAAATTGGTTCTCTCTCTCAGTTATCACTGTTCATCTTCACATTCCTCAGCACTTACAGCCTAACATCTAGACTTGTCTGATGTCTGTAGTCTTTGGGGTAATGACACAATGGAGGTCATTTTATGGAGCAGGAACTGAAGAACTGCACTAGCACATTCAATCCTCACAATAACACAGCAGATTCCTTGTCCTGGAGTACAAAGGTTGCTATAGGGAATAACACAATATCCTGAGTTGAAAGGGACAAAAAAGGATCATTGAGTCCAGCTCCTGGCCACACACAGAACCATCCCCAAGAGTCACCCCATGTACCCGAGAGCATTTTCCAGACACTTCTTGAACTCTGTCAGGCTTGGTGCTGTGACCACTTCCCTGGGGAGCCTGTTCCAGGGTCAGACCACTCCCCTGGTGAAAAACCTTTTCCTAATACCCAACCAATCTAAACCTCCCCTGATACAACTTGAGACCATTCCCTCAGGTCCTGTCACTGGTCATCACAGAGATCAGTATCTGTCTTTCCTGTTCCCCTTGAGAGGAAGCTGTAGACCTCAATGAGGTTTCCCCCCAGTCTCCTTCTTACTAGGCTGAACAGACCAAATGACCTCAGTCACTCCTCATATGGCTTCCCTTGTAGAAAAGGATTAGAAAGTCTCCTTTGGACACTCTCTAAAAGCTTTATATCTTACATTGTGCTGCCCAAAACTGGACACAATATTCAAGATGAGGCCTCACTAGTGCACTAGTCCTTGACTGGCTGGTGATGCTTTGCCTGATGCCCCCCAAGACATTTCTGGCCTTCCTGGCTGCCAGGGCACTGTTGGCTCATATTCAATTTCCCACAGACCAGGTCCTCCAGGTCCCTTTCTGCAGTGCTGCTTTCCAACCTCTCTTTCCCCAGTCTGTACACACACCAGGGTTGCCCTGTCCCAGATGCAAAATCAGGCACTTGTCCTTGTTTAACTTTATATGGTTGGTGTAAATGGCATTGATTGTGCATTTGCAACACAGCAATCAAGAACAGCACAAAGACCAAAGTTTCAACTCCCACATCCAATTAATACCATTTCATAGTTTTGCAAATAAATAATTCTATTTTACTTGCAACTTGGAAAGTGTCTTAAGCAATAGCATTCTAGTCTGTCTGTGAGTGAGTTCAGTCTCTCTCTCAGTGTATGACAGACCTCATCCTGCTGGATTTAGAGCAAGAACCTGCAGAGATAAGCCAGTATTTCAGAGCTCTAAGCCAGGACATCTTGGTGGGGAATGTTTTATAGTGTATATGAGATGTTTGAAGATGTGGGGTCTCAGGGTACTTGAAAGAGTACTTTTATACCTAGATTTCCTGGAGTCAAGAGCAGGAATTCCCATATAGTTACAGACACCATGGTTGCCTGAAATAGTAAACATTATTAAACCATGATCATTTTGTTACAGTTTTCTGTAGCCTTCAATATCCTCATGAAATACAGAGATAAAATATTATCATAGATACATATATATCTCAATAGTCTACAAGCACTTACTCTAAAAGGAAACAAATCTACTAAACAAATGGAACTATTCCTGAATAAAGCCTCTAGAATCACGATTATGTCAAGTATTACTTATCAGTGTATAAAAATATGGGTATGAAAGGAGCAAAGAATATTTAACTGGAATAATTTAATTTAAAAATGTGAAGAATGTTTCAGTTCAAGCTCTTAATGTTGAAAAAGTGAGAAGGATTGTATTTTAATGTTTTTTCAGTATTAGCTTCCTCCTCTATCTCAGTGCAAGCAACATCAAAAGGGAAGGTATGCAGGTGAATTTCATATGGGTTATTTTAATTTGTACTTTCTTTCATGGCTCTAATAATTTGAAGCTGTGGTTTGGAAAATTTCCCCATTTACGCATTCACAGAATTTCTCTAAGTTTTTTCATTTTAGTCTTCTAACAAGTTATCTTCTCTTTTTAATGTCCTTTTCTTCACTTCTCAGCCTGAGTTTTCAGAAAGGCATATATGTCCTTATTCACTGTAGCATTTAATGAGCAAATTTAAAAAGTAATGCAGTTCATCTTCCTGTTGCATATTATCTGTTTTCTTCTTTTATAAGTCCAATGCCTTTTAACCTTTGACTAAGGAGTAAAAATTTATAAAAGCAAAACCAATAAATGTTAATGGTAATATTTTTACTATAAATTCAACAACTGAAATGGAAACGTTTTTACACCATGTTCAATAAGTGCCTTTTTTAATTCACCTGTTGACAAAGTGCAAAAAGCCTGACAGTGCTCTCTTGCTGTCAGACCTGGTGCTATTCTACTTAAAGGCCATATTTTCTATTTACTACTCCATAACTTTAACCTGAGCAACTTTCTCACATACTAGGGAAATAACTAGAGTTTACTCAAAGGCAGACTGAACAGGTATACATGGCAGAATTGTTTCCAGCAAGATGAGAGCAAGGCACAAGTTAGCTGTAAACAAAGAGACAAAGCAAAAAATCCACTGTGCATAAACAGAGTAATAAAACTGCACTTCTTATTAACATGACTGTGGAACCTGATAGAACTCTGGTACTAAAAAAATACATATCAATCAACATGGCTATTACCAATGTCTAACACTTTGGATTGACTTATGAATGTTCATAAACATTCATGTTTAAGGTAAAAATAATTGCTGAGTAATGAACTAACAGATCACCTTGAGCCTTCAAAATCTGTTTTTGTTTTTTTTTTTCCACTTGACTAGTGAAGTTCTTCCCAGAGAATGTGCTAGGTTCATATAGTGTGCAGTTTGAAGTGCTTATATGGGTTCTAACCAGGTATAAAACAATGTGTAAAATAACTAAAGACACAGAAAATAGAAATGTTTCATCCAGTTTTCTCCCATGTAAGATTTTTAAGTTCAGTACACTTCACATTATCCATCTATATGCCACTCCACCTGCTCCTCACAAGAGGGTGTCTCCGTTGGTTCCAATTGGAAAACACTTCGAAAACAACTCTGCCCTGGGAACACATTTTGTGTATGAAGCTAAGAATTTATTGTTAGTCAAATTAAAATATTAATTTGATCAAAACCTAGAAAACATTTATTTTTAATCCTGTCAGAATGATATCGATAGTCCACATATAGAAAAACTTCATTGGTAATAATATATTTGTACACTGTTATTAATGAGAGTATACTGAGAGCTACCCTTTTACTCTGGTATTTTACTCGTACTTTCAATATCCCTCTGCTCAATGGTGCCAGACTTCTTCAAGCAGAGACACAATGGGGTGTCAAAGTGAGTTAGCATCTCAAGCTCTGTGCTGGGTAGTGCGTGGTGTTCAAGGTGGGAGTGAGGATATTCCTTTCTCCTTATGATCAGTGGTTTTTTATTCCAATGTTCTCTTACCTGCTTGCTTCTTACTGGCTTCCTGCCCATCTGGATGTTGCACCACAGCCTCCCACAGCCCTGGGAGTTACCACGCCACCTGTCCAACAGTGACTGTTTGCCCAGTGTCATCCATCTGCAGCTCAGGTCAAGTGATGCTCCTGTGGCCACCAGATCATTGTTAGAGCAATTTGGCACAAGCTCAGGCCCAGGCAAGCCCTCCCAAGCACTGACCACTGCCCAGTTACACAACTGGTAACATAATGTGGCAGATATCCTCCTCACGGGGCTGTATTTGACTTCAAAACATTATGTAGAAATAGTAAAAGCTTTCTCTCAAGATAGTGTTGATAGATAAGAGTGCGTGAAAAATCATGTATACATATACATGCTTTAACCAACTTCTTCAAGATAAAACTTTGATCAACAGAAAAGTCCATGGTTTAAGTCAGCAGTTAATAAATACCAGGGTATCAGAATACAATGCATCTATAATATTTATGCTTGTATTATCACATAAAATAATAGAAGACCATTGCAAACCATGTTCTTTCCATGGTTATTCCATAGTGGAGACTAAGTTTTTAGTTAATTATTATCCAGCTCTTAATTACATCTCTCAACTATAAGTACTTTTTTCTGGACTGAGGACTAACTGTTCCAGAGAAAATGATGCACCAAGACTGGCTCTGTGCAGAGGTTATTGGGATCCAGTATGGCTTTTTAAGAAAGTGATACAAATAACTATTATACAAGTATACAACCTGAAAACAAGACAGCCTCCTTTTATATTGGTTAGAATCTAAAGTTCCGTGCCAAGCAAAACTAAGTTTGTGCTAAACCTGCTCTAGTGTCCACATAACTTTTCTCAATTGCAAAACTTTCCTGGTTTTATACTCTGACATCCTTTGACTTGTTCCATACAGATGCAGTGCTGTTTCTTATCTCCAGGTCAAACCAGATTTCCTATGGCAAAGCTCCATCTTGCAGAGCCAGCTGGTTCTTTACTCTCTATTCCCAGGGCTCCATTTTGTAGCAGGCATTATTATTTCTAAAATATTGCTATAAAAATATTCAGGACCAGCTCAAACTCAATAATTCTTCCAAACTAACAGCTAAACTAAATTAACAATGCTTTCCTCTTTAAGAATTCATCTTAAAAACACCTGAGCAGAGCCACACAGATTTCAGCAAAAGACCTGAGTTCATTAACCAAATCTGAAACTGTGCCAAGCTACAGGGATCAGGTGGGTCTCATTGAGCACCTACCTAGAACATGTGTCACAGATTTTGCCTTCACAGAGAAACTAAGGCACAGCACTGTGTAATTCTGCTAAGCTGAATAAAGCTCTGGGCAAATGTCTTTTGTAGTATTTGACTCAATATTAGAAAATGCTTTTTACAGTCATGTCTGTTATAAGCTTCTTCAATATACTAACTATTTGAAATTTCATAGCAAAAATAGTAAAATGGAAATGTACTGAGCAGAAATTATGTCAATGTGGTATCATAGATAACTGTTTTTTATGCACACATATATAAAAATAGATAGGGTGTAAAGATTTTCTAGTATGAAGGAAAAAAGTAAAACATGAGATTAAGGTGACTGTATATATCATTTATATATGATAATCTGAAAGCTTTTTACAAGGTTCTTCATAAGATATTATTAAGGGAAATAAATAACTCTGGGCAATAAGCAAACAGCTTTTCTAGATTAAGTTCAGACAGTGCACTTTAGTGTACTGGATCATTCATTAAAATATACAAAGCTCAAAACGTGGGAAGGAGCAGGCAAATTTAGACTTAGAGGGACTTTCTGGGGAAAAAAAAAAGTATATGTTTTGTAACAGTGAATTGCTTGACTGATTTTATTGTTTAAATCCCTGTAAATATTCACCTTTTATGTGAAAGAAAAAAAGTCACATAATACAAATATTCCCAGTAGTATCTTCAGGTACACCAAAGCAAATAGATTTTTAAAGGGAGAACAGGGAAGCAAGAATTACTCCCCTGAGTAATCAACAGCTAAAAGGGAATAACTAGAAACACTTTCTGGCCTGGCACTCTGTTCAAATCTTGGAAGAAATTACCGAGCCTCAAACTATCTTTCAGATGTCTGCAATGTCTGCCTTGTAGTCAATTCCATTTTCCCCAAGAGCAGAAATCTCTCTTTAGAAGCAAAATGTCTACACTGTCACAAAGCAGACTGAGCAAGCAGTAAATCATTTTGGAAGTGAGTTGAATAACATAGGTATTTAGGTATTATGCCTCTTAAGAGCCTTGTTTCTCATCACAAGAGTGCTGCAGACCTATGTGGTGCTGTAGACATGCTGTTTGACACAGAAAGACAAAACACCACAGACAGTTCCTTGGCACTTCATTGCCACAGCTGTACAAATGGACTATGTGACAGCATACACAGCTGGGATACTTACTGATAGCTTAATGCCTAATGCATGTTTGAAAGAGATTTGTTTTGCCCCATGTGTGGTTCGACTATTAGGTCTACAGCGTAGCACCTATAATTTACATGATTTTTATTTCTGAACATGAGAGAAAATAGTCTACTCAGAACTGCAGTGAAGAGATACAGTCAACATAAAAATCTTCTGTAAACTCCTAAGGATTTTGATGAACTATAGATCACCCTCATGGACCTTCTGTGGGTGTAAAATGCTTTTCTTTCAATGTTCCTGTAATTTGCTTAAAGACAAGTGTCAATGGATGGGAAAAGATGCACATTTGGACCATAGGGACACTTACAATCTCAATCACTGACTTAATAAAACTTTATGGATATACTTAGTGGTAAAACTCCTATGAGTAGCCATATTACTTCATAAGTTGGAACCCTTTTTAAGACATGATACTCATGCTATCAATATCTAGTGATCAATTACAATTCAAGAGCTTTTAGATCTACTGACATCTTAGCTCATACATGATTAACTGTAAGTTTGTAAGAGAAATCTTTTATGAAATCTAACTCCTATGTATATATATATATGTATTTTTCTTATTAAGATACTCCTTTTACATTTATTTATACTTGATTTTTTAAAATAATACATAATAAAAAAGCCAGATTGAGGATTCTGTAGACTAGAGAGATTTTTATATGAATAATTGGGAAGAAAATGCAAGCTGTCCTGTAAAATCTTTGATTTTTAGTTCTATATGGAAGAAAGATCTCCTCTAGCAGAGTAGATCAACCTTTTCCAGTTAAATTGTTGAAAACTTTGCTAGTAGAAGGAAAATAAAATAAACAAAATTATTTTACTTTTTTGAGAACATTACTTCCATCTTGGATTTCTTCTTGTAGAAAGAGGATATATGAAAACCAGGAAAATAGACTTTTAAAAGTCTTTGATGTATTGTTTACATCAGCAGCACTAAGGAATACATGTTTCTTCTCAGTACTTTTTGGAACATACCTACTAAAAACAACAAACTGATGTAAAGGATCACCCTATCAGACTGAATTAGATAGTGACATGGTTAGTGCCATACTGATATATGTTGCTACATGAGGGACTGTCTTCATTGAGACTGCTTGTGTCTTCCCATTAGTTCATCTGACCACGCTCTACACAAAGACACCTGAATGCCAGGGCTTTAAGGCCATGTTAATGTAGAATGAACTGAAGCAAGTGGCATGAGACAAAAATATCTCCTTTCATTAGTATATCATAAGCCACATATTTATTCTTATGTATTTATATTGAAGATAATAAAGTATCTGATTTTTCCAGAATAGATGTCTGAACTTCAATAAACAGACCACAGATTGTGCTCCATAGAGCATTAATTACCTTCAGGTACAGTTTGAGTACAAACTTAAACCAGACTTGAAGTCAGGGTAGCAAATGTATTTAAAAGATATAGTATCACAGTAGGAGACATTGCTCCCTGACATGCTTAACCACAGGCTTTTTCAAAAATGCATCCGCTGTCAGTGGTTTTTACCACTACTTCCAATGGGATTTGGTGTTCACGGACAGAAAGACACTTTTTACTTTTTAAGGTCAATTATACAAATAGATAACTGAAAAGGAAGTTCTGTCAGGTATGGAAAAAGGTGAGGGGAAGAACAAGCGTGATCGCTGTGACACTGGATGGAGCTAAGTTTTGCTACATTACTGGTTTTCTTTTCTGATTTTTCATGTTGATATTAAAAAGGTTATGGTTTATTAAACAGAACCAATGATCATTATCCTTCTTGTACTGCAGATATACCTCATAGAAAACAGGACAAAAGCAGCTGAACAAATATTTGTACTGTATTCAATTTACAGCCTCATTTACAAGGATAAGCAAAGGTAAATTGTGGCAGTGAGATGTAGACGAGGATCAGACTGGGGAAACAGCTACAAGAGATCAATTTTTGCAAATACACTTTTCATGTCTTACTCTGTTTGTTTAATATACTTTTTCCTAAATATTCTTTAATATGTTTGATTTATATTTTATGACAATCCCTATAAAGGACCCAAATGAGTATCAAATTTCATTATTGTATATTGTACTGTTATAATGCTTGTACCAGTGTTATGGATTCATTTTGTACTTTCTAACCAAAGCTTCTTGCTTGAGTGACTCAACAAAAATATGATGAGGATTTTGAGAAGTAACATCAGGTAATATAAAATTTCCTGAATTACTGTTGAGCTTCTCTAAAACTAATCTTTCCAAATACTTGGGGGTTTGTGCTTTTTCTTTTATGGAACTAAAGATCTGCTTATGAAAAACAGTAACTAGGTACCTGATCTAGCTCTGTGTAAACCAAATTGTGTGGATTCTTCTATTTGTCTTCCTAAATATGATAACCAAGAAGTAGTTCCAACTCAGACTATTCTGTGATTCTGTGAACGCAGCAGTCTCTAATGACTACTCCATAATTCTAGTTAAACATGACACATTATTTTCTCAGTGTCTTTGCAGCAAAATTACTTCAGCCCACTACTTTTTTTATATAAAGTTGAATTGTGGCAAATTTACAGAGTACGGGACTATAGTTCTAAAAAGCTTCAACTTAAATACTCTGCAGTGGTATTTCTCTGCTAGTGTAAAGAACACACTCCCTTTTTGACATTATTTCTAGTAACTAGTAATTAAAAGGTTGTTGACCTCAGAAAACAATATTCCCTTTAAAAGGTTTGCAAATTTCTTTCTCCAAATAAAAGTTGTTGTGCTCTTTAAAGTATTTTTAATGAAATCACATCTGTCATGGTGGAATATACTTTAAAACTGATTTCAGTAAGCCAGAAAATGACTATGATGATCTAAATCTTCAGTTACTTTGACCTTAAGTTTTTCATCAATATATTTTTACCATCTGCCATATAAATACATCATTGGGAAAACAAGTAAGGAAATTACAGCTACAATTCATGGGACCTACAAGGCTCTCAAAATCAGTCATTTCAGTTAATAACTTAATGTTTTATGGATTATTGGAAACACTCTTTATATTCTCAAATTCCCAATCATCTACTAAATAATAATAATGGGAATAATGTGAAGTATTTGAAGTAATCAGTACAGAATATATACTGTAATTATAACAAGGAAGAATTTGCTTAAGTGAATCATACTGATAAATAAATTAACATTACCAGGAAGTGGTCATGTTTTATATAGAAAAGTTCAAAACTATGTACAGTAGTGATACAGTAATGAAAGCCTTCAGCCTGATAACAGCTGGACACCTGAAGATCTGTACACAGGCTTAATTTTTATGATCTGGAGTTTTTTCAAAGTTGTGTTCTACATAGAGCTGACATCTGTAATAAGAAATAAACTACTTAGCTTATTTTGTCATGATTTAAAACTTCAGATATTTCTGCAAACAAAAGAATATAAAGTAGGGGGGGAAAACATTAAACTCAGTGTTATTCTTGGAACAAAGGGGAAAATGCCAAACTGAAATATACACTATCTGTAAATACAAAAAGTGCCATAATTCTGCAAGAAAATGCATGGGAAATCTGCCCTTTAACTAACAAAAAATGTCATGATATTTGCAGGTTGAAGAAAATAACCCCTTTGACGAGAGCTCTTTGACACATTGTTAAAACATGCCGTTTTAACTTTACTTTCAGTGCCATTTAGGTCTCAAGTCATTATTCAACAATGGACTGTGAAAGCTAAAGCACTGACTTTCTGGGAACAATGATTCCGTGATGACAATGATGGCACAAACAGCACAATCACACTTACTTTCTGACCAGCAGCTGCCTGGTACTAGCTTTTAAAGGATTTATTTGTCTTCCAAAATCTTCAGTGCAGATCTTTTATCCTTATGTGACATAAATCCTTAAGAAAAATTTGTTTGGCCTGAAATAAGAAGTTTTTATGAGAAAACTGTCGATGTTTGGAGAAGATGTATACTTCTACTATGTTAAAAACAGATAGTCTATAACTCCTCTTACAGTTAAAACCACAGGTGGAATACACCTACAGATAGTTCTTCTGTATCTATGCCAAATTGTTCTCCTCTACACTGTTTAAATCCAAAGTTATTTACATCTGGGCAGATACAATTCTCTCACACTTACACTGCTCTTATACGATCAAACATTTATTGGATTTGACTTGTCTGAAAAGGAGTGGTTTTCAAGAACTGCAAAATATTGGGCTATTCATACATGTAAGAGGTATAGAAGTATAAGAACATATGAAACAACAAGAAGAAGAAAATATATAATGTCTTCCTCGTGGGACAGAATTGTGTTTGTACCACTCCTGAAAGATATTTAGCCAGTTTTTTTTAAAGAATGCCACATCTGTAGAATCCATGTCCACTCTCTGCATTTGTTCACTGCTCTCACTGTCAGAAAAAGTTCTTCCATCTCTACAATATTTTTCCATTACATGCTATTGTAGTCACCAAGAATATGTGGACTACTCCTCATTTAAAGAAACTTTTATATACTTGAAGACCATATTATCTCCTTTTATCTCTCTCTCTCTCAAACACACACACACACACACACACACACACACACACACACACATATATATATATATACAAATCATTTTATCTTTCCTTAACAGGTGTGTCCAGAACTACATTCTTGCTGGAATCTTACAGTTCCCAAGCATCACTGAAGCATTATTCATAATTTTTTGGCATTTACTTCTGCTTGCACAAGCTGTGCAACAGTGGAAACACAGCATTGATTTCTGCTTCATTTCATGAATCATTTCAAAATTTTTCTGCAGACCAAATTATACAGTAAATTATTTTTCTGCATTGCTGTGAGTAATTATTTTTAATATGCTACCCATGCAAACATTTTTATTGACTAACATCTTTCTCACCTTTGGGGCCCTTATTCAGGATTGTATAATTTTTTTTTCTTTTTCGTTGCCTTCCTATACCTGTAGGAATTGCCAGTTTTTTATTTGAAGGAAATTTTAATTGGCATACTGAACAGGACTAGATCCAAGAGAGTCACTTACAGAACTCTGTTCAACATATCCTTCTTCTCTGAAGCTGTGAAATTATAATTCTTCAGTCCCATAGATGAGAGCCGGAAGATTTTAAAAGGAGAATACATGCTTATCACCTCTGTAATCTGCCTCACAGCATCTAGAATCTGACATGTTGAAAGAGTGAGGGCAATTTGAATTAGGATACGATTTTTTTCCCAAAGAGACATTGCAAATTTTAGGACTTAGCAAGGCTACATCATATCTACCTACAGGCTTCACTGAAATGCCAGATATGGTTAATACAGTGTGTCATAAACATACTGAACGCAATTCTCTTTCAAACAAATAAGTCATAAATCATTCCTCTGTCATTGCTCATTCTTAGTGCCTACAAGCTCCAAAAGCAAAACTCTGTACATGTCAAATCTGTTTTTCGGTTGGCAGTCAGGGAACAAGAACTGCAGTGCATGAGTCTAGCTGAAGTCACATTTGATCATGGTGTCATATCCACAGGAGTCCTAGAGACATGGTCTGACCACTTGAAAAGGAAAGAGTGTGACTCAGGTTTAGTGGCCTGGAATAAGGTGTCAGAGACATCCATTCCAGACAAAGTATTACTTGAGTGTGCAGCAGGTGTAAAATTACTTTGAATCAGAATGACAGTGTTCTGCTTTTCCTGATTCCCGTGTATGGCAGTTCTGCTCTGGTAACATGCCAAGAATAATATAATAAAATAAAGAGATGTAGGAACAACTGTGGGGTAGAAAAGAAAAAATGCATCTGTCTAGCAGTCAGCAATGGAAAAGACAGAGATGAAAGAAGAGGGTGGCTCTAAACAGGAGCATGCTAGATGCAAGAAGTGCAGCCAAGGGTCTGATATTTCTATGCAGGATAGAGAAGTGAGGGCAACAAGAGTGAGTATTGTAACTACCTTAGTCCTAACAGGGTGTATTAATGCTGAATATTGATTAGAATTAGTCTTATTATTGCAATCTTTCTGCAGTAACCATCACTTTATTGACATTAGGAAAAGTCAGACTTGTATTTTTGAGATGAGATGTAACCTTCACTGCAGCGATTTGTCAAAAAACCAAAAACCCAAATTCAGGAGCACCTTGACAGTTCCAGGTACAGAGCGAGACACTGAAACACAGCAGCAGCTCCTGAATATATACAAAGGAATCTCAAGGTGTTTTGCTATCTGAATATTACTCCCTCCTTATTAACACCTGTGTCTTGACTGGAGCAAAGCAATATATGCAGCAATTTTCGTGGGAGTGGAGGAACAGTTGCAAACCATCAATTTCATCATCTAGAGATTATCAGTAGATTAAGCGCATCTACATATATTGCTACTGACTAGAAATTCTAGGATTCAATTTAATAATATCTGTGAACTGAGAATTTAGCAGTAACCAATATTAGTTTAATGAAAAAACAGCGTACTACCTTTTCAACGGGTTTGAAAACTGAGACTTCATTTGAAGTCCCAGCATGAGCCTGAGACAGGTCTGATACAGCCTCACTGGAATCAGTGCTGCAGTTCTGCTTAAGCGATACCAACATTTTATGAATCCTGTTTTGTTCCTCTGGAGGTGATACTGTACCATCACATATTCTCTGAAGAATATTCAACCTTATAAACTTAGTGGACTTCATATTTACTGTGCTAATTTAAAAAATACCAGGTTGAAAGCAACTTCTTGGTGTCTTCAGCTGTTTTCTTTATTAACAGCCCAAAAAGGGTATTTTGCTTTAGGAATGGTACTCTCCAGTTTAGTGGTCCCACTGAGATCCTCCAAATCACACTGCCACTGACTCCCTTCCCTCTTTCCCTCTCCCCACTGTGAGAGGCTGAAGAGGAGAACTGAAAGTACAAAAAGTGAAGATCACAGGTTGAGATAATAACAATTTACTGAAATTGAGATCAGGAAACTAACAATAAGAACAACAATAGGAATTACAAAAGTGTACAAGAGAGAGGTGAGTGATTCATGTGTAAGATGCTCAGAATCAGCGTTACTTGCTCGCTATCTTCACCACTACCTACTCCACTAAAAGAGACCCCTGCTCCCTGGAAGAGACTCTCTTTCCCTCACCCCCAGCAATGACATAACGTGGTATAGAATAACCTCCAGGCCCTGGCCATGCTCCCTCCTGGCTACCACAAAAGTTAACTCTGTCTCAGCCAACAAACTCAAAATTTTCAGGAACAAATTCAGAATTGACATAGATCATGACATAATATTGCATGCCTGCTATCCTAACTTGACTAAAAATGAGTAGCAGACTGCTATCCCTAAGAAGCTACAGCATTTCTAAGATTAAGATCTATACTAAGTACATTTTTAATAGCAAATTTTCCCAATACAGATACAGAGTAATTTTAACTACATTTCCTTAGTTTCTCAAAATAATAATAAAAAACCCATATTTCCATTAATAATTAATCCAATTGGGTTTTATGCTATCCAGAGTGATTTCCTTTCTCCCTTTATTTTGTTTTTAAAACATATCTCTGGATAAACTAAACACAGATAACTTGTGACATGCTTACCCACCACCTCTGTGGTTTCTCTCAAGGCTATTTTTGGTCTGCACTACCCTTTTTGATGAAAAAAAAAAAAAAAAGAGGAAGAAAAAAAAAACATAGGAAGGAAGAAATTGCCTAAGCAATACAGAACTCATTTAAATGAAAGAGGCGGGGCGAAACAAACAAACAAACAAACAAAAAACAAGCACCAAGTGAGAAAAGAGTGAAAGTAGGCATTTCATTGAAAAGAGAAATTTAGCTGACTAGAAGGGTCAAATTCTGATACACAACTGTGTGCAACATCTTTATAGAAATTTTCTTATTTTATTACTTTTTGTTAATTTACCCTCTTAAAATTACACAGATTTTATTTTCTGATTTGTTGATGTAGGAGAAAGACAAAATGTCAGAGTAGTAAATAAAATTCCCAGAAGCTGTGTACTTTCTGCTTGGTTTCCATAAACTCAAAGAATTTCACTTCAAATACCTAATAATGAGTTTACCATACTTCTATGTTAAGACAGGGTACTGAAAACTATAGGAAATGAAGTAGGGATAAAGGTAACACCACACAAACTTCTAGAAAGAAGGTTAATATATTCCAAATCTCCCAAAACACTAAAATCAGTCTCATATTCCCTTGCCAGCTAAATGGCAGAACTACTCAACCATTTGTAATTGAACTGTCAGCATCACTGAACTGATCATCTTTTAAAAAGGTATGCAGTGTGCCAAGAAAAACTTTTTCAAGGTTTGAGATTCAGAAAGGATATACTTTTTAGAATGTCTCATCTACACCAAAATAAGGAATAAGAACTCAACCCATGTGAAACATTCTTCAATATATACAATTAGTGACCCAAAAAGTCAATAGACTTGAATTCCTATGTATATTTGTTTGCAACTTTGATGAGAGAAAAATTAAATTAGTTCAATAGAGTATTTAATACTTCAGGAGTTCATACCAATCTCTACCTGGGTGACAGAGCTTATCTTGTGTACCTAAAAATGTCTTGCTCTGTAGCAAGGTAATATAGTACAATCTCAACCCTCAGTCACACCAAGTAACAGTTATCTACAATACAGTGAATTTAATTTCAGTCAGAAGTTCACTTGTGCTACTCCTTTGATTTTTTTTCTTCCTTCTCTCACTCCCCAGGGCTTTAGGGCAAAAGCCAGGAGGCACTTTTTCTTCCTTCTGTATATCTCTTTCGAAATATAAAAGAAACTCTGGTATGCAAAATAAAAATCCTGTCGTACTTTAAATTGCCCATACCTGAAAGCTCCTTTGTCCCTCTTGGGCAATGTTACTCCATTCCTCTAATGTCTCTCCTACCTGCAGGTTCCTTCAAAAGAATAGAGAAGTGGGGCCAGGTTACCAATCAGCTCCTGTCCTACTAAGCAATCACTGTCTTGTTGAACAGCAAGAAAAGAAACAATCTATTCCAACAAGAAATGTATCTCTTTAGATTGTTGTCTTCGATTGTCCATAATCTATAGGAATTACATAGGAAATGCTCAAACCTTGCAACTTCTCTTTCATGACTTTTTGAAAGCTTTTTATACTTTTAGATCTAAATGTTTTCCTATACCACACAGCATTTCTGCTGTGTGATGTACTCAAGCTGCTTTTAAATCAGCTAATCAGAAGGGTAAATGACCCTAAACTGTTAAGAGCAGACAGCAGTTGAAGAGCAGCACAGAGTACTGATGTTTTGTGAAACATCTTCTTCTAAAAACTGTTTCTAAAATGCGTGTATGTGGTTAGATTGTTTTGAAACCCACAGAAAGCAGGGAAAATGGTTATTCTATGTGATCCAAATTTAGAGGAGTTTTAAACACAATTGCACTTTGTAGAAAGACAAAGCCCTGTGGAGAACAGCAAACCTCTTTATTTTGCTAGTCTTTTGTCTTATCTAGAAACTGCAATTTATACTGCTCACCAAATAGTGATTTTTCCTTTTGGAATCTATTTTATGTTGTCTACTGCCACTTTTGAGAAACCACTGCTTAAGACATTGTTAAAGGAAGACTTTAAATCTCTAGAGTATGAAGTGCCAGTCACATAACAAAGGGAATCAACAAAACCTTAACTTAGTACAGGAGCCCAATGGGCACTGTAAGCCTACATTGTAGATATAGCAATTTTTAAAAGTGCCTGATCTGATCTGTTCTCTTCTGTGTACCCATTCCAAATATTTAATATTTAGTCTACCTGCATAGACCAACCATGCTTTCCTATCCATGCAGAAAATAACGTGTTTCACTCCAAAAGTCAAACATTTGACCTGAATAAAGAATTTTGTGCCTGAAAGCTAATGTATTCTATGGAATATTTCATCTAAAACAAATAGTGACTTAAACTTTATAAGCTTTGGTGCTCTTAGGAAAAATTACAGATAATAGAAGACAAAATCATTAAAGGATTTAACATAATTTCTAACCTGCCTACACATGATTCCTGTAGTCCTGGCAACAAAGTTTTTGTAGAGGTTCACTGAATTGTTTCATTCTAATTAGGATCCGGGCATTTCTTGGCTGCTGTCCCTCATAATTGTCCTGCTAAACTGTGCAAAGCAGAAAATAAAGGCTCTCCACCTGCTTGGATGAAAACTTTCCTCAAATGTCAAATAATCTCAAACGGATAAGCTCAGAAGAAATAACAGCATCTAAGCAGAAACAAACTTTAACAGATGAATAAAAAACTGCCATGTTAGACCCAAAATGTCATTATGCCCAAAAAGAGAACATACCTTACATTGAGCCACGAGTTTAGTATTTGACCAATTAAGTTCTTCACAGACTAATTCAAATGCAAAAATTAGTTATAATTTACCCAATGCCAATTACAGTAGCTCAAAATAAACGTAATTATTAAAAAAAAAAAAAAAAACTCCCACCCTGGATTAATAATGTAGTTACCTTGTCATACATAAACCTATTCATACCCACTCCTTTTATTATACCTACTTTTCCAATGCCCTTCTGGGCCCTAAGGCTGAAGATGGTGTTCCTGCAGAAGAGGTTACAATGAAATAGCATCATTGAGAGTTCTCTGAGTATGATATAAATGAGGTGAAGAGACCTCTTTCATCAGTCTTGGGTCCACTGTTGGTATTATATTTTACAGTTTTAAGGAGCCTATTCAAGCACTCTTCCTTTCTTATTGACGTATGTGTTAGTTACACAATGGCTGCTTAATATTATGAGACCTTTATCATATATGGTAAACAATATGTTACGGAGCAGATATTAACCTGCAGCAATGTCATTGAAGAGTTAGAGCTAAGATGACTTTTTTTTGAACACTAGGTGTTTTTTAAGTTATAGCTGTTTCACTTGTAACTTATGTTTTCCAGTTACAACATTTATATGAAAGATTTTTCAAATTCAGCAATTTTGGATGGAGGAAAAGTCTGAGGATTTCTGTAGTGTTCACTTTGCAGAACTGGGCTTCCATTGCCACAGTGAAACATCTCTATTTAAGTTTTACAATTAAATTACTAACACTGATCACCTTGATATAAAAGCAGAAGTGGAACTACAATTTTAGAGATTAATATCACTGTCTTCCCTTTTTAAAATAAGTTTTAAAATAACTTGAGCATATACCTCATTTTCAGAATGAATATTTCTTTCATAATATTTCCTTTATTTTGGTCTCTTCTCTGGGGAAATTAGGTACTTTATAATCTGTAAGAGCAGTGTTTCAACTTTAAGTACTAAAAAATAATAATGTAATAGTAAATTCTGATATGATACTAAAGAAAATATCAAAGGGTTGGACTCGATGATCTCTGAGGTCTTTTCCAACCCAATCAATTCTATGATTCTATGATGATCAGTTTCATTTCTACTACAGGTAGTAGAAACATAACTTTAAAATTATTGTATTTTAACAATGACAGCATTATTTTGAGAACAATGCTGCTTATGGTAATGATGAATTAGCATTCAACAACTCCACTACACTATAAGACTATAATCCAATGATAAAACTAAACCATATGTTTTCTTATTCACATGTAAGACGGAACAACTTTTCTGCAGCTCAAAATTCTCAGGTACCTTAAAAAATAAACCTGATTTAATCTTTATTACAGAGAAGTGGGAACTTCTAATCAGCTTAATTTGACAGACATATAAATCTCTGAAAGCTATAGAGATTGCCTATTCTTGTATGCCTGGGTTATCTCTATTTCAGGATACAGGACTTTACATTAAGAATAGATTAATTTAAATAATGGTAACCTCCATGCAGTTTCATGCTAATTTCGAATGAGAAGTGGGGGAAAAACGTATTTATTATATAATACCTCTTTCTATAAGAACAGGTAATGTCTCATTCCATTGCCAAAAGTGGTTTTTTTTAAATGGAAAAAAATTCTTAAATACTATAGATACTCTTCTTTTTGCTTATGACCTTCTATTCACAAATGAACAGTACAGACTTAATATTTTATATATACAGTACACTTTCCACTCTAGTAAGGCAGAAAACATAATTATGAAGACATATTTTAATATTTAATTTTAGCTGAAAGTAAACATAAGAATATAATGAAGTTGCCTGGAATAAAGTCATGCCCCAGCACCCTCTTTATTGGCTAGGAGACACATTGCATTGCTTTGCCACACAGAAACTGCATAGGTTTCTGTGTCTATCCTTGATTCAGACCAGCCCAACCAAAACCCAGTGGAACTAATCCAGGACATAAAGAATGTGTAAAACCCCAAAGAATGCAATGTGCAAACATGTTGGATACACCCCTCAATAATTAATGGCTTGTCAGACACTGACTACTGAGCTCTTACTGCTAAATTTAGGATATACTCTCACAACTACCATACTTCATCCTCTTCCTTCTGCTAATAGGAGACAACACATTTTCTGAATTCGGGATAGTTTAGAAGGTATGCTCCAACACCTGACACACATACTTTGTCAGTCCATAAAATGAACTGTTGTTACAAATTACTCTGATTCTTTCCTTATCTGGAAGTTTTGATCAGAAGTTTGCTGAAACAGACTGAATTTAATGTGGAAGAGGTTTCAGCAAACAGTTGTGTCCTTGTTTTCCTGGTACTGTGATGCATCAGTACAGTGGAAGAAAGGACAGAATGCCACATAACAAACCTTAACACTGCAAAACAAATAAATATTTCAGGAAGTAAAACGATATGAGTAGGAGGGATGAGTAAGCATGACTCAGTTGCACAATGATCTGTATTTGACCTTGAACAGAAAGCAGTATTTCAGTTTTTAACATTCCTTAAATAAGATTAAAAATATGTTTTTTTAATGCATCTTTCTATTTCACATGGTTATATATAATGCAGCTGGTTTACACCATGTCCTCCACACAATTGAACAGTGCAATCATAGTGCTGCATTCTGTGCTTGATAATATGTTTCTCTGCTAGCAGATATACATTTCAGAAGACTGGAAAAGACCCAAAAAGGGTACTGGCCATTAATGTATTTGCCACAAAATCTTTTAATTCCATCCACTATAATTCCAAATGCCCCTAGCAAATTGCTTTCAAATAAGATACTTCTAAAAGATCATCACAGAATCACTGTAGTAGGGGAAAATTTACAGTCCCAAAATTATCGGTGAACTTATTTAATTTTGTATAGCATTAACTTTGCCTGAGACTTATGGGATGTCTAGCAAAAAATAACAGAGCGGCATCTCTTCAGAAAAAAAAATGAAATAATTAATAATGTATAATCTAACTTAACTCTTGAACAAGTGAGTTTTGTCTCTCTAAAATAAAGAAGATAGAGGTAAGACCTTCTCTCCAGCTATCGTGCCATTTCAGGATGAAAAGAGGTAAATAAGTCTTTTTTAAGTCTTTTACCACGAGTTATGTAATTAAAGCAAAAATTATTTGCTTTATTTCTTAAAAATGAAGGATAATACAAACTGACAGAACATCATCAGAAATATATCCTTAACACATCCTGTACCTCATCAATTTGAAACTTCTCTGTTTTTAGAATTTAAACTACAAGTTAAAGAATACTAAATATGATTGGTCAGGACTTGCAGAACGTTACAGGAACCCCACTTCCCACTTTCTTGTAAGATTTACCAAGGGGACACTTGCCTCAAAACACCAAGTATGGTAGACTAGTTGTGTGTCTTCTGTGTGTATTACTGAATCAAAGCTGGGATTTCACTGAATCACTGGTTGTACATAAAATTCCAGGGAGCATTCAAACATGGGTGTTTTTGAATACAGTAATGGTTCAATAGAAAGCCTTCATTCCTCCCAGAATTGCAGGTTTTTGCAACTACAAACTAAAACTACTATAATGAAACTTCCTAAAATGTAACAATATTTTTTCATAGACATTAAATTATTATGCTTGCCAACTGGCACCACTCTCCTCATAATGAAAATCAAAGGCTCCTGTACATTTTTACTTCTTTGGGGGAAAAAATGAAATGCATTTTAATTGTATGCATGATATATATGCTGGTTACAAGACTGGAAGTCTTTGTGAGATCTGTAGGTAATATCATAGTGCAAATAATTTTCTGGTTTTGATTAGCAACTTTCAAAGCTTAAATTATGGTGAGATAGTATCACAACATGAAACAAATTAAGAAGGACAAAATGACATTTGAAGAAATTCAGAGGGGAAAAAAAGAATAGGAAAGAATGCATTAATTATTATAGTACTTCTAAAATAGTGTTTGCTTTTAGAAATTAAACAAAAGAAGAAAACACTTTGGTTTCTTTTTCTCTTTGATGTTTCACCTAATGTTAGTGTAAATAGAGAGGATCTTATTATTATTCAGCTGTACTAGAGGTTTATTGAAGGGTTATGTGGCACTGTGGAAACCATTCCTGAAATCCCCAATCCCTTGGAATAACAGGTCAAAAAAAGAAAACTTTGAGAATCTTTATCATTTTTCAAATTTTTTTTGCTTTAGAATAAAACCACAGAGGCATTAGATTTTGACCATTGTAATGCATAGCACCCATCTCATAAGTGGCCATTTCATATTCTGAGGTTAAGAATTTCCAGGA
The DNA here is from genome assembly GCA_035583155.1 of Acropternis orthonyx. Taxonomy (NCBI): domain Eukaryota; kingdom Metazoa; phylum Chordata; class Aves; order Passeriformes; family Rhinocryptidae; genus Acropternis; species Acropternis orthonyx. The sequence goes on along the minus strand of JAWWEU010000081.1, from coordinate 136,099,906 downwards.
AGAGATTCTATTGGCAGATAATTACAATACTAAAAATGATTTAGACAAGCTTTTTTCTTGCAGACTGACAGGTCCTTTAGAGTCCTGCTAAAGTGAAACTTCTACATGATGACACTATGTTTTTTCCCTAAGTCATGTTCTACCTTGTGGCTGGTTGTATATGCATTTTAAAGCTGATTACACCCATAATTTCTATACTGGAATTAATGGAAAACAATTTTTAATGGTATTCATTACATGTTAGTTATTTTCCAGAATATTTCTACATTGAGAAAACTACGTAAGCGCTATAACTAATTTTACCCTTGATATGATGAGCAACATCACTAAAAGAAGCTCTGCTTGGAAAACCAGATCACATTCATGCATTTCTATGAGCACAGCCCTAGAGTGCATCCTGTATCATCATAATGGTGAAACTTCAGCCCTATAGGTACAAATATATCACTGTGAATGAATCAGTTTTGCTTCAGAGGCAGTTCTACCAAGCATTCTTGCCCTTTAGCTCACATACAGCTCACAGTTTCTCTTGTCTAGCTCCAATAATAGCAAAATTTAAATTCACTTGGGGTGGTTCTCCTTTATGCATATGGACATGTAGTTATAATGCTGATTAATCACTGGTATTGTAAACAATATTTATCAGAAGCACACATTAAAAAATTATGTGAAATATGTTCAAATTCACAGCTAAACATTAATTATTATAATAGATTTTGAGACCTTGGTAGGTCATTTGGAGAAAAGTTATTAAATCTTTCCTAGCTCATCTTGGAGTTATCAAAAGAATGACATTAATTATTTACAAGATTTATTAAAGAAAAGGGTGAAGAAGTGCAGGTAATGATTAATATTGCTGCTTAGATAGCAATACTAATGTACTCAGCTGTAATTTGACAACAAAAAAAAGCATTACAGTATCAAGTCAGCATGGTTTCCCATAAGTGTTGGCCTATGAATACTTGTAGAACAATGGAATAGAGAGAGAATCAAAGGTCAATAGACAGAGTCTCCTTCAGTTCCTGAATCAAATGTCATCTGTCTTACAAACGACGAAAATGATGCATCAAATCTTGCTTAACTGCTGAGGACTGTAGAACATACAAGAAGCCCAAAGACAAACTTCTGAAGCTGAGCCCAGAGTACTTTCAAGACTGAACAAAGGAAATTTGTTAGATGCCTACTGAAGTTGCCCGTCTGCAGAAGTGCAGTAAGGCCTTGTCCTTGTGAAGTCATAATGAGCTAACATGTAAGAAATATTCTAGAGGCCAAGGGAAGGGTGTTCTTCCTGTAGTCAGACAAAGCTACATGTAAAACACCATGAAGCACAAGTCCCAGACACATCCATCTGGGGTGGTTCCAGAACAGTGACAACTGTGAAGGCTGCAGCGCTTTTCATAATGATAGTGGCGTGGTGGGCAGAAATACAGCAGGTGCCATACAGAATACAGCTATACTTGCTTCCTCTTGCACCAGTGGCATCCACACAAAGCAACCATCTACATTCCGGAAACAGGTATTCCTGAAAATGCTCCTTTATGGATGAAGTAATGCCTCAGCATATACTTAATTTCTATCACCTGTGTCTATTCCAAATAGTAAGTGGACCATAAGAGGCCAATTAAAGATGGTTTTTGCATGTTATCATCATTCTGATGCACTTCAGTCCATGTCACTCCCTTTACTTGTCTAAGTTTGTTAAAGAAACAGATTGGAAACCAGGTGAGTTCTAATACAGGGAAGCCAAGGTCCTCTCTTTTCATCCACAGAGGAGTTCATCTGGTTCAAAAGCACTTATCCTGTTTCACTAGAGATTTCAGTCTTTATACAAAACATTTGAACTCTGTCCTATCCATTTCTACTGAAAGCTTTCTTTTAAATAAATAAGTAGGAGAGAGTAACTTAGTTTCAACACAAAGGCTTCACAAGCTTCAATTAAAAGAAAAAGAAAAAAAAAAAAGAAAGAAAAAACTGATTTTCTGACTTTGGAAATTAAGACAGTTGGCTAGCTTTTTGTATTTTCTTTTCCAGGATGGTAGTTGTGTATCTAAACACAGTCCAGTTTTGAAAATTAATAATAATTAACAATTGCATTGTAATAATAATTTAAATTGTATATCTAACCAAAGGAGATAAAAAGAACAAGTAACTACTGAGTAGAGATATTTTCAGCATTTCTGTATTGTATTGTTACCAATTCTGCTAAAGTTCATTGGAATTTCATTTTTACATTTTTTGAAAAAAAAAGAATGAGCAATCTTGAAAGTAAGTTCTTAAGATAATGAAACACAACTGAGTATTTAAAGGAAAAGTAAAAATATTTTTCTATTAATCTTTTCCTCAACAAACAAATCCTTTTTTGGGTATAAAACATGTAGTCTAACAGGGAAAAAAGACAAGAGTCCATCATTGCTACATCTTTTACGCATATCTAGGCATTCTTGAAAAGCAGATACAGTCTTACCCTGACAGGGAACATCAGAACTCATTACTCAGTTGAAGTAAATGAAATTGTTTGAAAATAAGCCTGACATAATTGTCTTTTTTAATGGAAGTTAAATTAAAAAATTTAAAAATTGCATAATACAAAGGGCCATTCACCGAGGAAAGAATCATCCAAATGGTTACTTTGTATTTCTGTCACATTCAAAGACACAACTGGATAAAGCCTTGAGCAATCTGATCTGATCTCACAGCTGACCTGCCTTGAGTAGGAAGTTGGACACAGCACCTCCTGGGGTCCCTTCCAGCTTGAAATCTTATTTGACGCTGTGATAGTAAACTTCCATCAAGTATCCAGAACCAGCAGAAAGGAGGGAAGAGAATATTTTTGTTGAGTGTTTCTAAATAAACCTTTTAAAAATTCAGGATCCAAAGCAAAAATAAACAAGCAGACACACAAGGAAAGGAGATTGACTGAGCACTTAATAACTATTCCTAAAGTCACGGTATATCTTGATAAGTGTGTAAGGAAATCAATTGTTTTACTTCATATTTATGAAAATAAGTTTAAAATTTGCTAGAACAAATTGCTCCCCATTGGAAAGCAGAAAAGCCCACACTGATGCAATACACATGGCACTCTAGCAGACATTGTGCATGCCCCTGCATAAAAAGCAGTATTTGATGAAGAAAATTATATGTTAAGTTTACTTAGCATAATGCACAGTGCACAAGTATTATATCACTTTCTCTAAACTTCAAATTCCAATGTCCAAGGTAATTCAGTATTCAGATTTCTTGACCCAGACTAATCTCAAACAAACACTGCAGATTTCCAGCTGACATTTGGAATGTGCACTTGACAAATGAGAAAGGAATAAATTAAACAATAAGAGGAAAAGGGAAAAAGAATCAATGTATGACTATCTGCACTGGAAAGAAAAAGATCCCCTCCATCGCACTTTTCCCACCTTAATGACATTTTAAAGATTTCTAAGAATCCACAAAAGAGTTTGGCTGTGTTTCTGTCTCCATGATTATTTTTAAATTCCAGACACTGAAAAATAGCAATTTTCTTTTTTATTCTGTGAGGTTTTGTCAATTAAAGTAAAAGGTTTGTAAATGCAGGGTTTAGAATTGGAAGTGGCTATAGTCCAGGAATATATCAAGTGGTTTATGACCCACAAATATAAATGAAAGCAGTATTATCAATATGGGACTCACCTAGGGAAGGCAAATCATAGAAAGCAGGAGAGACCAGGAAGTGAGAGGTCTCAGTGATTAAAATTATTACATCAGCTTTCTGGTACCATTTTTTATCATTAATCTTTGTAATAATTTTACACTATCAGAAAGAAATGCTTCTACTATCACAAAACAGTGTTTTCTTTACCATCCAAACCTATACTTCATAGGCTTTTTGTGACATTAATGCTATTGCAAGACATAAAATAAAAAATTTATTACTTATACAATAAGACTGAAATTTTAAATGCATGTTTCTTACCTTGAACTCACTTTTCAACAATATTTTGTCCTTGCTTAGCCAAAAAGCTAAGTTCCAAATTTCAGTTCAACAGACCCAACACTAATTGTTATATTTTATTCACAGACACGCACAAAAATATCCTTAATTCTCAACATAATTCTACTTAATCCTCTGTATAATTTTTTTCTAGAAATTTGACTCAATTACACCTATGCACCATAGGCAAATGAATACAATTCCACTGATTGCTATGAGAATATAATTGGTACCTCCACTCAGCAGACATATCATAGGTTCTTCTCAGGTTTAAGAAACAAATTTTGAAAATATACAAATTATGAATCATTTGTATAAAATCCAGTTGTAAAATAGAACTGAAAGTTTATGCCAAAGAGAAAAGATATGTTTGGTTTTTTTCACAATGTGAAATAACCCATGCAAGAGAAAAATGAAGATGAAAAGAAGAAAGTAAAGCTTAGGTCATCAAAAGCATATCACAAGTATTCTGGAAAAGAAGTTTCAAGGCCCAGAAAAACAAGTGCATTTCAGTTTTGAATTTGGCATATAAGAATATAATTCTTTAGAATACCTTTTTTTTTAACAGATAACTCACAAAAACCCCACCTTTGAATCTTGAGGTTGAAGTGTTCTACCCTCTACTAACAAATTTCCTTTGATGTAAGGGATGGTGGTGATTTTTCAGACTCAGTAAGCAACATAAGGTCTCAAAGAATTTCTCACAGTTCCAGTTTCCCATAAGAGAGCTATAAAAATGATGGTGTCATGTATGAGGAATGAGATACAGCCAGGGCTTTTTATATCTCTACACACATGCCTATGACCCATTCAGTGCATAGTAAGAGACACAATGTGCTATGACAGGGTAAAAAAATGAGTTGTCTCATTGTTCTTTCAGGTTTGGTTGACTGTTATGTTACTTCCTTCCTTCTGTAGTTCTTCAAAGAAACATAAAGCTCCTGTTTCATTTTGTTGGATTTTTTTCTTTCTTTTTAGGTATCCCATGAAAATGATGTGTTTCAGATTATTAAGAAAAATAAAACTCTTCTTAAAATGGACAAAGGAATTTTGTTCCTTCAAAAATATACTGTAAAAGCTTGAATAGAATGGGGAAATAGACTTCTTTCCTTAATAGTTGTCTTAGATAATCAAGACAAACTTTAAATGCTTGTACATGTTTTCCACAACGTAGAGCAAAATCCACTGTTGCACAGTAAATGTATAGTGGCTCTACTCATATCAATGCTGCTGTACAGTGAACTGAAAATACCTCCAATCTACAAAAGAAACAAACAAAAAACCCAACAACAAAAAACCCCAAACAAACAAAACAAATAAACAAGAACAACAAAAACATAAAAAGACCCAAACACTGAACACAAACTAAAACAGTCCGTTCAGGGTCAAAGATTGGATAAACAGTGACCTCTCTTCTTTTTAAGCTATCTGTAAAAGAACATACACACAGAAATCCACTAAAGAGTGGATTAATGCTCTTCTAAAATTTGTGGTTAAGTCCCTCTGACTCTGACAACAAAACTACAGCTCTACTTACATGTTAAAACTGTTTCACAAATTTGAATCAAAAGAAATTGTGTTCTATTAATCTGATATAGAGACAATACAAGGCTACCTGATATTTTGAAAATCTCAACAACTGCCTAATTCTTCAATACAAGAAGCTAAATACGATACACCAGAAATATAGACATTTTTCTCTTTTCTTCAAATTCTAAAATTATGACGATAACATCACAGAAGAATGCACTAGAATAGAAAGACCCAAAGTCTTTCATGCATAACTTAAAGGACTTATGAACAGCTGAAAAGATGCAGGAGAAAAACGTCGGTGACTTCTCAGTTTTAGGTTTAGCTCAGCATCTTTGGATGTGCAATCTGAAGTAGAACAGCCTCACAGATGGTGTAACTGTGTCACTCCAATGCAGCTCCTTAATGCACAACTGATATCACACTGATATAGACTGCCTACACACCTGCATAAACATCTGCTAATACATATTTAAAACACATTTTATAACTAGCATTTGACTTTAAAACTAAATGAACTTTTTTTCAGTGAGGAAAAAATGCAATTTTCAATAAATTAAATATGATTTGAAATGATGAGTAGTTTTAACCAAAATGAAAAAAAACCAACATTTTGAAATGTCAGAAGTTTTTTCTATTACATGTTTACAAGTCTATCATTGGTAGTAGTGAAGAGTTAGATTTATGGAATCTAGAAACAAACAGGAAAAAAAATTATGCTTTCTCTTCCCTAAATGAAAATATCTGGTCCTGGAGGACTGACTATTTATCTAATTTGTGCAATGCAGAACATGGTCAATATAAAAAATTGGGAACTAATTTCTGGCATTTCTCGTAACCACCTGATGTAAGAGTTCCCTCAAGGCACAGGTACTCCAGGTTCTCACTCTTCCTGCAAACAAGGAGTCTCAAAAGAGGTTTCACTTATCTGACAACAGTGACCCAAACTCAGAAGTATTGAATTAATGAATTTTGATCCAGTCTCTTTTGCAAATTCAGAGATGCTCCTCTAGCCCTTCATATTTTTTTAGTTATATTTCAATTTAAAAAAAAATAAAAGGAAATAAAAGATTAAAAACTTTACTATGAAAAGTAACAAATAATAAAGAAACAAATAATAATTCAGAGTAAGTAAACTGTGTGATTCAGCTGCTTATATTTTTTTTGAGTCAAAAAAAATTGCAATTGTTATATTTATATACAATTTGTCACCTTTACTAACCTCTGCTTATCATTCAATGTCTTAAAGATTTGTTTTCCATTACTGCTGTCACAGTGAGAGCTGAGACTGAATAACATGAATGAGTGGCAGGAAATTGCCACCCTGAGCCAGTAGTCCAGAAGGTCAGTATACAGGATATTTAAAATTTTAGGCTCCTCTTAAGCCAGGAACCAGCACCCATTTGTTGTTGGTCACCACCTTTGAATGACTGGAGTCATGAGTTCACTGGGGTATAATGTGCCTATAAACTGTCCCTTAGATAGGAGTGATAAAAAGAAGGCTCTAACTCCTACTCTAAATTTCTAAATTAATGAAAATTTGTGATTAGAAAGTTTGGAGTTTGATTAATCACTTTCCTATATAATACATTCACTTTTTAAAAAACTTCAACAATAATAATTCCTTCAGAAGTTAAGAAATTTTGTCTTTAAGAAGTCTAGAATTAGAAAATGAAAATAGTAAAATAAAAATACTAAGTAGAATACAATATGAAAAAAGAGGGGCAGAAGTATAATTAACAAAATTGGTCACTTATTTTTAAAAATGTGAAAATTTGGTAGGAATTATTCTAAGATATTTGTCTTCTATCACACAGACCTTACTTTACATATTGCAGAACAGCTCTTTTGCCCAGGGAAAAGGCCTAGTCAGGATATGTTGTGACAAGAACCATACAACCCACAACCATTTAACATGATCAGAAATTTTCCTCATACTACCCAAGTTCCACTTGGCCATAAATATTACCCATGAGACCCTAACTATTGCTAACCTAGAGAAAAACATTGTCTTGAGATATTCAAGATAACTGAGGGTTACTTAGCAAAGCAGTGTACAAGAAAATGAAATTTCAACGACCTGTAGTTGGTATACTGTAGGTTATAGTGATTGTGGGTTGCCATCATTCAAGCAGTCTCCAAATAGAATCAAGCAGTTTGAGTTACAAGAGTAAGGGCACTGAAAGTTTTAAGATTAATACATTTACAGGGTTGATGCTGTCTAGCATAGATGTATTCCACAACTGTACGTAGAAGCTTCTATCATGGACTACTTACTCACCTGAGTTAATAAAAAGGGCTTCACTGAGAGATGCCCTTTAGGCAAAGCGATGAAGAAATTCATCGTCCTTTAAGCAAACTGTCATCTTTCTCTCCTATTACTTGGTGAACTGTGATCAATAAACTACCTCAAGACTGACTACAGAAAGTAAGATTTCTTGTGTACTGTAGGAACTGCATACTGATGATCATCACTGATGTCAGTAAATAAATTAATAAGCTCTTTTGCTCTACTGCAGTGATGTGTGAAATCATGTCCTACAAAAAAAACATAGCAATAAGGTGTTCCAGTGAACCCTCTCAGGCTGGTTACTCCTCTAGGGGTTTCAGCTGGTAAAAGAGCTCCCATTATATGTTCATTGATATTGTAAACCTTGATATATAGCACTGCAATGCACTCATTTTCAAATGCCCAGCATTATTCCAGAACATTTTATTTATGCTGGTTCTTGTCACACGTTTCCACATGTTACTGATTAATTCAGTCTCCTGATTAATTCAGTCTAAGGTTGTTTCCCTCTTTATTTAAAATTGCTAATTACTGGGGAAAGCAAAACTTTGAGGTCCCCCAATATGCTCTCCCAGCTATGATATACACTTGGCAGCTGCCTTTATCTTGCTAATGCACTTTAGTCAATCACTCATTGAATACCATATAAAACATTTTAAATGCTCCAATTATAAGCTATTTTTCCTTTCTGGTGTCTTGTGCACTATTTCTCAGTTAACAGCAGCATTTATATATACATACATATATATATATATGTATGTATGTATGTATATTCATATCCTATATCATAATCTTTGCTTTTCTTGCAGGCTGTAGCTGTCGTGACAAAATCTCAGAAATGCTGATAGCAAATCAAACATTTTAATAGACATACTGAGCAAACTTAAATACATGAATTAAGTTTCCAAGCAGGGCTTAGGTAGAATCGATGTCCTTAGATTAATTTCTTCAATAACAAAAACTCCTGTTTAGATGCATTGTATAATACAGGATGTGCCTAAGTAGAAGGATACCTGCTTGCTTGAAATCATTGTTCCCTGGAGTTTTAACTATGGATTGTCTCAGAATTGTTCCAGCCTGAGCAGCCTGGTGATTGTGTCCTCCCTAAATTTCACTGGATTCAGAGCATCCAAGGCATTTCTCAGAACATGTTCAAAACTCAGGTACACCTATGTACAAATGTAGAAAATTAAATGTCTCACAAAATATAGCTAAGACTGCTGTCTTTTCTGAAATTATTGGAGGGAGAGAAGCTGCCATTCATCTTTCCTATGAAATATCACAGTCATTCCCAAACCCTTCTGCATCTATATTTCCAAAACACACATCTTCCAAACTGGGAGTTAGGAAACAGATTAAAAGAAAAGCACCCTGTAAGGATAATGTCCCATATGGATCCTAGGTGAATTCAGGGAGAGGGAGATGAGAAGACAACCTGCTTCTCTGCAGTATTTCTGCATGTCATCCTGATACTATTCATCACAACTACAGAATTAATCCTGTGAGCTGTGAACAAGGGTCTGAAACACTAAAGAGTCAATTGATCCTACCAACCTACCCTTGCTCTGTAAAGCCTGACTTCTGCAAAACTCCCATAAAAAACAGACTGCAACCCCAGCATAATTTAAAGCGTTTGAGATCAAGGCTTGTATCTTGTGGCAATATATGTGAATTTTAACTCCTTTATGCTGAATGAAACTCTTCTCCCTGCCAAGGATTCGTACCAGTTGGCCATTATATAAAAAGTAACAACTTTACTGCTTGTTTTAAAAGAAAATATTCCTGCTTTGAAATACACCTCTCAGGAGAGGCTTCTGGGGTCTCATTATCAAAGATATATAGCCATGCAGCACATGACCATGCTCAAGAGAGAGATGGCATTTCAACACAATATGTCAGGCAGCAGTTTTTGCTTGTGGGAACACAGTAGTAAAATAACACACTGTCTCCCCCAGAATGTGTTATCTTATTGAAAAAAATCCCAAAAAACCCAAATGTTAGCTTGTGATTAACAATATGAAAGAAGTCTACTAGATGAAAGGAAAACATGACAGTTTTTTTACATTCAGTACTTAAATTGCATCAGTAATTATTATATTTACATTAAAATTAATGATACTTTATGTACTTTATGTAGAAGTCCATGGGATTGCACCGTTAGGTTACAGGCGCATGATTTGACCACTGACCAGGTGCTGGCTGAGGTTATGCTGATTCAGCAGAGCATAGAAGACAACTGAACACGACTGGTAACAGTCAGAGACAGTGCCACAAAAGACACCTGGTTCTCATAGTCAGGTAGGACCTGTTGTCCTGGCTGTGTCTCCTCGCAGCTTGTGCATCCCCAGCCTCCTCGCTGGTAGGGTGAGGTGAGAAGTAGAAAATGCCTTGACACTATGTGAGTACTGCTCAGAAATGACAATATCCATGTGTTGTCAATACTGTTTCCAGCACAAATGCAAAGCGTAGTCCCATATCAGCTGCTATGAAGAAAATTAACTGTATCCCAGCCAAAATCAGCAGACATATCAGAAAAACCAAATTTGAGTACAGATGTAGCAAAGCTGGGATCAAAGGAAAAGAGAAAGGGACAGACATAAGTATGGGAGATAAAAATGTTAAGGAACCAGAAACGGCATAATGAGGCTGGCAATAATGTAATAATTTGCTGTCTGTTGAGGATAATTGATGTGCTTGATCTCTGCAGTCTGAGCAGGACAAGAAACAAAAGCAGTTGACCTGAACACACAAGTCAAACCCATCCTTCATTCAAGGGGAAGGTGCAGGGAAGATGCAAAGGTGACAGACTAAACACCCAGATACCACCAGGCCTGCAGTTGCCCCTGGTCTAATGACATCATCATCTTTATGATCCCTTTCTAAAAAATGTTTAGAAATGGCACAAAAGCAACTGGCAAGCTGCATCCTGGTCCTATCAATGAGCTCATCACCACCAGGAGGATAATCAAACCCTCCTAGGTCATGTGTTATCAGACTGTCAAGAGGAACCTTGAAGTTAGTTTGATCAGTATCAATTGAATTAACCTTGTGTAAACCTGCAAGCAAAAAGGCATGAATTAAATCTATGCTAGGATTTAATTTAGCTGTCATGAGCAGATGGTGGTTTTTGACTTAGTCTTTCACAACTATGACTAATATCAATTTTATAAGCACCATTGGAACAACGTCAAAACTTTCATATAATAGAAAGGTAAAACATTTCATCCAGAAGTGAAGCCAAACAATGCATATATTGAAGTCAAATAGAAATCTAAGTTACTGAATTGTGTCCTGTAAAAAACTACGTTTTCAGAGTCCTAAAACTTTTTCAAATATACTGAATGAAAAATATTCATTTCCACATCTATCATGTTCAAATTGCTCCTTAGCCTACTTTTGAAAAGTATCTTACAACATTTACACCCTCTCTCCAACAGAAGTTATAGGTCCATTTTTGTAGAAAACTTTATAGTTCACTGACATCAGAAAACACTTACTGAAAGTTATTGTAAAGCCATTAGATTGTGTGATTACAGGTCATCCCACAAGTGCAGTTTCACATTACAGAAAATAAACAAAACAAAATCCCAATGCACACAGAAACTATTTGCTGGAATAACCCTGAAATAATTTTCTTTGAACATGTTCTTATAATTTTGTTAGGATAAAAGCTGCATTTATCAAGTTCTTTTTAGTTTCTTTGCTTTAATTTCAGAAATTTTGATTACTATCCCCCTTCAGAAAATTTTTTAATGGATAAATAGTAAAAGGCCTACATGCTGCATAAGTATTTTAGCATCTTTTCATTATTTGGATTGCTATTTCAGTTCTATTCATATTTTAATTACATTTTGAATTTTCTATGCTGTACTCTGTTGGCTTAACAAATAAACCCTATATGGAAATTAGTGAAATCAGAGACTCAAACTCCTCAGAGAGGGTCTGGCTCCACTCAGGTTATGTAGGTGCTTTTTTTGCTAGTAAACTTTCAGAACCAAAGTTATTCTGACCAGATTTTATAAACACTGATAACACATAGCACTTTTCTGCTTCAGTGTCTTAGCTTAACATTGGTTTCCATATGTATCACCACATTAATTTTACTGCTCTCCAGAGAATGTAGAAGGAGTAAATTAAGGTCTTGGCTATAATATTTGCAGAAAGTGTGCATGCTTGAATTGAGCATAACTTAAGTGAATTTAACTATGTAAATATTTTACAATACAGTTGTGTGAAGTTTTGGTCAGATGATTTTAAAATATGTATTTTTTTCTTATAAGCTTATATTGGATATTGAGTTTGTATTCCTAAATACAATACAAATCAGAAAAAAAATAGAGGTGAGCAATTGTAATTTGACAATATATACTTTCAAATTTTCTTCAGCAGAGAATTTTATTACAAGGAGAAACTCTTAGTTGAATATATAAAAATATATACATTAGTAAAAGACTAGCGCTGTTGTTGCCAGAGTGACATAGCATAAAATGTGTAAAGCCTTAAGAGATGTTTTCACAAACATGTTCATGTTTTCTCTCAATCTTCTGTCACATTTTTGAAGGATTAAAGTCACATATACATAAATTGAAAAGGATCACATGTATCTATTAATCTGTTTCTTCACAAGAGCTAATCAGAAACAGAACCTAATTTTGGATCAGGTTGTGGTATATTACACTTTTAAACCATATTGCAGACACAGTATGTAGAGTATGCACCGTATGTACTATAAAAATAAAGCTTTGTCCAGAAATTGTAAGCTAAAAATCCCTCTCAGCATGTGAAATTTGTCTCATGAAAGATCTCAGAACAGGACTGAATGCAGCCCTTGCCTTGCTCAAAAGGCCATACTTATACCTGTTTAAGTCTTCCTTCAGTGAGCTTAAATCTGCCAGATAGGTGATGGAGAAGCTGTTAGTGAAAATTGGATTAAATTTGCTTTTATATGATAAATGTGAAAAGACCCTAAGTGGATAGGGCTCATTATGGAATGCTGGGAATGGCATTCTGGTATTATGCAAAGCTTATTATGGAATACTTGAAGGAGAAATTAGGATGGGGAAAAGGAAGAATTACGGTGCTTTGAGGAGAAGCAAACATGGTAAAATAGAGGGAATAGAAGGCAATCTGTCTTGTCTTCTTATTGAACTCAATTTCTAACTGTCTGAGGGCTGTCTCTGCACATTTGTATATTTGAGGTCTGAGTGCAGCTACTGGAGTCAGACCATGGATCAGAGCCCATATATCCATGGTGCAACAGCTGAAGAAAGGGGAGTATATATGTAGTGTGTGTGTGTGTGTCTATGTGCAGGTGTTTTACTAGTGAGCATCAGACCAGACTAGCCAGAAAGTAGAATAAAAAGTTTGAGAATCAGGTATTAGAGCGTTCATAGGTCACTGAAGAGACCAGATGATGCGAGATGGCTTCTGGAGGAGCAAGCACATTACCAGAGAAGTCAGGATTCTGACAGTCAGCTTTTGGTGGGCTTGTACCTCTGTACCACCTACTGGAAAAGTATATCTGCATGTTTTTGCTGGAGATAAATGTTGGGAGACCTGGTGAATCCAGGGGCCAGCTGCTGGGCAAGTCTAAGGCCAGCTACTGGTGGAGGGCCCTGAGAGACCAAAACAGGTAAAGACAATGTCACAAAGATGGATGTGTTCATGGTGCACCGCTTGGATTTTATAGTGGCTGAGATCACAAAGTTATTACTAATCCTCCTCTGTCCCGTTTCCTTCTCTCTCGCTCCCTCTTTTTCTTCTATTTTTCTCTTCTTGAAATCTCAGTAATTTAATGTTGGATGGGTTAGAATTTGTTCAGTCAATGTTTTGTGGAAGGCTTTATTTTGATTGTTTGCCTTAAAATATGCCAGGTACCCTTATTTTCTAAAGTTTGCCAGTAAAAGTTTGTTGTTTAACCTCCTGAGAACATTGTCATGTTTCTCCCATGAGCCTGTCCCAGGGAACCAAAGAACCTAAGCCCCTTTAAGAAACTCATCAAGTTAGCCTTTAACCTTATCACCTACTGGGACCACATGCTCATCCTTGCTACCAGCTGGACTTGAGACACAGAGATGCAGCAGCCTCATCTCTGATGGACCACCAGGCTTGACAGCTCCTAACAGTTCCAACTCCCAAGACTAGGACACTATTTCTCATAGTGTATTTAAAGTTAAAATTTACAGGACTTATTGAACATTTATTTAGATAGAAAACAGAAGCATTTTGAAGAATTAGAAATAGATACTACTGATTTTTAAGGGACAGACAACTGTTATTTGGACATCTCAGGGCAAAGTCCATGTTCTAGGCACAAAGAACAGTGCAATGTAAAATGAAAACATTGCAGTGAGAGCTTTGCAGAAAAGTTGAATTTCAAGAGAAAAAGCAAGTGAGAGATTTGTCCTGGTCAATACAATTTAAATACTGAATAAGGATAGTCTTAATTACAATAAGAAGATGACAAGCTAAGGGTAAAGTTAGCAGAGGTGTGCTGGTTTAAAGGTAAACCAGCAGGAGGAATGAATCTAACTCACAAGCAGATTACAAGTCAGAATTACAG
>JAWWEU010000081.1:136045309-136084993 GCA_035583155.1 Acropternis orthonyx | reverse complement strand
TGTGGAGACTTTCCACTGTGCCATTTGCAACCGGACTTGCCTATCTCACATTGGCCTTTTTAGCCATCAGCGCACTTGCTGGAAGCATGGGTAGAGCCCTTCTGAAATCTTCATTCGCGAAGCCTATCCATGATGAATAGGCTTCCTTGCAATTCATGTATAAGTCACTGCTGGATTTCTCTTCAAAAAAAACAGAGTACTGTACATAAATATAGAACTCCTGGACAAATTTTAATATAAAACTGGAGCAGAAATGTATATAAGCTACCAAGTTCCATCTAAGTCCAAATTTTACAAGGTTAGTAAGCCTTTCAGTTTGCACATAAAAATATGCAAGGTAATTTATATTTTCTAATAATATAGAATTTATTACTAAAAGAATCAAAATTTACATCTCACTTTTATATTTATAAACATTTATTCTTTCCTAAAATGCAAAGTGAATCTGTTCACCAAGTGAAGAAGAAAACAACACCAACAAAGCCCCACAAAATACTAGTCATACTTCTACAGTCCTTCAAACTACTACACACAGAGCAAATCACTATTTTTGGTCTTTAAAATTGAGGAAGAGAAGATGAAATTATATATATGCCAGAAATATTGATTAATTTGGAGGTCACACAATTTTAAATTTCAAAAGAGCTCTATTTTTTTCCTACTAACTAGAACGAAGCAGAATGCAAAAATAATTCTGTGTTTCTTATTATTTTTTTAGTACAGTATCTTCAGTGCAGTAGTAATGAATCACATACAGAAAATTTTTGTATACATACTGAAATTGAAACACTACTTGACAGAGGCTAAATTTAATAAAATTTCTGTCCTTCCTGATATCAAAGATTACGGCATAAGTTATCAAATTTAAAAGAAATCATTGTACAAGAGACAGTTCTTATACAATATGTGTTCTACTGTGATGGCAAACTAAAATGTCCATAAAGAAATTTAATATAAGGAAACAATCATACATTTCACCGTAAATGTCAAGTAGTGCTATTATGAAAAATGTCACAGCAATAATTAGATGAAAATGGTTCCAATTAGTACATACTATGTGGTCACGTTCAGTAAATCAGTCAAGGTATTATCAGTAGTTGCTGTAAGAGCTTCTAAGCATCTTCTAGACTAGCAACTCTTATAAAGAAATTTATGTAGTTATAAAATAACCAAATATTAAAATTTGATTTATAGGACCTGGACTAAAATGCAATTTCTTTTATATTAACTTTAAAATTAAAAAATACATGTGTACTTGGGAACTCAGGGCTAGAAGGCTTCTGGGTCAGTGACTTGAGCTCCTGTTATTGAAGGCAAATATAGTGTATAAGCCTTTTTATACGTTTCTTCATCTTCATCTTAGAAGGTTTTTGACTTTTTTGTCCTTCATTACTCTGAATACAATATTGTTCCAATACCTGACTATTCTCACGGTTTGAAATTGCTAATCAACAACATAAATTTATTCATGCTCACATTATGGTTCTTTTTTCTTTTGACAGCTTTATCCTGGAGCTTTGATAGGTCTCTTCCTCAGTGTCTAAACAAACACTATTGATATTCCCTCTCCTCTTCCTTCTGCTGAAGTCAAAACCTTATTTTTACTTTTTTTTTTTTTTTAATAGAAGAGAGTCTACATTTTATTTTCATTTTAGCTGTCCTTTCATATATCTGCTGGCAGATTTTATCTGTGCAATATCCCAACCAGATTTCAGTTCAATTCTGTGCAATAATATTCTCATCTTTGCTGGAAATAATTTGTGCATTAAAATCTTAAATCTCATTTACCTTTCCCAGTCTGTCATCACTTGGAGAGGTTTATAGGCATCCTATGGTAAGTAACACAACCAGGTTTTAATAGGCTGTCTGCAGTACATCAGGTGAAAACTTGTCATTACTCAGGATAACTCTACCATTTTTCAAGGTTAACCAAGATGCTCTGTATCGCAGCATGGCTTCTTCATATTGACTGTACTTTCATATGATTTCTAATCCAGCAGCCTTCTAGGTTAACATACAGTTAACTTTAAACTGATGGCATTAATATTAAGGAGAAAATTAAAAGCAACCAAGCAAAAATCCTTTTTTACAGTCAGGCACAGCTTCCTATAAAATGTAAGTATATGCAGAAGCTCTTTTATATTTCCCTGACTTGTCATCTTGTGCCACAAAAGAATTATTGCTTCTCTAAATCAATAGGGTCCGTAAGCATGACTCTAAAATAAGGAAGTTCCAAAAAAGGGATTGGTACAAGTAAAAACCTTTTTTAAACCTGGCTGACCTATCACAGACTACAATGATAGAAATACTTAAAAAAAAAAAAAAAGAAAAGAAAGAAAGAAGAGTGTGAGAGCGAGAAAGAGTATGAAGACCAATTAAACAAGTAAGTATATTCATTTTTATGTGATATGGGCTGAGGAAGCTGCATAAAAATTGAAGCATAAAAGCAGAAAATCAGATATTTACATATCCCTAGTCAAAACCAAAGATATTGGAATATTATGTTGAAAATATATACCATCAATCCAAGAGTAGAATTTGAGCTTTGGAGGAGTAATTCTGTATTTTATTATGACGGGAATGTATAGGTAATTTTAACTTTGTAAAGAGAAGTCATCCCAAGAACAGCTTCATCAGTAGTGCTTGCAGCTGAATGAAATGTAACAATGGAGGCAGGATTTAAAGCTGGGCCCAGGAGTAGATTGAGCATTTTAAGAGTCACAGCATCAGCTTAGCCATAGTGTCGTTTGTTACACAATTTTACGCACCAAAACCCCTCTGCAGTGCAGGGTAAAAGTAGTGCCTTGCTGTAAGATCTACAAGACAACAACACAGTTAAAGGCAGTTGATAAAAGATAGTGAGGATAGTGACTGGCTTTTGAGGCAAAAAGAGCTTTTCATGGTTAAATGCATTACTTCTATCCAAGTCTGAAAGTGTCTGGAAAGTAAGCTTTCGTGACTTTCTTTTTTCTAGGAATCTGAAAAAAAATCATTGCTTTGAAATACAACTTGATAGATAATAGAACAATGGATTTTGCTTTAAGCTTCTGGAGAGATACTAAACATTCTGTTAAAAAGTTTAAGATAGGCTTATAAAAGGAAATTTTTGCAATGCTGAGAATGCTCAGTGGAGGAAGCTTGCCATCCACATCACCTATGAAGACTAAGATAATTCATACAAAAGTCTTGGACACAGGATCAAAAAAGTATGATTGGGTTATTGTGACCATTGTGGTGTTACAACCCACCTCTGAGGTGGGTTAACTGAGGTTCTTGTTAATAGATCCCTTGGGGTGGATTAGAGTGAAATGTCACCAAATGGCTGGGGTGTTTCTAATGATGTGCTCAGGCATTAATATACGTACCTAATAATATTTTTAAATTTAAAATAAAGAAATTAATTAGAATTGAAGCATCTGTAGGGTTGAATGACCGTGTAAAAGGGGATATTTTGGGTTAGAATTTTCCATGTCACAGGTCATGTTCTTAGATGTAATATTAATTCCAGACCAAGATGGGCTGACAGTAATGTTAAGCCAGCTGCTCAAATGCAGATGAAAGAACTCAAAGTAGGCTAAGCTAATGAATGAAGTTATTATATGAAGCAATAAAGAGGAACTTGGCAATATTAATACTACAATGTTGATTGTGGTATTGAGCTTTTAGGATGAAGTTTCATGACAGTTTAAACCAATCTGAATCTAGATTTATGCAGTTTTACTTGACCACATCCAATTTGTGCTAGCATGCATTTGGATGCAGTTTTGCAGTTCAGAGATGATCTAGCTAAAAAATATAGCTGTGTCTATGGAGGGGGTTGAGAGGAGGCAAGAAGGAAAAAGTTTCCTGCTGAATCAAATGGTGAAAGGAAGAAGAAGAAGTTGACCAGTATAACTATATCCCTATAATGCATTAAAATATAACCAGTGTAACAAAAGCCTATTCATAAATTGCTGATTATCTGTTAATTAATGTGGTTTTTTAAAAATAATTTAATATGCTCCTGACTAAATATGAAATGGCTTATCTAATTTGAGACTTTTAAAATTTTTTCACACTAAAAACATAGAGGATTCTTGAAAGAACCCTTACTACTTTTTATTCCATTCTGTACTTACAGGTATGTTTTCAGGGTCATAAATAGAAAAGTCCACTACAACACTGTTCTTCCAGCAAAAAATTATACAAAACAATTAAAGAGTATAAAAAGTAAATCAAAACCCAATCAAAATATATTCTGCAATTGTGCAAAGTAAATATGCCTCTTCTGATTACTATTAGTGCTTACTGATTGTTACCAGTGGCAGAAATCTGCAGATTTATGTTTTCTTACTGTGACTGCAAAGTTTGTCTATTGTAATCTTTTCCCTCCTCTTTTTCCTATAAAACTGGGGAGCCCGGATACTCTCAAGAATACTTTCATTCACTTCTTTGTTTGTTTATTCTCAAAGGGAGCAAGTTATGTGACTCTGTGTGACTTGTTTGGTTTAGCTGGTGTGTTGGTATTTATATAAATGCTTTCTTATCTTTTGTCCATCTGTTTCCCTGCCTGATTATTCCTTTAGTTATTTCCATGTTTATGTTGGTATCAGATAGATTGGCATGTTTTCCTGGGTAATTGCAGTAATAGCAACACCATGCACTGGTTGTTTTACTTATAATTATTTTCCCCATTTTTATATCTGTACTTTGATTTTCATATAATATTCCTCTATATCTCTATGTTGTTCTCTTAAATATAAATATTAATATGTAATATTTATATTAATATTTATTTATATTAATGTAACCATGTATTGTTGAAAAAGATGCTTCAGAAAACCCTATTAAAGGTATTTACCAATATGAATAAGCATCAGAAAATAAGATATTTCATTTGGGGTTTTATATGATATTGTGACAGGAAACACCTCAACACCTTGAGGGGGCAGTCCCAAAAATCTCTTATCAGAGGATAATGGGTTACACAAAAAGGGACAAAGAGACCCCAATGGCTTCCCGAAAGTCCTCAACAAAATGAGGAGACTTCTCAGCAACAAACTGATAGGATTAATCAAGAATGGAGTGTTATGGAAATAGCATGACCTTTCTTTGCAGCATCATAAGGGAACACAGGGAGCCATCCCTCAGGCCTATGTCATTTGTCTATCACCCCAAAAATTATTGACTGTAGTCACTCAAACTGCCTAGGAAAAAAAGATATAAAAAAAGATTGGACATGAGCAAAACTGGGGAGAAGTTCCATCATCTCTGTGAGGTAACCAACAAGCTGCACAGTCTTGTCCCACTCCTTCAGACACTGTAGGGGTGAGCAACAATTTACTCTGCCTTGCTTTACCTTGACCTTACCTTATCCTTTATGCTTTAGGCCTTATGCGTTATAGAATGCCATCTTTCACCTTTACCCCATAGATACCTTATTTACTAATTGTACTTTGCTACTTTGATACTAATTTTACTGTGCTCTACACTTGGCAACTTACTGGGTATATATCTTACTTTATATTCTCTTTATTTTTTTGTTGTGTTCGTGGTTTGCTTTAAAGTATGCAGTTCCTTATCTTAGTGAGTTAAAATGTGTGGGAAATGGCTATGTTCTTTCTTTTTACCTTTGTGTTAATGAGCGTGTTTAGATTTTGTTCTAGTCTTTGCAAATTTGTCTGTTGCGGGGGGGAAGGTTGCTTGAGGTTTGTATTGAGGCTTAGGTAGCTGTGCTGTTTTGTAGTCTGCTTCTGGTTTGGGGCTTTTGCTTATTAGTTAAGTGCAATCATGCAGTTAAATGATGTCACCAATGATGCAAACCTTATAGCAGTTTGTCATATATTTTTATTAATAAAAGTTATTTTGTGAACCGCTAAAGTGAGTCGGGTTTGTTTCTGGTTCTGGCAGGCTCTTAACTTGTAGGAGAACTTTACGGAGGCGGTTCTCCCTCTCTATTAAGTGTTGTCCCAATATCAGGGAATCCAAAGTCCTGTCCATTGCAGTGAATCTGTCTAGTGAAGGGTCTCTGGAGATGAGACGCGAACAGATTGTTTTGGGCTTTAAAAGGCTTTGATATTCTGGGGACACTGATAGCCAATAAAAAATATATTAAATCAGACGGGACAAGAAATCTTTGCATTTCTACCCCTTTTCATGCGACAGTGACTTACAGGTGCTTTCCAACCCAAATTATTCTGTGATTGTGCAATTTAAATTCAAGGAGTGTTCTGACAGTCAATGAATAATCAACAGAGATAGCTTTCAAACAGGTATAGTGTTTCCTCCTTATAAAAATAAACAAATAGATTTACTTCCTTTTGTGTATGTCAGGTAAAAAAATCTGTGGAAAAATATTTGGTTTTAGTCTGTTGCATTCAAAAACAGTACAGGCAAGAGAGAAAATACTAGATATATGGAGACAAAGGGTTGGTGTTAGCCTATTTACAATTGGTTTCATAAGCATTTGTACTGCTTCTGAAGGGAGACCTAGGGTGAATAGAACTGCATAAATTTCAGACATACGGGTACAAAAATCTGGGAGAAAAACAGATTGTCAGTGAAAACTATTTCATCATTAGATATGCCAAGTAAATATTCAGTAGGCTGAGCTATTCAATAAATGTGTTTAGTTGACACAAATATCTAGGTCCTGATTCAGTTATTTCTGTGCTGTATTGTTCATTCCCTTGACATCACATAACGAAACAAAGCTTTAGTATGATTTTTCATTTTAGTTGAAACGGAGCTTATTCCCTGTTTGAGTTTTTATCATATAGAGGCAAGGAAAAAACAAACCTGTGTATAAGTACCTCTCCAAATAGTTCCTGTATATTCCTGTTTCAGCATTATTTAGGAATATAAGTCCCATAGCAGCTCCAGGTGTTTTGTTTTGTCTTGTTTTATTACACAATATGGGACCATGACAATCTTCCCATGACAATCTTATGCATCAAAAGATTGGGAAAAATTGTCTTTAGTCAGTCTCTTTATGGCCCCATTTCTTTTCTATAGCTGTTATATCCCTCCTAGTCACTCTGACTTTTGTATTTGTTTTCATTGTAATTTTCAGTAGGTCTCTCTTGCCTTTATTTCTGCTGGTCATTGCCAACCAAATGTAAGCTTATATTCCCTAATGGCTAGATTGAAAGGATGCAGTTTTACTCAGCTATTGGAACAAAAAATACAAGAATCCAAAAAACAGGGCTGATTTACCCATTAAAAATCAATTATTTTCTTCTCATAGATAATAAATTTCCAGTCATTTGAGCACTGATTATTCCTTGGTGAAACATGAAATTTATCATAAACAGACCATAAGTCTCTTTAAAAGGAGAGTAACAACATTACTACCCTTTTTAACAGGCCAGCTGGTAAATTTAGTAAGTACTAGCAGAACCTTCCTTTTTTGTCTAATTCATTAAACATCGTATCATGCAAAAGAAGCCTTTAATTCAGGAATGGCCAGTTAGGCTAACTCACCTTGTAGACGCAACACGTTATGGAAAAAAAGAAGCACATAAGTGCTCACAAAAATGCCAGCAGCTTTCTTACACTTCATCAGTCTTGCAATAAAATTACATTTCCTGTTTTAGGTTATTTGATTTTTATTTGATTTTTGTAGTCTCAGACTTAGTTGGTACTTTGCATACCAGTCCAATTCTTTCTTTCTGAACAGCTTCACTCTGAGGCAAGCAAACTCTTATATTGGTGGTTCATTTTTCTATATTCTCAGAATAATTTTTCTGTCATTTGCCATCAACAAAGCTTCTATACTATCAGAATACCATTGCATCTTCTGTAGCCCACTATGTTCCATGGCCCATCAGGTTCTGTGAAACCAATCTTCATAAAAAACTTTATGTGAAGAATTTATATGAAGCTAAAATTACATTATCTTTCTAAGTTTCGTAAAATTATATAGGGTGCAGAGTTAGATCACATTAGAGGTAAAATTTCCTTCCTTGGTTTTAAGATATATTTCATTGCAGTTCTATGTAGCATCTAAACCCCACGTTTTGGTATTTGAGACAACATACATTTACAAACTTTTTTTGCAGCTAAATTATAATATGTTGCAGCTTACATGAGATTTTTCCAGACTGCATCGTTTTCCATAGGTTGTAGTGTGACCTTACTAGTCTTCTCCAGTTGCACACCTTTTGCAATGGACAACATAGTAACTAGTTCTCAATCTGGGCATAATTCATACAGGAATTGTCTTGCATATGAGACAACTTCTGTCTTACAGGTAACTTCTCTGGATGCATACACTCAAATAGCCACTGGCAGGTTGGTATCACAGAATCTAAGCACTGGTGCCTTACAGAGCAGTGGTTCAGTGTCATATCATGAACATTGACAAATAATGTTCTTGTGGAACCATTGCCTCAATGAAAAATGTTTAAAAAAACACTTGTGTAAAAAAATTAATTAATTTTATCCTGAACCTTCTGTAGTGCATCTTGTCCTGTGATGCTTACACTGATGACAGAGACTTCTGTCATCTAGCTTGAACCCATGAGAGTTCTACATTTTACAAATTTTCTTTCTTCATGAATCGTGAAGAGAGGAATGAGAATATGCGAGAGAATCAGCGCTGCAGACTCCAAGGTCAGTAGAGAAGGAGAGGGAAGAGGTGCTCCAGGCACTGGAGCTGGGGTTCCCCTGCAACCTGTGGTGAAGACCATGGTGAGGCAGCTGTGCCCCTGCAGCCCATGGAGGACCCCATACTGGAGCAGGTGGACGTGCTCAAAAGAGATTTTGACTCCATGGGAAGACTGTGCTGAAGCAGGCTCCTGGCAAGACCTGTGACCTCATGGAGAGGGGTCCACTCTGAAGCAGGTTTTCTGGCAGGACTTGTGACCCTGTGGGGGACCCACACTGGAGCAGCTCATGAAAAACTGCAGCCCATGGGAAGGATTCACTTTGGAAAAGTTTGTAGATAATGTGGAGAACCTACACATGAGCAAGGGTGAACAGTGAGGAGGAAGGAGCGGCAGAGGCAATGTGTGATAAGATGACCACAGTCCCCATTTCCTGTCCCTCTGCACCCCTGGGGAAGGAGGTAGAGATTTGGAAATAAAGTTATACCAGGGAAGAAGGGAAGGGTGGGAGAAAGGTGTTCTTCAGATTTGCTTTTACTTCTCATTACTCTTCTCTGATAGGATTTGTAATAAATTCAATAATTTCCCCAAGTCAAATCTGTTTTGCTCATGATGGTAACTGGAGAGTGATCTCTCCCTGCCTTTAACTTAACCCAGGAACCTTTTATTATATTTTTTCTCCCCTGCCCAGCTGAAGATTGGGAGTGATACCGTGGCTTTGGTCAGCACCTCACGTCAAACCAGGGGCAACCCACCATAGGATGAAATAATAAGATTCTACCAGACTGCAAATTATAGTTTATTTTACTTTCTGATACTGCCTGTGTGTGTACTGAATTGATTGTATTCAAGTTTGGTAAGAAATCTGTGACATTGTCTTTAGCAAATCTCTCTTGGGACATGGAAAATTGGCAAACTAATTTCTGTGTTTGTGATGTTTTGTTTCAATGGATGACAGATCAAGGACTTGCATGTTTCTACAATATGTGCAATTTCTCTGACTGAGTTCTTGGTTTAGCTATTTTGTCCTGGCTCAGAAGTAAGCTGAAGGGTTCTTCAAATTCAGTTTTGTTTACTGTCTTGTGTAAGAGCATATGTTACCTTGGTGGTATCTTATTTGGCCATTAAAACTCCTTCCTCATCCTGATATGATTTAGGAGTCCTTGTAGAACATCAACTGTATGTAAAATTCACTTTACCCCTGAATATATTACTCCATTCCAAACATGCAGTGTTTTTGCTTCTTCCATCTTCTCCTATTCTGACTTCTTTTAATGTATGGATGTGTCCTTTAAAGTGCTTACCCATATACGCGGACTGATGGGACAAAAATCAACCCTCAGTCCTCATTGACTACTGCTATATTCTGTATGAAAATGCAAAGTCTTTAGTTTCAAGAATTTTCTGTTTGCTAATCCTCATCATTCTACACCACTTGAGAGGTGTTGTCACCCCTGATATCACACAAAACTTTTTTGCTCATCAAGATTCCTAATTGCCTGTAAAAAAGAAAAAGCACCTCAGTGGTTTGGTGTAAGCTGATCAAGAGGTCTATAATGAATATGGACAACCTGCACAAATATATAGGGCTGTTCTACCCAAACAAACACTTGTACTTACCTTGCTGTTTCCCCACTTTTAGATTTCCACATTAAACTCTCCAGCCTTCAGGTTTCAATGTGGCTTCAATATCCACTGGACAACTACAGCTGACTATTCTTTTGGACAGTGCCTACTCAAAATCCTGGCACTTCCCACACACGATGTTTAAAACTGCCACTACTAGAAGATTGCATAGTGGAAGTATGAATTGACTTGTAGATTCTTCTGGGGAAAATAAATTCTAATTTAGTACATGGTCTAGATATCTGAAGTCTTAGCTAAAACCAGTTCAGTAAAAATCTGTACAGTGCCTTTAGTGACTTCTTTTTATAGTTGCAGACATCAGCAAGCAAGAATCATAAAACAGAGCACTGCAACACACTCCATAGGAAGTCTCTAGACATCTGAGTCTCCCAATCTCCTTAAAGGACAAATACATTTAAATGACAGCTTGCAAAACCATTTTTCGTTTTTATTTTATTCTGTTCTTTTTATATGTGGTTTTCTATTTAACCATGTTATCTCTACTTTTGCTTATTTGCACTAAGTGAACGGTTTTTCATATACAGTTTTCTTAGACAACATTTACTACGTTTTGCTTGTTGATAGAATGCCTTCTGCATGCCAGGCACTTGGGATAAGACTAGGGTCCTATGAAAGGTGCTTTTGTGGCTTATATATAACTCATAGCATTTATAGTTCAACATACTTCACTGGAAGTTGCTCATCACAGTACAACTGGAGAACTTTTGAACACTTGCCTCCCAGTACTGCCTAAAGCCCAAGGCTGGAAAATATGGATCAACACTGATGAAATATTCCTACTAATGTATGCCAATTTTTTGTCAAATATTCATGGTCCTCTGAAACAGAGAATATTTTCAGATCAGCAGCCTTTAGCAGAAAGGTACTGCAGTGGAAGATTTTCAGTCACTTTCATTTCACACCTTTTAATAACAGATGCTTAAGTCATCATCTTTTTTGCACAGATGGCAGCCTCAGAGGTTGCCCTGGGACTTGTGAAAGGAGTAGGCAGTTGATTAGTTATTTTCCTTGCTCCTAGCAGCTGAAAAAGTTTCCAACAGTGAGGGCAAAGATCTGGCAGCTTCTTTGACCTCATCCAGTCCTCTGCTCTTCTCTCATGCTCCCTACTGTTTCGCATGCTCCTCCTCTGGCCTTGTAAATTAATAAGAGTTGGAGAGTTCAAAACCTTTTCTCCTGCCATAACAGCTGTTCCAGGAGGACTTTGTTATTTGTACACCTTCAATCATTTCCTGAGCAGAACTGTTACATCTGTATAAACGACTTTAAAGGCCAAAAAATCCTGACTAATGTCAGATCATTTGTTTGGATCATCTGATGTTGTCATGCTGCTATGTGAAGCCCTTCATGAATCCAGTATTTATACAGGTCAAGGCCAAAAAATTATCAAAGGACTTCCAAGCCCTTGTAGTTTTGGTAGCTAAAAAACTGACTCAGACCATCTTGCTTCAATTGTCCTTCAATTGGATTTTAATCTGGGGGATTTTTTGTTGTTGTTGTGGTTTGGTTTTTTTACAGCTTGCCTTCATTTTTTAAAGGGGCTATACATCAATGGCTGGAATGCAGAACTTCATTCTATTACTGACCTACATTCTTCCATGATGACCTCTTCATTTCTCTCTAGAGTTGATGAGAGGTAATGGCTTACACACTATCATTTAACCTCAACCTCTGTTTCTTGAAGGAGTAACATGTTTTAAAGATACTGGTACTCAGTGAAGAATTGTGTTTTAGGTGTCTCCAAGATGCATTTTGATTTCCTTTTGACTGTTAGCCCAGAAAGATGTAATGTCATTCCTAAATTCTTGGCCTAGGCATTAATTTAAGTGGGAAAAACCATTGCTAGTTACACGAAACACTGGAAGAGATTTTCCTTTTGAATGATGGCATTTGTATTTCAGGTAAAGGACATGATTTTAAACTGAAAACTTGGATTAGGCAGGCCAAGCATATCTACAAAGTAGGATGGTCATGCTGTAGATGTTGGAGCAGGATTACGAATCTGGATTTGTGATCAAGGACTATCTCTGCAATAGCAGTTCTCAGGAGGTATACTGATTGATCTGTGGCACTTTAGGAAAAGGGGGAAGACATCTTCCCTTAGGTAAATATATTTTTAATTCAATTACCACATGCTTGAACTGGAGGAAAAATTTGATATCATGCATAGCGGGATACAGAGCAGTACCTTGCTCCCCTGTAGTCAAAGCAGAAATTGTAAAACTGCTTTTGAAGATAATACTAACATCCATGCCAGTGTCATTTAGACAGAGGACACACATGTGCCATGAGTTCATCAAAAATTTTCCCAAAGGGTAACAGTCTTCTCAAAATTAACACTTTATGGCAAAGAAGTTACCAGAAAGTGAGTGAAATATGCACTCTCTCCAGCACACAACACTAAAATATATAGGAAAGAGGTGAAAAAAACCCAAGCTTTAGAAGTTATCAGATCTTACCAACCCTCTTATTTCTAGCTGAGCTATGAACTTAGGTTTTAGTCTACTATTCAATCACTTGAGAAGTTTTCAATTACTCTATTTCTTTACATAGAGTGGTCAAGGTTTACAAATAATCTCTTGTGTTTTGGTTTGCTTTTCATTCCATTTCAGTACCACATTCTATACATTAACAATAGGCTTTTCTTTGTCTCTCTGAACCTGTCAAATCCCTCTCATTGTTCTTTGGTGCTCCTGACAATTTTTTTCTGTAGCTTTTAGTTCACCATGAGGAAGTATATGTGATAGAAAAATGCTACTGGCATTAATTGAAGCAGTGGCTGGTTATTCTTAGTTAAGTTACCATTATGCTCTATTATGATCTCTTTGGCAAGCAGATTCACTATGAAAATTATCATGAACAGGAAAAAACTGCATCAATTAACACAAATTAGCATCCTTGATGAACATTTGGAAAAGCACTGGAATGAATGTGAAGGAACATACCATATTTTAGCATGTTCAGACTTGTACTGGTAGAATTAAAGCCTTGCATAGCCTAGAAATTTATACCAAGGTCAGCTGTTGCACAGACTTAGTCTTTGATTTAGTAACAGATAAACAAGAAATAGCCCTAATTTTCTAAAACTAGGGATGCTCTGATCTATGTCTCACCTGTAAAAAGCACTGCACAGTCTCTTGCCTTCACATATTTTTCTGAGTTCTGGGATCATACCACAGAGGAGAGGAGCAGAAAATTAATTACACACTAAATACAAATTATTTTCTCCAGCTAATGAGTTTGTCCAGAGGATCATCCTGAAAAGTGTTTTGCTACCTTACTCTGTACAACTCTCTATTTTCTCCTATAACTCTGAATGTAAATTCTCTCCAATATTAATTTCCTCTATTCTAAAAAAAACCCCAAAAAACCAAAAACATTATGAATGAATCTGTCAGAGATCAGTTTACTGGTACCACTGCTGCATCTTGCTTAGAGAGCTATTTTGTGCTAAACTCCAGTTCTTTCCATAATTACTGCTCTCCTCTTGACACTGGATGTCCTAAGAAACAGGCAGAGCTAAGAGTTGGTCACATGAAGAGAGGCAGAAGAAGTTTCACTATTTTTTCCAGATGTGATTTAGGGAAAAATAAAATCTGTATCCAGAATTTTGAACAAAAAAAGGAGGGGAAGGAAAGCAGATATTTTAAGAAGAGAAGCTGGGAAGACTCAGCCTGTGCCCCATATTGAGGGAGTATTTCAATATACGGAATTGATCTCCTTGGCTGTTTTATTGATCAAATAGATGAATAGCAAACATAGTCTAGGATACCGTGATTACTAGAGCAAGGGTTGGAGTCAAGGCACACTAGGAGACACCTTACATTTAGCTGTCTTGGAGGGTCATACAGTAATTTAAATCTTGGATGAACAATGGAAGCAATAAAGCAACAATGCATGCATCAGAGGCTATAATTTTTCAAATAAGACATTAAGCAAAGAAATTCTCTTTCTGCAAAGCTAAGTTTTGCTTCTTTCTCATTTTAGTATTTTCAAGTATGTATTGTTTCTGTACCCATTTGTTTATCATTAAATAAAGCAAAACATTAATTTAACCCTGTGTTTCAAAAGGCTGAATGTATTTATTTATTAGACTTTACATGCGAATTCGTTGCATGTTCACTGAGATCTGTCTAAAAAAATACATCAGCCATCTATCTGCCCTTTTAGGATTGATGTTATGCAGATTTTCTTATATTCTTTTTATTAGTAGTGCAGGCTCCACTGAAATTGTCACCCCTGTTTCCTAAGCTTCTCCCCATTTTCTATATTATTTATATATATTTAAATATTTAAATAAAATACATAAAAAATTAAATATTTTTATTTATTTTTCCATACAAGTAGTATTCTTACAGAAAATATGGAGGCAGTTCTGTAAGCTGTTTTAATTTTACCTCATAATGTCATGAAGACCAGTAGAATATTATGCCAATCAGTCAGAGTCCACTTGAACACAGTTTACTTGTATGATCCCCTTATCAGAAATAATCAAATTAGAAAACTAGAAGGACAGTCAGGATGATAAAATCTTTTTCTCAGAAACATCTAAGCAGACTATGAGTCTTCAGCATTACAAAGTAACATAGAGAGAAAGAAAGCAATGCTGATCTGTATAAAACATAGTGACATGAAGTCACAAAACAATTGGTGAATAATCAAATATCACTTGGAGGTGACAAGTTCAAAGAAAGAAAAATGAAATATTTCTTTGCATACTGGGAATTATGCCACAGAAGTCTCTGAATCCTCCTATCTTATCAGCAGTTTAAAAGCAATCAGAAAAATTCATGGCAGAAAAATCCATCAAAGGCTATTTATCCCTAAGCTACCATCTCTGGGTGAAGAAGAATGCTGATCTGGGGACTTTCAAGTTTCCTTGCCTGAATGTTTTGAATTTATGGAAAGAGGAAGATTCCCAGAATATCTGAAAACAGTAAAGTCATAGGAGGCAATAGTAAAACTGTAATTTTTTTTTTTTATTATTTCTGTCTTGCATTGTCTAGAGTGTGCTAAAAACCTGTACTCATCAAAGCCATTTTCCTTAAGCTGTGAGCCGAAATATAGAGAAATATCTGATTTTCCAAGGGACTGAAAGGCAGTAAGTATGTGCTTCTCAACCAAGTGAGCAAGGTGACTGTTGGCAAAGAATGCACTCTGCATTGGCCAGCCCTTCCAAACAACTAATCAATGTGCTACAGCTGGTAGGTTATCTCTGCTTACCAGCTCTTTGCAGATGAAACAGTAAGACACTCTACTTATGTTTCACAGAACAGTGCAAGGAAATTGCATTTGTGCCCTTTACTGGGTGCATTTATTATTGGCTACTCTTTTGATGAAGGAAAGTGTGAGTCAGAGAATTTTGTAAGTGGGAAGAGAAATACTGCTGTACAAAGGCAGAAAGCAGGAAAAAAACATACTGCTTAGAGGGGGCTAAGTAGAAAGATTGATTGAAGGACTATTATCATAGAATAGGGAATATTTTTGCACATGATACTAATTTTGACTTCTTAATATTACGTTGCTTTATTGGATTACATAGTGTTTATAAAATAATTTCTAATTGTTGGAAAATTGAAATCTCTTTCAGAAAAAAGGAGTAGAAAAGCCCTACTTTACATTTTTTAATGTCTCTATATATCTTTTGAATTTCTTTTCAATTAAAATTATTAGAGGCATAAAACTTCCTCACAAACATTTCAGTGAACTAGGTGCCCTTTTTTGTCATCAGTTTCTTTCTCATCAATAATTTATAAGACCTGAGTCTTGTTTCAAATTATGTTCATTAAAAAAGAGTAGTTTTAGGCTAATAGTACTTTTAATGTTTTTTATGAAAAAGGTTAGTTGATTAAATTATATTTCAGCAGTGAAATTATATATAAGTGAGGTCATGCTGTCAACCAACAGATACTATGACTTAGATAACTGCTGACTACATAAATAGTAGGTTTTAGCAGCAGGCAACAGAATGCATTGTTCTTGCAATGAGTTTGCAGACATATAATTATTACAATGGGTAGGTTCATAGAAAAGCTCTAAGGAAATTTTGAGTAGGAAAAGATGGTGAATGGCATAATTTGTTCCAAAGAAATTAATTGTGAGAACATGAACTTAGAATAGTTTGACTTCTTGGTTGAATCTCCATTTCTTACTTTGCTATACTGGTCTTCTATTTGCAAATAAGTATTACTTATTCACAAATAAAAAATTACAATATAAAATATTGAAAAGCAGAAATTACTGTCACACTTGCTAACTAGTATTTGTGTTAGCCAGAATAATCAAAAGCTTTTGAAAAAATACAAAACTGGAACTGTATAAATAAAGACTATAAACACTTTTAACATGAAGACTACAAATCAATAATTCTTCATAGCAGTTCATATAGAAGCATTTTCTAGAAAATCAAAACTCTATATTTTTCCCTTGTTTCTAAAAGTACTTAGCTCCTTTGAAGAGAAGATTCAGATTGTATCAATGTAGCTAAGTATTCTAGTAAAATCATATGTAAAACTTGCATGCAGGAAATAGAAATTTTCATACAGTCAAAACAAATATTAATTTGCAATGTTGATCATTCAGGGATTGCAGTCAGAGATTAAAATTATTAATTGTCAAAGTGACATAACAAAACCTATCCTACCTTCTATAAGTTAGGTAGTGTTGGATTTTCCTTATTCTTTGAAAATGTCGCATGAAACAATAAACTTTGAGAAAGTATAATAATATCAATGCAAATATTCAATGCTCAAAGAACATTTTTCTGTTGTTTTCACTTATAATATAAAATAAAATCTATTCTTTGGTAAAATATAAAGTTATGAGAATTACCATTCTTTATCACCACTGATATTTCATGTAGCAGACATTGCAGGATCCCTAGTGTACTGAGGCCCAGCTCACATCACTGTCAAAATATTGTTAGCTAGTTGTTAACCCAAATTTACCAATGTTTAATATGGTGACATATTATGGAGAAATTTACTTCAATTACATAATTGTATACTGTTTTCAGCCACTTTCTGTGCATAGGGGAAATGTAAAAGAAGGCAGAACTTTATAACAAAAATAGTTATATTCTTATCTCATAAGGACAAAAGGGTGCTATGTTATTATGAACACATCACTTGAATTGCTGAGACTTTTTTTGAAAAAAGGGACAATTAATTCTTGCTGGATGGATAGAAGCTCCTTGG
Source organism: Acropternis orthonyx (assembly GCA_035583155.1). Taxonomy (NCBI): domain Eukaryota; kingdom Metazoa; phylum Chordata; class Aves; order Passeriformes; family Rhinocryptidae; genus Acropternis; species Acropternis orthonyx. The sequence goes on along the minus strand of JAWWEU010000081.1, from coordinate 136,067,568 downwards.
TGCTTGCCATAAAGGAAAAACTCTTTCATTTATGATTTATATTTACCATTATTGTATGGTACACATGATGCTTTGTTAAAGCAACCTGAATCACTCTCTTCTAGACAAGAACAGTGTCTTTGTGCACCAGCACTAACAGCTGTAATTGTTTTGGTGATTTAGAGGGAAATAATAATCTGTGATGGTTCCTAAGGCATCTTCTTTCTGTTTCCTTTGTCCATTTATCCTTTCCATAGGGCAGCAGGGCCCCTTTAAATCTTTTTTATATCAGGGTTTGATAAGTCAGTTCAAAGGCATATACAAAAAACAAATTAACAACACATTGCTACAACCCTTGTAGAAAGCAGAGTCAAAACACAGGTTCAAGTGTCCCAAAATAGTTGGAGAAAGATTGTATCTCAAATTTATTTTCCTTGATCAAAGTGCAAATATAATTTTATTTATTACCTTTACATAAACATAATAAAAACTATTTTACTTGTTGCTACAAGAAGTAGCCTAATTCTCTCTCAACTTTCCAAGTGTTGTGCATAACAGCCAATTGAATAGGGAGCATTCCTTGCACTTTTAATTATAGGCTAATTTGAATGTCATTGAAGGGAAAAAGAATGTCAAAATAGTTAATGACAATACAGAACAAGAAAGGTGGGTGTGAGACCTTGATTACAATCTAGAGTTGTCACTAAAGATTGCACAAATCCTTAGGAACTGTTGTTTCATAAATTATTTATGACACTTACAATAAATATTGAATTAGATGTCCTGTGGTGTACTTAAAACAAAATGAAAGGGTATTTAAAGTATCAAGATAAAATAGTACTTATTATGGCACTAATAAAACCTCATGGAGCTGTAATGTGATACTTTACCTCTATACAGAGTTCCCTAGACTCATGTACTGTGCAGACTTCTCTTCATAGGGGTTTTTGGGTTTGCTCACTTTTTTGGACTGTCTTAATGTACTGGTTTGAAAACTTTGAGCCTTTATGAGCCTCTCTTTTACATATTTATAGCTCCAGTCATGTTATTAATTTAATAATTTTATGGAGTTTTGTTCGATACCTGCTAGAAAAACAGTCAAATTCAGTAATTGTTTTTTTATGTAGCTCCAGAAATAATTTCATAATTAACACATTGCTACATGTTGGCCTGAATAAGTAGACACCATGTGTTTATTCTGATGTTCCATTTGTGAGAAGAAATTGATAATGGAAACAGTATCTTCAGCTCTGGTTCTTTCAAAGAATAAAAATGGTAGAATGTATAGTCAGATACTAAGAAAGTAGTCATTTCCCTGGGAATAAGAAAATTTTCTTTCCTCTCTGATCACAGCTCTAAGTTTCTTCCTTCTATCTGACATGAAAGATTCCTCTTTAGGTTTTCCCAGAATCTCTACTATGTTGAAGACTGCCTGCACAGTTAAACAATGGCCCTTAAAAAAGTGCAATTTAAAATTAAGTTTTAACTGTCAGTTTACTAGTAGAAAGGCTCTAATAGTATACTAGAAGTAAAACAAAACAAAACCAAGGGGTGCTGCTCACCCTTAAGGTAGAGGTTGCTGTAGGAAGGAATATATGTCTGGATTTCAGGTTCATTAAAAAATTGAGCTATTGCTCACGGAACTATAAAATTCTATTCTGTTCAACAGAGAAATGGGTTCATCTGAGGTTTAAAATTAATATTATTACCGGGGCAATCCAACAACCCTAAAATAATTGTTTATCTTGCTAAATTTACTGCTTGATTTCCTAAATTGAGAAGCAGGTGCCTCTGAAGACACCAGTTATCCAAAGTGGTTACACAGGTATCTGCTTTCCATCCCAGAATATCTCAGCACTATATGCTAAATATCATAATTTGTTTACAGAACCTCAGCTTTTTTGGAATTGCATGTTAACCTCTTTCATAGCTCATTTAAAATATCATATATCTTGCTCTTCTGTATGTTTAGATGAGGTCTTTCAGAGCACCCTGTAGACTCACTAAGAGATTAATTGGTATGTGCACTGAAATTTCTTGGTGCTAAGGTATGCCTAGAACTCAAGTCTACTATTTCCAAGATAGGTACTCTAATCACAAGGCTGTTCTGCAAAGACTGATCATGACAATCAGTAGTGTTAGGGTGGCTGGCTGCAGTCTTTTGAGATCAGGCTGCCAAACTTCACTGGATACCTGTAGCTTGCAGAGCTATTGAGTCTCTTACAAATTACTCCATAAGTCTAGACACTATCAGTGTTTGACTATGTTGGAAAGCAGTAGCTCTAGATAAATAATTGGGACTTGTGGAGTTTTAGGAATTTCTTAACCCTAAAAAGACTATATCCAACATAAAATATGTAACATTAGACAATGGCTACCTTGGCCTCTTAAATTTGCCAAGTGACCTTCTCAAGCCCTGTTCAATAGTTTTTGAATGGATGACAATTTTAGATAAGGTCAGTTTTCCCTCAGGATCAGCATGTAATAAACCAGATTCCAATAACTAGATACAGTATTGACAAGTTCTGTCATTTCACTCCCTACTCAGAGTGGTACTCAGCATTTCACCACCTCTTAATTAGACACAGAAAAGTAAGTACTATAAATCTGATTGTGATTAGTTTCCTCTCTCCTCAAGTGAGTAAAATTTCACCTTTTAAGGACATCATTCAAGGAAAATCTGTAGTACCATGGTAAATTTGGGGTTTGGACACATAGTAGTATCTTCCTCTATGGCGCTACTGTCAGTTTGACCAGGAGAAATAAGACAAGTTCTCTTCTTCCATATCTTTGCTATGTTCTGTTCATCTGACCAACAATAAGCTTCTAAATGCATGTATGACTACTGCACAGGTCTTGTAACAAAATCTCTTTCTGAAGAATATATATCATAGAATTTTCATGGATGGGAAATTCTGATAAATTATTAAAATTCCAATTTTTAATCTGGTCTTCATTCTGATTATTCACTTCACACGGGGGGTTGTGATCTTATATTTTTTTAAAGTTCTTTTAATCTTTGGTACATATCATCTCTGTTAGAAGGCTCTAGATTGTATTGTTTCCCATTGCTGTTTTTGTAGGAAAATCTTTAGTTTATGTCAGCTTGTAATCTCTTTAACATCTTCCACCATGCGAGAATAGGAGTTTCACAAAATAGCTCTGCAAAATGAACATTCTGTAGCTGCTAGTCCAACAAAGATCTAATTCATCATATCCAGGTTTTAGTCCCCTTTAGTAAACTTCTTATTGTCATCAGCTTTACTCCAAAAACACTTATAAAATAATCAAGGTTTGTGTTGCCCTTTTTGGTTTTGGTTGGGGTTTTTTGGTTTGTTTGTTTGTTTGTTTGTTTTTTAATAGACCATGCAATTTCTGGTGTCCTTCCAAACCATCCTCCATCATCTTTCAATAACAACACAAACGCAGAGTTTCTTCATTGGAGCCTGTGCCTAAAACATGGTCTTGCTCTTACTACCAAGGTAGGTTTACATATTCTTGTTTAAAACAAAAAAAAACCAAACAAACAAACAAAAAAAAAACCAAATACCACCAGCAAGTGAACAAAATGTTGTCCAATTCCTGTTTTCTTGGTTACAAAATTCAGGCCATGGAGACTTCCACCATATAGTAACTTTACACCTTTTTCAGTCAGCATCTTTAACCTAGAGCATTATTCAGTCCTCTCTCATATACTGTTATCTGCTTTCTTAAATTTCCTTGAGGTTTCCTCTCCTCTCCATCTTTCTTCTCTAAAAGCCTTCTTTTTAAAGCCAAGGATGACACAGTCTCCTTGTTCACCTTTCTCTCCAAATACTGGGAGATAGCTCTGTCAGCAAGACTGATTTATTTCTGTCTGAATTTAGGGGAAGTCACTTTTCAAGACTGTAGCACTAGACCCAGCTGTAAATTTCCCTTTAACTATGAGGTCCCCTCTCCAACAGTCTTTCTGCATGTGAGGATGTAAATGTAAAGAAAAAACTAAATATGCTGGTTCATACAGTTGCCAGGATAATGTCATGAATTGGGTTGTTTGTTTTGTTAACTGATGAACATTGGAGAGTGATTGAGCGATAGACATAACAGGTGTGGCGTTGGCATATTTTGGACTCCAGCTGAATCATTAAAGCCACTCAGAAATACTGAACAGATACTTTCGATGTAATCAAAGAGAAAGAAATAATCAGGTATTGTATTATTCACTGCTGACTTGAATTGTTTTGAGTGTAATTGAAATGCTTTATTTTTCTACTGCTGTTGTGCAGCTGTCTGATATGTTTCAAACTGGTTTACATGGAGGACTTTTTGACAGGACGGACTGCATTATTTTGAGTTTTAACTCTGAAGAGATTAAAATGCACTGGTTTAGAAATAGCTAGCAAATTCCTCACCAAATAAGTAGCAGTACAAATCTCTACTATATGTTCAAAAAAAATCAACACGCTCCCATTGTGTCAGTTGCAAAAATTATGAGTTATCCAGAAAAAGAATTAAAAGATTCCTCTCTTGAGTAAGTGAAATAAGTAAACATCAGAATGTCAGATCAGTTGCCACTTATGTAAATTTTGATATTTATAAGCTAGGCTAGACAATACTGAAACAACGAGACCTTGACCTCCATTCATCATTGAACAGACACAAATTTACTGCTGTATTTCAGACACTGGCAAAAGGGCAAAAACTCCTCTCCTGGAAAATGGAGGAGCTGCATTCAGTAGTCAAAGGCCAGAGCAACTCCTGCTTTATCAACCCTCTGGTGTGTGGAAAGCTCTACGTCATGAACCTTTCCTTCACCACATCAGACTGGGCAGAGGAGCAATTGCAGCACCATGTCCCTTCTTCTTTTGCATTCAACATCACTATAAATTGCTAAGGAATGAACAACAAAGCAAAACTGCTAAATACTGCAAATTTCTGTGAATCCTATGACTCTTCCATTTTGTACTGCTGAAGAGTGTTGGGGAATGTATTTTTGAGAGAAGGAAATATATGTGTGAAAGCATCGTCAGTTTTCTCAGATTTTTTTAAAACCTTGTATTTGTTTTTCTTTCTTAAATACTTGGTAATATTTAAGTAATGCTCAAGAGAAAGAGCTAGATAAGTTTTTTGACATCTTGCCAGTATGAAGAAATATTTTTGGAATTCACAGTTCTTGGAAAAGCAAGATGAACATTCAGGCCCAGTGCCTAGTAATTTGCACAGAACTCATGTTTTCACTTTTACAGCTTCTTTTCCTGTTTATGGTTCCTTTTACACCTTAGGACAGTGTTGTCTAATACAATGAACATGCCCTTTTAAATAAAAGGTTTTCAGATGTATTGTCTGATCTTTCTCATACACTGTTTCAGATGTAGTAGAGACATCAGCTTCCCATAGATAAACCTGCCTATAATATTTTTCAGTTTTGCATTATTCATTTTGTATTTTCCTAGCTAATGTAGTTGCTGTGCACAAAATATTTCAAAGATCTGGTATACAGGTTTGTTTTTTTTTCTTTTATTGTTTGTCTTCATTTAGATAATGTAGCACATTGTTCATGCACTCAGCAGTTATTCCATTCTTTCATGTCTACAGGGACTGAGTAGTCTTTAGAGCCCTGCTGAATAAGAAAACCCACTTAGTCTTTGCTAATTCTACTGTCATTTAAAACTTCCTTTCTTGTTTTATTTGATATATCATTTTAATATATTTGTATTCAAAAAAGGGTTATTGAATGTGAAAGGCCCTGTACTGGTTATTTAATTTTCATGCTTTTTAATGGCAGTATTTTAAGAAGATCATTAAACAGTCTATGCAGAGACATCTTTTTTTTTTGAGTTGTTGCATCTGCTTTGAAATGAATAGTTGCCTTCACTAATCTTCCCAAGACTTCCAGCTCTCTGTTTAAGTCCCATGTCTTATTTCCCAGGCCTAGAAATCTTTTTTCCTGCCCTAGAAATCAATTCTCCTACTAAGATCTCATTTCTTTCTTTGTTGTTGTTGCCTTTGCCAATTACATGTCCGCTAGATGTGAGATGGGAAACAGACTGTCCCTCAGACATCTGGATTAGAGTGATTTCTCAGAATATCTTCATTACTGAATAATTGCGTAATTATCCACAGAAGCATATCACTGCAGAAAATTGATAAAATAACAAAGAATAAAATGCACATAGCAGTGAAAATTGTGATGGAGAGGAAATTGTATAGCAATTAAATCTAATGGCACTTCTCATGAGGAGTAGGGAGTGAGAGATACATCACCAGTACGCTTTAAAGAGACCATTCAGTTTGGATGTAGAATAACTTAGCTTGTAATTGCTCATTATGTTAGTAAATATTCCATTTTTAATACCTTAACCCAGTCAAAAGAAAAATTACCCACTATCTCAGTTAGGAAAACTTAGAGTTTGATTTTAATTTAACGTGTATAAAGGTAGTTTATTTTGAGTTTTTGGCTTTAAGGACTTCAATAATCCTTCACTAATTTTACTATAAACGAGTTTTTTTTATTCCAAAGTATTCCTGAAACCTTTTTTTTTCCAACAAAATCAGTGTTTTTCTTCTAATCCCATATTCTGTCATACAGTGGTAAAACTGAAAAACACATTTTCTGTAAAAAACCTTAATGCCTTCTTTTCTTCAAAAGCCAATTGAAAAGGTAGCAGCAAAAAAAATCAATTTGTGCTGAGAAGATCAGCCTTCTGACTGATGCTAATGTTTATTTTTACAGCTGTCTTTGTCTTCTGAATCTTCTCTTACATTTGATTGCTGTGCTGTGACAGCAACAATATTTTTGGCTCAAATAGCTTTGATATAGCCTTTGAACATACCCAACAGAGGTCTAGGTATCCAAAATAAGGACCTGGTGATTACAGAATCAGGTGACTATGTGGAAATATGTATATGCAACCTCAAACAAGCCCCATAATTTCACTGGGCCACTGTGGATCAAAATTTATTTCTGTGGTTTAAATCTGTGCAAAATTGTCCACATAACAATACTCTACACAGGAAAAAAAAAGTTTGGTGTTTTTTTGTTGTTGTTGGGTTTTTCAGGGGTTGTTTGTTTGGTTTTATTTTTTTGTTTGTCTTTGGTTTTGTTTCTTTTTTTTTTTTTAAGGTAGAAAATAGGTTTCAAAGTGTTTATGCAACATACCTAGAGATTTCTATTTCTTCTCCCTAAACTCACTGAGCTGTTATTATTTTAGTTCAGGGAGGAAAACAGATGTCAATAACTAATGCCCTTGAAAAACAATTTTGCATTGTACATGGCTATATCCCTCTCTCCTACTCTCCCACAGCTTCCATTTCTCTTTTCTGGATAGATATTATTCTCTTTTTCCTCTCCTGCCCTGATTACATGCCCTTATATACTTATTATTCTTTGTGGGTTTCTCAATTTTTCCTGAATACAGTTTATTATAAAGTTTACAGAAAGCTTTTCACGGGGTACTTTTTCTGATTCTTTGGGTTTGGTGCACTTATAACTCTGATAAATTACTTATTTTACTTTTTGTCTTTATTTCAAGTAGATGAAATCTGATTCCGAGTTATATCATCACAAGCTATATTTTACTAATTTCAGCTGGGACAATTTAAATCATGTTAACATTAATTTCTCTATATATAGAGGATTATATATTTAGATATGCATTTGAACAAAACAAGATATTCAAACCATTCTGTTCTTCAGCTGGAATATAATGCTTAGCTCTCTCTCCAAATTTGTTTGAACTTAAGGGTTATGGTTTCCATGGAAACATGTATTACTCTGTTTGAGCATCAAATATTTTCCTTGTAGACATTAGCTCAGCAAAATGAGCCCACTATTTAGTGGTGGACTTGGCATTGTTGGGTTAACAGTTGGACCTGATGATCTTAAAGGTCTTTTCCAACCTAAATGATTCTACAGTTCTATGATAAAAGATACAGTGGCCCTTAATATATTGAAAACCCAGTCTGGTGAAGCACATTAACCAGAAACAATACCTTATTTCTCCAGTAAACAGCTTTTTAATAATATTATCTTTAGAGTAAAGAAGAAATTTAAAAGTAACTCTGCAGTGTGTTCTACAGGCTACTGTCTGCAGTCACAAAAATAAATTTAAAAACAAAAATCAGTAGCAGTCTCACCTTAGATGTGTGATCAACAACATGATTTACTGTGTATATCTGTCAAATATGAAGAGGAAGGTGTTGGACACCAGATCAGTTATTTTTGGGTCAGAATCACCTTGTGGGGTCATGTGCGTGCGCATGTGTGTGGAGAAGCGATGGGTCAAACCTCACTGAGGTGGGGTGGCATCATATCCCTCATGGCAGCCTCTGGAGCCCACATGGGGAAGCCCCAAAGTAGCTGTCAGTCACAAACAGCCAAGGAAAACTCTAACACGCCACACCTCCTGGAGCCCCTGACCCAGCTCGGGTTGACAGGGACAGTGAGAACACGGACCCTCACTCTGGCCTCCCTCAGGTCTGTCCCTTGGCACACCTCCCTGGAATTGAATGGGAAGTCTCAAGACCTCTTACTTCTTCACCATCATTATCTTCACATCACTTACCTTCTTTGTAGCTTCTCCAAGGTTTCTGGGCCTTCTACTTTGACTACAATGAGATATTATTATCTTCTTCTATGTACGTGTCCCAAACAAGATGTCCTTGCTAAAATATTTTTCCTTGAAAAGAACATTAACCAAAATTTCAAGAATATTGAGAATTTTATATAAACTGTGAGAAACGGGTTTAGTAACCATTAACTGCTATTCTAAAGTGTTGGAAACTATACAGATATATTATTCAAAATCTATATGCTCAAATCTTAAGACATCATCCCTTCAGTCTTCTCCAGGTTGAACAGTCCAAGTGACCTCAGCCACTCCTCATGCAGCTTCCCCTCAAGGTCCTTCACCATCTTTGTTTTAACCCCTTTGGACATTCTTTACAAGCTTGATATCTTTCTTATATTGCAGTGCCCAGAACTGCCGCAATATTCAAGGTGAGGCTGCTCCAGTGCAGAGCAGAGTGGGACAAGCCCCTCCCATGACTGGCTGGCGATGCTTTGCCTGATGACACCAGGACACAGTTGGCTCTCCTGGATGTCAGGGCACTGCTGACTCACATTCAACTTGCCATCGACCAGGACCCTCAGGTCCCTTTCCCTGGCACTGCTTTCCAGAATCTCATTCCCCAGAGGCAGAATTCACCACTTGCCCTTGTTGAACTTCACATCTTTAGTGATTGCCCAGCCCTCTAATTTGTCGAGGTCTCTCTGCAGGGCCTCCCTGCCTTCGAGGGAGGCAAGAGCTCCTGCCAGTTTTGTGTCATCTGCAAACTTGCTCAGTATCCCTTCCAGTCCTGTCTCCAAGTCATTTATGAAGATGTTGAAGAGCACAAGGCCCATGATGGAATCCTGTGGAACTCCACTAGTGACAGGTCACCAGTCTGATGTCACCCCATTCCCTGTTACCCTCTGTGCTCAACCCATGAGCCAATTGCTCACCCACCAGTGGTGTGTTTATCCAGCTGTGCTGGACATTTTGTCCTGAAGGATCCTCTGAGAGACAGTACGAAAAGCTTGACTGAAATCCAAAAATATTACATCCCTGATTCACTAGGTGGGTTACTGCGGGAGCTGTTGACCGGAGGCCCAAATGACCACAAGAACACCAAGATATCGTGGGCTCAAAAAGGTGGAGTTTATTGAGGACAGGGGTTTACATAGGGTCTGAGGGAAGGTTCCAGAAAAGGGGTGGAAACTGGGATGGGATTGGACAGAACTGGGGGCGGAGCTTGTAACTAGGGCAACCGGATAGTGAATGGGGAATGGCTCTGCAAAGAACCAATAGAAACGCAGGGTTCAGGGCAATGGCGGGAAAACCAGGAAATTGGTGGGAAAATTGTGAGGGGGAAGAAAACAACATGGAGGGTTGTGAGGGGAAAAACAACAAATGGAACTGCGATGATGGCCAAACATGAATAACTACAACAAATACCTAAAACATATGAAAACTGGAACACTCGAGCACTAAACAATCTTTAACAACAAATAAATATTTGTTAAAGTCCAATACCACTCCTAAGAGTGGTAAATCCTATGTCTTGTTAAAAGTCCAATACTATGCCTCTCTGGAGAACGTAGTAAGTTTTACATCTTTTGTTGGTTCTACAGGGTCCTCTTTGTAGGTCCACCTAGTGAAGTGCTTTTTCCAGATCTCATAATCCTTTTGAATCCCAACAGGTTACCTTGTCATAAAAGGAAATGAAGTTTGATAAGCAGCAATTTCATCTCATGAAGCTGTGCTGGCTGTGACCAATGACAGCATAGTCTTTCAGGTGGTTTTCAATACCTCCCAGAATAATCTTCTCCATAACTTTACCAGGCACTGAAGTGAGACTGAAAGGCCTCTGGTTTCCTAGGTTCTCTTTTTATTTCCCTCCTTGAAAATCAGGACAACATTCACCAGCTTTCAGTTTGACTAAGCAGTCAAGATTTAAAAGGAGAATACTTGCAAATTCTTTTTTCTCAATGAGAAAAAAAAATATTGTGGTTGTATGGGTTTCTATGTTGATAAGCATATAGATATACTAGGTATTGTGTAACCATTTTTAATGTGAGTTGTACCCACAAAAATCTCTTTTAAAGAGTTTTACATGAACTGGAACTCAGAAAATTTGGGAGATTTTAACATTTTAAAATGTTGCTATTTAAATGATTTTAAATGTTGCTAATTAAATTGGTTTTGAAAGACCTTACTTTCTTCAGCTCCTTATCAGCACAGTTAAACTAATCTACAAGTGGTACAGCTACATAGTCATGTTACTGTGTTTGTAATAAAATACAGGATTTGAAGATACTGTCTGTTCCATAGCTAACAATGAGGAGGAAAATGAGAAAACTTTTTCTAAGGTGAAATAAATCTTTCAAATACATATATTTAGAATATCTAGGAGAACGGAAGAAATACTTACCAAGATTATCTCAAGAGTTTTATTCAGTGTTCAAATCTGTGAAGCTACATGTGACAGTAAAAATCAGCAGCGTCTAGACAGGTATACTCTAGTAAGTTCCTTGGTTTTGGTTTTGTTGTTTTGTTTTTTTTAATGGCTGAATATGATTTTAATAATTGAATGTGTGCTTAGGTCTAAATTGAATTTACCAAAACTGTAAAAAGTAGTTCTAGGTCTGTTCTGACCTCACTGTATCCTTATGCATCTGTCCAGGGCATCCTAAATAGAGCAGAAATCATCTATTAGTTGTATAAGGGAGACATTCCAGCTGCATTAGCCCAAGATGACCCAAATACTAGAAACTCTGAATTTCACACTCGAACACCTCAGAGCCAGGCCCTTCTTTTAAAGCTAAAATGTCTGTTTTCAATGAAGTTTATAATTCCATCAGATCAGGAAACTAAATCTGAAAGTGGTCTTATGATGACTATAGATTCCACAGATAGCTGGAAGATTTGGTGGTGTGGTTTTGGTGGGTGTTTTTATACTGATACGTGTTAACAGGGGCTTCCACTGCTTAAGTCACTGATAGTAGCGAGAATTAGAATGAAATGCTGGGAAAGGATCCTAATTATGCAATCTGTTACAAGATGCTGAAGAGGAGTTAGAAGCATAACTCTAAAAGGAGAAATAGTATATTTGACATAGAAGACTTTGATAAAAGTCTGATTTGCATTTGAAAGTCAGCTGAGTACTGTTAGAAGGATTATTTTTTACAAAAGAGAATAAACAAGAGTAACATTAGAAGTACTAGAATTTGAAGCCATGCAGAAGGAGTCATATCAGAGAAAGAATTATTTTAAACATAATTATTTTAATTTCCTTCAAAGCCTACTGCATCCACTGATTATACTGTTATGCATCTCTGTTGACTTTTTAACTCAAATTGCTTTGCACCATCTGTCTGTCCATAAGTAGAAAAACAATGTTATTTCCACGGTGAGATGAAGAGGTTATTTTCTGTATTTCATTTTGTTTTAATTAATTAGTGACTTACTTTATCATACGCTAATGTTACATTGTAGGGATATGAAACTGCAAAACACCAGAACCCAGGGAATTCTCAGGCCAAGACTTAATCTTGTCAGGAGCAGTGGACTCTGTTCCAGACATGCTTAAAAGACTCTATTTGTATTTGACAAGGTTGTAGCTTCTCTGTCTCCACTAACTGGATAAGAGGTATCCCCTGGCCCGAACCTAAACTGGTGTGGCAACATTCTATTGTTTCCCTCTACCCTTGTGTTCATGAATATGGATTAACTCTGCATTCCTTTCTCCCCCTTAATTAACATAATGTATTCTCTTAATTACCATGTTCTATCCCACGTTTTAGCATAACTTGGCCTCCTTATTGTAGTATCTTTATATACACTGAAACATGTATGCAATAAATGAATTTTGTTCATGCCCTGAGAACTGAGTCTGTTTTAGTGACTGTTACATTACATGTCCCTTCCTGACAAGACAGCAAGGGATTCTCACAGTGTGTACACTGTAGGTTCAATCATCCTTGCCCCATTTAGTTCTGACTTCCAGTCAGTAGCTCAGTTGACCACCTTATTTTCCTGATTTCTTTGGCATCTCCAACACATCATTTTGTTAATTTTTTCTAGTATGAACACTCATCACTGAGTGAAGCCTTTCAGAGCATTGTTATGCAATTACCACACTGCTCCTGTTTTTGAGGAAATGGGTTCTGTACCAAGAGCACATACGGGTTCTGTTAATTGTCACAGCATGGATATATCAGTCAGAACAGTTAGAACAGGGAAAGGAATCTGTGTGGTTGATTACATAGTCCTGATAAATGAAGTAAACTGACATTTGTAATAGCATTAGGATTGAATTATAAAGGCTGTGAGTAGCAAATTCCAAATATTTGTAGGAAAACTAATTGGAACTTTCTCAACGGTGAGAACAGCTGTGGGAGTGATTATCATGTATGATTCATTTCTCTTATTTATTGGAAAGCTATGTTGTGATGTGATATGTTGTGCTACTACACTTGTAGGATAATAGGCAGGGAGGGTGGAAGGAGAGAGGGAAAAGATACTCGTGGCTTAAAGAAGGTTTGCAGGAGCAGAGACTGAAAGGACTGAGAATAGGTAGAAGACAGCTGTGATACAGAACAAGGTAAAGGAAAAAGGAGAAACAATTTTAGGTACTCCACAATGTTTGGTGCAACCCAAAAACCCACTAAGAGCTGCTGGCTTAAATGCAAACTTAAGGAAAGAATCCACTCTGAAAGACTGCTGGAGAGACATTTGCTTGCGTAACTCTGACTTCTGTTCTGCTTTACCAGATACTCTGAGTTTTCTATATCTAAATTAATTCATTTTGAAGATAAAGTTCCAATAAAACACAGCTTTGGTATTTTGTTATGTCCTATTCTAAAGCAAATGTGCAGGCTCTTTTGTCTTAGATCTCTAGTACACTCAAGGTCTTGTCTCAACACATCAGTAGCCTGATCAGTACATATCCAAGGAAAGTGTGTGTGAAGAGAAGTGATTAATAGATTTTGACAGGTTACATGCTGAAAATCATAACTCATAATCTTGCAGCTGGTGAATACCTCTTCTGATAGTTGTTTAGCTAGAAATGCCCCAATACTTTCCTGTATGCTGGAGTGACAATCACAGTTCAAGCTGAGATCCTGACTGGAAAGGCCAAGGTCTTCCATCTGGCGATGAAAAAAGTTCATGCTACTATTTTACCTTAGGATGTTCTATTCCAAATGTCTTTTCTGCAGTTTCTCAGGAGATATTCCTAGTGTGTTGAACTAGGAAAGTATTCTGCAGCAAGTGTATCTGAACTCTTTTAGCCTACATTTTATCTATATACATTCAGGAATTTATGTCTTCCTTACACTAGGTGTAAAAATATTAGCAAAATCACAAGAACATGAGAAGAATCAATAGTTAAATTTGTAAAGTTTGTAACTCCTACATAAGTCTAGCTCTTCTTTTATTGAAATGCCTTAAAACTGGAAATATTTTTTGGGGGTTGACTAAAATGTTGCAATTAAAAGTTTTAATTTGCTGAATGTTATAAAAAACCTTTCAGTCAGTTATTAAGCAACCAAATAGGTAAAAAAAATAAACAAAAAAAACAAAAAAACATATCAACAGGGTCCTACATGATATTTTGAGGCTACAGGTATTACATGAGTGCCTGCTTCAAGATTTTTTGTTACATTAAGACTGAAATACACCAGCAAGTGATGTGTCACATTTTGAGAAAAACTTTTCATGATGATTCTCCTACAATCTAACCTCAACAATTAGTCACTTTATAGAACTGTCACCCTATTTATTTTTGTGTCTAATTTTAAACATGCTTGCATGTTATTTATGGGTTATTATATCTGTTTAATACATAAATCAGTTGTTTTCATGTGAATATTTCTACAAAATCCCAACTCAAAAATTACCCTATTCTATTTCACAGTAGAAAGACCTTTAGGGAAAAAGTATTGCTTTTTTATTCTTCTTTTCCCTCTTCCAATAATCTGCCTTAGACTCATTCCATTAGTTTATATTCTAATATGTCAGATTTTATAATTTTTTTTCCACTGCATCAACACAATGTAATATTAATGAAAGCAAGAGAGGAAGGGAAATAATATTACTGAAAGGAAGAGAGGAAAGGAAAATAGTATCTTAGTCCAATTTCTTTTTTAACCCATATTTTCATATTCACTTTTTCCCAGTATGTTGATTCTTTTTTCTAGATTAAATTTGATTCTGGTTTCACTGTACTTTCAGTCTTCCTAGATTTATTTGCACTTACAATCAGTCAGCATCTTTCTCATGTTAGAGAAGCAGTGATATGTGTTTGTCATCATCATGGCTATTAAATGCATACATTCTACATGCTAAAAATCCTAATCAGCAAAGAAAAGCACTTTTTGTATGATTTACCCCATGACAGAAATAAAGATACTACACCAGATCATTGAAAATTTTAACTGGTATATGACAACAAGCAATGAGAAACCTCCTTTTGATTCAGGGTTATGTTTACCATGATGGGAAATAACATAAAACTGTGACAGAAACCTGCAGAAAATAGTAAACCATGATGGTTTGGCTAATAAATTGTAGGTCAGTTCAGAAATTATTCTGAACTGCTCATTAAAATAAATTTTTCTTAATAATCTGTGCTTTAAGACAGGAGAGGTTTCTTTCACTAAAGCTGAAAGATCACACATGGGAAAAAAAAATCTGTAAATACACTTTCAAGATAGTAAATCATGTTGTCAATATACAGATACTGAAAAACACTTTGGGATTATGGTATTAAACATTTTGATGGGGAGTTCCTTGTTCCCCTTCTTTAGTTATGGAATTTAGTTGTTAAGTTACTTGTATCAGAAAAGGAAAAATGACAGGAACAGAAGGTTAGTCTTCCTTTTAGATATAATTAATAACACTGATATTGAAAGGATGTAGATACCTGTCATTCTTGTTTGGAAAAGGATGCTGGCAAAGTAGAAGAATTTCAGTGAATGGCATTAATATAATCAGAGGCTTGGAAGCATGTTTAATTCTGAGAATATAAAGCAGACCAATAACAAAATTTACCCAATAAAAGAAAGAACAGGAGTTGTTGGCTTCCATGCACCAATGAAGAAAATAATTCCGGTTTTAAATGATACCTTACCCTTGTAGAGGACAGCCCAATATTAATGAGAAGATAGAAG
The DNA here is from genome assembly GCA_035583155.1 of Acropternis orthonyx. NCBI lineage: Eukaryota > Metazoa > Chordata > Aves > Passeriformes > Rhinocryptidae > Acropternis > Acropternis orthonyx. The sequence goes on along the minus strand of JAWWEU010000081.1, from coordinate 136,051,898 downwards.
AGGTATCTGCAATTTGTATCTAAAGGTCAAAAACCTTGGAAGCTCTCCTTTAATCAATTTTATATGAAATATGTAGAGTGATTTAACAGAAAGGGAAAATCAAGAGACACACAAGAGTACCAGAGAGACAATGAAGAGAATGAAAAATGGGTGTACTCCTTAACTGATAGCAAATTACCCAAGATATGCAAATGTTTAAATGGCAAACATGGACATAGTATCTCTACTGGACAAAACAATTCCTAGGAGAATGGATTTTTTAATGACTCTACACAAGGTGTGATACTGTATAGATCTATTTGCCCTTCAAAGACAGATTCAAAGTGCTGTAGATACAGAGAGAAGAATTTAGTGCGATGACCAGATACATAGCAGAGTATTGAAAGACCCTGTCTTGCTGAACATACAACTGATAGAAGATTACATTTAATACAGGTATTTTGGAGAGTAAATACAAATTAATAAAATTAAGGAAAATTTTACACTTCTAATAACACTAAGCTAAGCTGTGCGGCTGACACACCTGAAGGACTGGATTCCACCCAGAGGGACCTGGACAAGCTCAAGAAGTGGGCCCATGGTATTCTCATGAAGCCTAACAAGAGCAAGTGCAAGGTGCTGCTCTTGGGTCAGGGCAACTCCCAATTTCAATAGTCTAGGGGATGAACAAATCAAGAGCAGCGCTGATGAGAAGGATTCAGGGGTGATGGTGGATGAAAACTGGACATGAGCTGCCAATGTGAACTTACAGCCCAGAAAGCCAACGGTGTCCTGGACTGCATCAAAAAGCAACATGGACAGCAGGTGAGAGAGGTGATTCTGCCCCTCTGCTCTGCTCTGGTGATACCCCATCTGGAGTGCTGCATAAGAAAGACATGGACGCAGACCGACTGTAGAGAGAAGACCTGACTTCTTAAATATGTCGTCTTTATATAATACCCTGGCACAGTAAATGCAAGTCTCCTTGTGGTAGTCCTTTGTGATACTCAAATATCAGGGTACTGTTAAGAAAACAGCTGTACTGGAGTTTTCTGGATCTTAACTCTTGTTCAGATTGCTAATAAAAACCTGTCTTCCTGCTTTCTAAGTCTATACTAAATAATGCTGTTGTTGATACTATTACATAATTTCATTATGTACTACTTTCCCCAGTCTTCACTTACAAGTACACACCTCTGCTCTTTTTTCAGATATTTTCTTCTAATATGAAAAGGCTAGGCTTAACCATCAGCTCAGATGGAATTAAAGCTACTAATTCCTTAACTATGTACTAAGGGTAGGATTAAATACAGCAATCACCTGCAACTTGTTGTGTAATTAGGTCAGTTTCAGTGACACAAGAATTAAATGCCCATTCCTGAATGAGTCTTGACTAAGTAGAACTATTTACAGGAGCAGTTCAATTTACAGGCCTACCTTCAGCTTCATAATCTGTGTTTTGTAGATATGAGCTGACAGCTGTAAGAATGAATTTAAGTTTTCTATTCACAAAGGCAAAGGATATTCAGAGGTCAGCTGCTTTTGCAATTTTATGTTTTAATACAAACAAATGCAAAGAGGATGGAAATATTTTGCCTGGCTTTATAAATTAGATAAACAAGGTAATAGACTTGAGGAGCACAGGCTTCTCTGATCTTTCTCAGTCTATCCTGCCTGTATTCTTATTAAACAATCAGTGGTAAAAAACAGATGGAGTTTGAAAACCAGCTTATCTTCAGTGAGTATGCGTATTTTTGCACAACTTTTTTGCTGGGTTTTGGTTTTTATTAGGGTTTTTTTTTTGGTTGGCTATTTTTTTTTTAACTGAATACTGAAAAAAAGCATAGGTTTTAATCAGGTTGGGCTGATCAACATAAGTGCAACTTCACCTTTTAGGGAAATTGAGTTATGAATGTTGCTACTGTCCTTTCTGAATCTACTAACAAAGAAAGGCAAGCTAAAAGACTAGAATCAATAACATTTGATTTTACCTTCCCCATTAGTCTCAGTCATTCCGTGTCTAAAGCTAATAGTGTATGAAGATTTTCTTAACTTTGTTCAAGTTCTGAACAGTTCTTTGAAACATCAGACAAAATAGAAACTTTTTTGCTTAGAAAACTGCACATTCACTAAAGCTATTATCTCAAAAGGGGGCTTTGATTTAATTAATTCACTTTGAATTAAAGCTGTTTTATGCAGATTTTCTTACCACGACTTAATAATTGTGTCATAGGAAGTAGGAGTGCATTGCTAACATCTAAATTTCTGTATTGATGTGTGTTAAAGGTAAAATTATTGGAAGGAACTTTTGCGAAGGGCAGGGGAAAGATATGTGAAGTTAAAAATTTCATCTCTTTACTTCCGAATGGTTCTGCAATATATTACTGAGGATATCAGGGTGAATACTCAGAAGATAGAAATGTCGTAGTTAGCATTGCTTTTATACCTCTAATTGGGCATTTTACAAGGGAATTACAAAGGGGATTTTAGATAAGTGATTTTCTAGTTCTGAAAAACCACACTGAAGAGAAAGGAATTGTAGTGGAGCAAAATCAAAATGTAATATGTTATAAAATATATTTAAAGTTTAATCTGACTAAATTCAACTTTGCAATGGTCTGAAATACAAGGAGTAATCCAACAATAGGGAAATTATGAGATTACTAAGGATTAAGACAAATTGCTATAGCATGACAGGAGAAAACCAGGAGGGATAAGGCACAGAATAAACCACTGGAAAGGGAGCGACCAGAAAGAAAAAAAAAAAAAAAAAAAAAAAAAAAAAAAAGCATATGTAAATTCATAGAGTACAACCAAGTAATGCCTTTGTGAGTAATTCAGTGAAAACAGAAGGATGATAATAGACAATTATAGGAATTACAAGTTTTTGAAGCTTTTCTTGCTCAGCTTATATCAACATAGTAGTGGCAATGTCTTAATACCACTTACAGCACATAAAAATGTGGAAGCTAAAGTGAGGATAAGAATGCTTGGATTTGTTAAAAGTCTTGGATGAAGTGGACCTATAGCTAGTCATATAGGCTACCTAAGGATTCCTGTGTATTTAAAAAAAATAATAATTTAGAGTTCATGAAGAAAGGGAAGAATTCTATAAGATTAGAAAGCTGTAAAAGTATATGATGTCCTTGAAGAAAAAAAATAAGAAAAAAGATTAAAAATAAAAATAAGATGGTCAGAGATTTGTAGCTGATTCAGTCTAGCTTCAGTATACAAAAAATATGCAGAAAACTTGAAATAAAAAAAAAGCCATCTATTTTTAACAGTCAACATTCATCTGTCAAGAGCAAAACAAATCAAAACAGTTTAATGTCTCTTTACGACAGGACAAAAGTTCTTGTATGTAAGAGAAGAATAGAAAATGTAATGTTTTAATACAGAACTGGAGTTTAAAATGCCTCTAAAGTTTTCACAGGGAAGCTACGGGGAACATTGTCTAGATTAAACCAAAATAGAAGAGCAAGTAGACAGTTAAACAATGTTGAATAGTCTTAAACTGAAAGTTGTATCAAGCAAGGCATTCAAGAAGTCTATCCCACGTTTTCCACTACTCAGTTTTGTAATTAAACATTTAGATGCTGTGTGAGAAAAATGTTAACCAGTTTGTAAAGTATATAAAAATTTGAGGGAAAGCACTGAGCCTTCAAATACATTAAATAACTTGGAAACAGTTCAGTGGAGAGTAACAGAGCTGTTGAAAGAAATAATTGGGATTGTTTAAAACAGAAGAGAAAACTTAAAGTATGGTATGATAATGGTATGTTAAAGGCTGTCAGTGGGAAGAAATTAGACTGCTGTGTCCACGAAGGATAGGACAAAAAGTAATGGTCACAGACTCATTCAAGCACATACATTTCAAATGATTATATTGATCCCTGCAGTTACAGACATGCACAGACAGAATGTAGAGCTCTATCTTTTCCTCATTAATTGAAGAATATAGCATGACACCTATAAATTGGGCCTGTAACCATGAGTCAAACCAGCGTACTAAAGGTTGGAAAGAATTGCACTGAAGTGGGACATTACCTCATCTGTGATATACTTTTATTTCCCTTAATTTATTCTTTTGGGGTTCTCTGACTGATACAGATGCAACAACTGTGCAACAAAGGAAAACATGAGAAGACTGTAGTTTAGTGTACAATACTCATATTTATTTTGAAAGAAATTTATATACACGCCTCCACATATTTCAGAGCAGCTGGCTATTTCCAATATGCTTTAATGTGTAGGTTTATTCATCATAATGTGCAAGGGAATGTCAAGAAACCCTTGTTCTTTCTGCTAGATTTCACTAATGTAGAAACAATCAGTAGCGCTCACTTAATTTCTAGTCTAACAGAGTGTTTACCATGGAACATTTGTGATGTTGCCTGTCAGTTCTCATTACCTTTTGATCAGTAGTGTTTCAGAAATGGCACTGCCAGAAGCAGTTGACTTTGACAATAGAAGTGCATTTAATAGAGCATCTTGCTCTTATTTGTATATTAGCCATTTCACAGTAGACATAATAAATTACATTAACTTTTAGAGACAATTAAAACTAGGAAGCCCCTAGGGTTCTGTGGTTTAAACTATATTTGGCCAAAGTTAATGAGCATTTTAGTATCAAGAAAACCTCAAATGCTATCAAATGTTAAGTTCTGAGAGAGAAAGTAGCCTCATGGTTTAAGAATAGGATTTATACCCTTTCTTTTAAAATTTATTTAAATCCCCAACTGCTCCAACATTTAAAACCTGAGTATTACTATGAATACATTCTATCTGCTGTATGCTTAGTTCTAACAAGATGTCTGCACTATTTGTTGAGCCAAGAGAGATGTTTCATTGAGCAGAAATTTTGCCTCTCTCTCTCTTCATAACTATCTAAAATTATTTATCCCTGGAAAGTTCCTCTCATGTCATGCTTCTATTTACATAAATATTTCAACTTCTTGAAAGTTCTGATACATGATTAAAAAAAATAAATCTGGTTTTCCAAAATACTATTTTTTTCAGAATAGAAGTTGCAGACCACTTACATCAGAGCTGCACAATGAGAGCTGTGTCAATACAGTGCCTTTAAACGATCATTGAGTTAACAGGGTAATTTTTCCATAAATGCTACTGCACTGTTAAAAGAGTGTTCTTGAAGGTGAAAATTGCTGTAGAGACCCACTGCACACTCTCTGTTGTGTACAAGGCATGACTGAGAGCACATTACACATTTGATGGCTTAAATGTGGGAACTCCAACCTCCTTAGTCACTCCAACAAGTATTCTACTGCAAGTTTTTTGTCAATGTTTTTAGCTGTCTTTATTAACAATTATTTATTTATACTTTAAATATATTTATATATTTTCCATTATTTATTTGTTTGTTTCTTTATTGCCATCCCATATACTTACTTTTTTGTGAATATGCTCCTATTAACTTTTACATTTTGATAGTCTGCAAAACGTGATCCAGTGGTAGAAGTCAAAAGATGAGTGTTTCTTGCAAGTTTGGTGGAAAAGCAAGTAAGATGAAATGAGTGATGTCAGAAAAGACCTAGCTTATGCCTTAAGGAGAGAAAGATTAATGACCTTGTTAGTTATTAGATAAGGGAGTCACTGAAAACCAGGACCACAACTGTTCTTATACATGAAACGACTTGTTTAATTTTCCAGATGGCTTACTTTTTGTTAAACAAAGCTTTTACACCCATGTTTCTTAACCTACATGTAATTTTCTTTTCCTTTCTTGAATACAGATATATTGCAGATGGAAAACAAATGCTGAGAATTTATACCGTTGTTAAAAAAAAAAAAAAAAAAAAGGAAAAAACCCCAAAACAATTTAGCTCATAAAGGACTCTTCTGAAATTTTCTCTCAGGTTGTGTGGCTCACACACTGCAGAATAGAGGCTAACCTGCACTTCTCTGAGTTATCTGGCAGATTATTCTAACAGCACACTGTGCAATAAAAGTCTCTCAAATAGAAGGAATCCACTCAAAGAGGAAAAAAAAAGAAGAAAAAGAAAGCATTAAATCCCTAAGGGCCAAAAAGAAAGAATTAATTTATCCAAGTTAAAATAGACAAAATTAAAGTAGTAAATGCAGATTTTTTTTTTTTTTGTGATTCCTCACATCCCAAGGACTGTATCAGTAAGTTTAGATGATCTTAAATTTGTTTACCAACTGCCTTTAATCCTGCATACTGTTTTTTAGTTATATTCCTGTCAAAAGGCAGAATTTCAAGTAAGCAACGATTCTCAGTGGATGATTTCATTCTTTACAGGGATTGCTTTTGAGTACCTTTTTAGAAACAAAAATAATAATAAAAAAGAATAAATCAGCTTTTTCACTTGTCATTTCCATAACATATAAAATTAGGTAGTACTCTTGAGGACCAGTATTAATCACAGTGTCTTCTACATACAGCACTGAGAAACTCTTCTTGCCAAGCCAGGGCAGTTTTCCAACTAAAAGAGTGATCCTTAGTCCTCATCAGACATTTTCTATCTTTCTAACAAAATTAAGATGTAGCTTAATATATGTAGGAAAAAAGGCATGTGAATAACAGAAGACTAAAAATGGGGAAAAAGACCACCAGAACACAGACGGTGGC
>JAWWEU010000081.1:136007370-136027819 GCA_035583155.1 Acropternis orthonyx | reverse complement strand
GAAAGCATAATTTCCCACAGGTGGCTGGGCAAAACACAGACCAAAAATACCAGTATTTACACCAGCACGGATACAGTATCCAAAGTAGTTTTTATCAAAAATTACAATAGTCATGGAAATTCACACATAAGTTAGCTCTTTCTCTTCTGATTGTATTTAAAAATTTCCAAACGTGTTTTTCTTTGATTAGCTTAATTTGGTGGTGTGTTCCTTTGATCCCAAGTGTTCAACACCTAATGGTAAAACCTGAACATAAAAAATGTCTGGGTTAATCTTCTCCAAGGTCAGAGTGCAGACTGAGTGGAGAGTGACATGGACCTTCAGTTTAATGCTTCATGCAAAGGTTAATCATTCCCTTCTGTAATTCTTTGTTTTCTGTTTCACTGTCAGGCAACCAGGACTGGTCATTTTTCTTCTAGACTGTAACTTGTATCTAGCTGGTGTTAGATGAAGATAGACACATGACACTCTCTTCAGAAGATTTGTCAACCTGTAATCACAGCTTTGGATGTCACACAACTTTCAGCAATGCTACTCTTACTGTTAAAGACTGTCTGTTCTGTGCTTCAGAAAGGGTCCTTCATCTGTGTCTAATACTCTACATTTTATGTGATGTGAGCCCAGCACCCTACAGGAAGTGTGACTGAAGTGAAAGCAATAGTCATGAACAGACCCTGCAGCACTGGAAGCCTGTGAATCACAGCAAGTAGTGGCACTTACCTCCTGAAGTGCTAAAATATGTATGGAACTTTTCTTCGTGTGGCTGGAGAGCCTTGATTTCCTATATTTTGTTGTGCCTTGTGCTTTGAAATGCTGCTCATGACTTTCACGTCCTTGCTATATCTGCCAATCAGAGAAGAGATGAAGATAGCCAGTGAGTAGGGTAAGAGCTTTGCAGTCAGGTATCTAATGTGGATCCTGGCAGGACCAGACGGTCTGTGGGATGGCAACTGGAGGGGTCAGAAGGTCTTAGTCAGCTTCCAGAGAGTTTTTGGTGTCTGTGGATTGACTGTGAGACCGTTAGTGCATGTGTGCATGAGGCAGGGGTGGCTAGGGCATTCCTGCTGGGGAAGTGCCAGTGTTTGAGCCCAGCTGCTCAGGGGATCCATGTGTGTGTCTGTGCCTGTGCTGATGTGTGCAAAGATGTCTGGTCATTACCAGCAACCAGAGTAGGGTTGTAGCCTTGGGCCTTCTGTGTGCAAGTGCCAGCCACCGGGAAAACTGGGATCCAGAGTCTGATACTGGGCAGAGTGTCTGAATCCAGCTGCAGGATAGATCTACATTGTATATGTTTAAACATATTTTCCAAATAATTGACCTCTGTCTTGCTCAGCCAGAGATGGAGAGACATCAATCCATTGGCACTGTCTGTGTTCATGTGAGAGCTGTATTTTCTGGCTGTGTTTTTCTGTGCTGCCAGCTGTGTGTATATGTATATATGCACTGTGTGCATGTGTTTTCTATTGGGAACACATGCTCAGCCTTGCTGCTGAGTGGACCTGGGGATAAGCAGCAGAAGCTTCACTTCTATCAGGCTATGGAATTTGGCAGCTACTAACAGACATTAAATAAATCTGACATATGTGGCAGAAGAGGATGAATGTGTCATTGGGAAAATTTCAGCCTCTTTTTCCTTTACCTGTGTGTTAGGAGCAAGCAATAAATTTGACATCCTCCACCTGAAAGACTGAGAGTATCACATTTGTTAAATCTCTAGATCCTAATCAGAGACTATGGCTCATGTGATTGCTTGCCACAGCATAAGGGTGCACCTCTTGCAAGCCCAGTGACAGAATCTGGATATGGCTGCAATCAGGCCATAGCGCCAAAGGCTCACAGGATCCCAGACCTTGGCCTCTTTACCACTGTTAGAATGTGTGACCGTGAGAGTGTCATCCTCTGTAGTGAGAGTAAATGAGGTAAAGCTACTGCAGTATTGGGGTCTATTGATACATGTTGCTTGTGTAAGTTGCTTGTTTTGCAGTGGAATTATTTGAAATTATAATGATGCAGGAGGTATATACCTGTCAATAGGATTATGCACAATGATATTCAGGGTAATGTGTTTCACCAGGGTGTTGGAAGGATGGTCTCCTAATGAGATGCTCATGCATCTGCTGCTGTTTCTGTCTGCTTACATGTATTGTGCCACAGAATCAAGCTCAGTCTTAAGGGAAGACACAGATTTTGTTTTCAGCCTACATTCACACTCTCAGTTCATGGGAATCTGGCAGGCGGAAAGAAGGAGATTTGCGAATTTGTATATTAAGGTTAAATGAAGATTTCTGTAAAATATGCCCGCTTCCTTGGTTTTAGGAGACTAAAGGTGCAGTGATGCATTATTCTGGCATGAAGTTATGCTGTATGGTGCAAAAGATTTTAAGAGATGCTGTCACATCCTCTTCTCCAAGCTACATTTAGCAAAGAGAAGCCAAAAATAGCAATGTGAATACTATCTCAAATACTATCCTCATCATGTTAGAATTTCTTTAATTTTTCTTTAATGTCAGGGCATGCTCTGTAACTCATAAGAAGTATCAAAAATAAAAATTAACCTATATATATAAAAGATGAGTAAGTAAAGGATAACGACTGAAAATAAAACCAAAATAAAATAAAAAAAATTTGCTAATGAGTAGACTTTTAAATAAATGCAATGTTTTGCATTAATTCATCTTTTTAAGCTTAAGCCAAAAAACCATGGTAAATAGAAACAGAAAATTAATGTTGTAGTAGAAAGAGAACAGAAGCTTCTGCCTGCTTACTGCTGTGAAATGAGTTACTGGAACTTTAGCACTTTGAAACATGTTCTCCTGAGTTGCAGTGGCATTTAATGATACTTTCTTAGATGGACCAAAAGTAATGCTTATGAGTCTTTTTATACAAGGATCTCTCTTCTTTTCTAGATAGTGAAATTCTATTTATAGGAGAAATACAGGGAAAAAATCAAAATATTTCAAATTTGGTGTCCAATGTCCAAATAACTAATTATTCATTCAGATAAGAAATACCATCATACCTCATTCATTCCATGTAGGGTAGATAACTACTATTTTAAGAGGGGGAAAAATGTTCTGTTTCTTTAATCACAAATGTTTATAGATAAACTTCTCTTAAAAAAAGGTAGCTATGAGAGCTTAGTATTTTTAAGATCTATTTTCTTTGCTCTGTGCCATTACTTCCAGGTTAAGGACACCTAATACTGGCCTAATGTAGATCAGGGTTAGATATGTAAAATTATGTGACGTGACCTAACTCTAGACTTCTGCAACAGCAGAGATCTGTGTGTGAGATGGTTGTCCACAATCCCTTTACAGTCAGAGGAGATTAAGAGCACTTTTAGAGGCTGATTCATCTGGCCTGTTTTAGATGTCAGCCTTGGAGGAGATGAATCACAATTTGGAAGTACTTATTTGTTAGCAGTGACTATAAAGAGAGTTTAGATAATCAGCTCAGATGTGGATGTCTCTGCTGTAAATGCTCAAAGTTTGGAGCAATGAAGTCCACCTCTAGTCTGAAAAATAGTAGTATCTTCCTTCCTGAATGGCCCTATTGAAATCAAAGAGCAAAACAAAAGGACTAATTTGCAGATCCTTTATTTCTCCAGAATTTACAGGAGCTATATAAACTTTGAATAAATGTACAAAAGCTTCAAAAAGTAGGGGAGAAAAAACTATGTGCAGTTTCAGGGAAACTGTAGGGTAGTCATGGTAAGCAAGCAAATAGTTCTCTTGAAAGTGGAATTAATGAAGCTTAGGTTCCTATGGATTTGTGTTTCATGGTTGATTTATCTTGTTAGTGAATTTTAATAAGGCTGCTGTTGAAAGTCTCTTCTTATTAGACATTCAAGATTCTGCAGAGGCAAGAGCCATTATGACTCTCTCAATAAGAGGACAAGCTCCAGTGAGAAGATGCATTATTGACTCTGGAGCAACCATGTGGGCAAAAACTCTTGCCTGAAAAGTTGATTCTCTGGTATCTAGCAAGACATACATGTTTTCCCCTGTACTTTGGTATTGTTCATATGTTGATGGGATGTCTCTTCCTCACCTAGGCACCTAGTAATATGAAATGTCTGGGGATTTTGAGACCTCTCCTGCGCTGTCAAGTTTAACTAAAATTTCTCATCATATATTCATCAAAAATAATTGGCATAAACTAACAAACCAGATCCAGGGTCTAGCACTGATGCACCTGTGCATTTACATAGGAAATCATGGGAAAATATCAGGAAGTAATTTGTTTAGGCTGTTCCTAAGATCCTTTCAGAAATCTGACTCCCAAAGGCTTCAGGTTTTACATCTTAAATAAGAGATTCCCTCCAGTCATTTTATGTCCCCTACTAACATTCTGAGGTCAATAGTTCAGCAGTAATAAAGCAAAGTGCCAACTGCTGTGTTTTAAATGTCTCATATCGAAGTTGTGAAATGACCTGACTCAAGATGTTTATCCAGGAAAGTATTTAACTACTTGATTTTATGAAAGTCTGGGGGGAAATATGTTTCTTTCATTATCACTCTGTTCTCAAATTTAACTACTTTTGCAGCCCAACTTCCATTGCTTCTGCTCTTGAGCATTCAGATATGTACTTAAAGTTTGGGGTTTTTTTTAATATTTACAAGGTATTTTCATAGCATCTTATTTCTTTAACTGCTGGAGTACAGAATGAATCCATTTTATCATGGTTTAGTCAATGTTTCTGGGAAAACAGGCTGAATGTATTTTTTTTCTTTTCTTCACAGCATCTTGTTCTCCTGTTTCTTTATCAGGGAAATGACATGTGGTATCTTTGATCGTCTAATTACTGGCATAAATTCAGGATGAAGCCATTATTCCATGCTGCAACTCTCAGCCTTTGTCAGACTCTATGACAGACTATGTGATAGACTCCAAGCCACAGGAAATTTCAGGCATCTGTCTATGTATCTAGGTATTTTCACTACATGCTTCACTAAGGTAGTAGAGCACTTAGACTGAAACAGCAGGGCAAGAAACAGCCTTGCTTTAGGCAGACTGCTCTCTTATGTTGCACGGAAGGGAAAGAATTTTTGAACAAGAAAGAAGTCTGAGTCCTGCAAAAGCAGGAAAGCTAGTGGCAAAGTAAACAATTGCTCTCAAAGCTATGCCACTACTGTACATTTGCAGGTACTATATTATAATAGTGTGCAGGAGTGCCACATTATGATCTTCCAGGCTTTAGCTTATTCTTTGATCTTACATAAAATAAGGGGAGGATCTATGGCACTTGGAAGAAAAGTCACTTTACACATATTGCTGTAAATAACTGGATATATGTCTCTGGTGACATGTTCAAAGATTAAAATCAATTTCAACAAATAAAACTCAGTACTTTGTGGTCTAAACCCTCTTAACTATAATAGTCCATACTTATTCCACATCAATCAAAACATAAAAAAAAAATAAATAAATAAAAAGTGAGTCCACATAGGCTGAAGAAAGAAATACCTTCTATAAGTGCAACCTACAAGCTACCATTCCCCCTGTCTGTTCCTTCATGGGGACCATATTATTTTTACATTAGTGTAAAAATCAGTAAAGAGTGATTAATATTTTTCATGCATTTGTTATGGAGTGTTATGTTTGGTCTGGAATTTGTTTTGTGTTCTACCTTCAGAGATCATTAGCTGCTACCTTCTTTGACACCAGCACTCTGTGCTTTTAGTTTCCACTGAAACCCTTGTAATAGAATTTACTGAAATACAATTACTAGACTCTGGGGTTTATGGACCAAGACTGGCACCTTCTGGTAAATGAATTTAAATTCACTACAGAAATATGATGCCCTAATGGACTGTGCTTTTCACAGGTTGCTATTTAGAGATATTCCAGTATCCTAGATATGTTTTTCCCCACTGAGATTAAATATATAAAATCATAGTATTTCACAATACATGAGCACATTTACACATAGATACGAGGATTTATCTGAACGTTTATCACTTTATTAATTAAAGGTCAACAAATTGAACAAATTATTCCATATATATAGATTTTTGATTCTGGGACTAGCAAACTGGCTAATATGCTGGATTTTTAAAATATAATGGAAGTTATTAGAGCTTATGGAAAAACAGAAACAGGATTTAAACTTGAAAAATACAGTTAGTGAAAAGGTCCATTTTTACCATTATGTTGTAGGACAATACAAACATGTTTGCAAAAGCTGGATTATTGGTCATTGGGGATGACAAAGCAGAGCATATTTTGCATACATCTTGGATTTGCTTGTTTGAATTGATGCCACAATTAGACACTTCTGTCACAGGTTCTTAGCTACCAGCAGATGCCGAGATAAACTCTGGTATTTAGCTGTCCACACTGGAATGACCCATAAAATCTCCATGCCAGAATAAAAAATCACTTCTGTAGAGTTATTTTGATGGATTTTTTAATATATAAGTTATAAATGTCACAAGGAGGAAAAGAATAAACTTTTCTTGTTTTGGGGTCAGACAGTCTAGCTTTTCATGTTCAGTAGCCATTGAATATGGGAGCAAGACACACATCTAGTCTCCTTGAACACTTGTACGTGTTGTCTAGCAGAAGCAGTGTTCTAACATTTCAGGCAGAGATTGATTTGTGCCCTCTAATCCACCCCTACTGTGCTGTAAATGGATAAATAATCCAACCCTACTGTGCTGTACTGTAGGCAGAGGATGGCTTGCAATAAAAATAGAATGTTTGGGGATTGTTTAAAGAATGCTGAAGTACTTGATTCCCCACCCTTTCGTTTTTTGGGGGGAGGTTTCTTGTTGGGGTTGTTTGTTTGTTTGTTTGGTTTTGGGTTTTGTTTGGTTTTGTGGTTTTCTTTTTTGTTTGTCTGTTTTGGTTTGGTTTTTTTGGTTTTTTGTGGGGTTGATATTGCTGCATGACCTAGCATGCTGGAAAAGACACACAGGTTATGTCTGTGCATTAATTTGCTAATGAAATTAAGTTTTTTTAAATCAAAGACTTAATTTAGTACTAATATATTTAAGAAAATCTAAATAATATATGGTTGTGTAAGATAGCAGTCATGGGACCTGGCTCATTGAGTTCCTTCTACTCTGAATTTTGTCCTTTCCCCAAGCACCAACATGAGCCTTGAAGGTAATTTGTATTATCCCAATTCTGAAAATTAGGTCACTCTCCAAAACCATTTTATTTTCATCCTACTTTAATACCTATTCTACAATTGTTTTTAAACTTCTAGATAGTTACTTGTACAATAAAAAATGTTACCAAGCCCAAACAATTCTTTCACATAAGTCAAGGAACAGCCATCACTTTGCAATTCTTTGATGATTACAGACCCAATTAATCAGTCTAAATGGTTTCATGCCCCATTTTCTTATCCCTTGTGTCACTGAGTCCCATCAGATTTCTGCTGAGCTGAATCCCATGCTCACTCAGATGCTCACTCCTACAATCTCAAGTTCCTGCTGTGCCTGCTCTCCACATCTCTTCCTAACCAGGTCAGAATAGAGAGATAAAGAAAACAGTACACCAGTTTGTGGTTTTGCAGTCTCAGACAGTACCTGGCTGGATGCCATTCACATCAAGAATAAGGCAACTTGCTGTCCTTGAAATAATAGCATAAAAGCTGCCAACCAATTGTGCTTGATGGGACATTATCTCTGGATAAATTGTTTTCCTACAGCAGCACAATTCACTTTTATGATTTACTGCCGATAACTATAAATGGGAAGGTTGTGATAGTAAAAAGGAAAAATAGTCTCATAGTTCTAATTTGAAATATTTCTATTTTACTAACATAAAAATGCTTGATAGAGATCATACCTTGGAGTATGCAATCTATTTCAATGTCAAGAACTCTAGTAAAATCAAACCATATCTCAAGAGGTGATTAGCTGGGAGATACAGTTTTGTCCACTCTCTTCTGTACTGTTTGATTTTTTTATTGTTACTGTTTTAAATTATTATAGATCCATTACAAAGAAGGCATAATTTTATTCTGAAAATATGACTTTAAGTATTTTTTTAATGTTTTATTAAGGGACCATCTAGAACTTAAAAATAAATGTCTCCAGAAAGATTTAATTTTGTTAGAAGGTGAAATAACAGTGATTGATAAGCTTTGTTTGCTACATAAATATTGCTTAAGAACCTTGTGCCATACCTGCAGCAGGAAAAGAATGTTGGTCTATATTTCTTCAAGCAACAGTCAAACACAACCCCAGGCAAGTTGTTAAGTATTTTTCATAACTAATTAGCATTTGCTTTCCTGCTTAAATATTTTACTGTTCATTTTGGGGAAAGTAGGATGTTTTCAAGGGCAATATCTGTTTTGAATATTTCAGACAGTTAACACACATGCCACAAGATTCTGGCTAATGTGTAGTATCACAATTCTTTTTTTAAGTACTAAAGGAAATAGAATTTGTTACAGGTATTTCCTCCTTAATTCTGCCACACAAGTAAGAATCCATTTACAGCCACACAGGACATGGCACTGTGACTGTGTCCATGCAACCACTCCAGATATCTAGAATGAGAAAAAAAAAAAATGCTTGCCCTTCCAAGTTAAAGAGTAGTGAGAAGTGAAATGGCAGGAGAAGATGAAGCAAGAGGGACTTGCTGTTGAGAATTTTGATGCTATAAAAGCAATGGCAGCCCTGAAGACTACAGTTCTCTGCAAAATAAATATAGCAGACAGCCCTGGCATATGTTTTTCACATGCTTCCTTAAAGACTACACACACTGGAGAGAGTAGGAGAGCTGTCATTATGTGAGGCAACACGTGCCAGTGCATAGGGTGTGGGACTGCCAGACCTGAAGCTGATCCTCACTTGATGTAAGTTATTGCAACTCCACTACACCTTTTCTGTCTCCATGGGACTACACGAATTTACAGTGCTTGAAAACTAATCCAAGAGAACTAATTTTTTTCCTGGCATTACTTTTGAACTGCTGTATGTGAATTTGGATAGTTCTGTTTTCTATTTAAAAGGAGGATACAGCATTGCTTTGCAAGATATGAAAGGATCTGTGAGAGAAAGAGATTAACATTGCTAGTTAAAGTAAATGCATTCTGGCCCCAACTGAATAGCTGACATATTTATTATCAAGGAAAACTTGGAGCTGCAAAGTGAACTTTCTTGTACTTCGCTCACATGAATCTAATGGAACCTCAGTTACTGCATGACACTGAGCATGCTCTGCCATTCCATTTTCCATTGCTACCACTTTCTTTGCCTATACAGGTACTGCATAAACCAAAAGTCTATCATAGTTTTGGGACGTATTTTGTGAGTAGTAAGTAGGGAGTCTAGGACAGATGTTTTGTGCATTTTCCTCAACAAAATATCTTTTTACAGTTTTTTGCAATTATCAGAAGTGGACTGGATTTGATGGCTCAGCTAGTCCTCCTTCCAAATCATGTTTTTATTTTGCAAAATACATCTATATGACTCACAATCAGATGCCTTACACATGACATCTCCGTGACTGTTATGGAAAAGTGATGAAGAAAATTTCATTTAAATAGTCACAGTATAGATTTTGTAAACCTTGAGTTAATTCTATCTTAAAAAAACTATGCACAAAATATCTGTCACAGTGGAAAGGGAAGATATTTTATGTGCAGAAACAGAGAATTTTGGTGGTTTTAACATGTTTCTGCTCCAGGATTTTAGAGTTGTTTTTACGACAATACCCACAAAGGGTAATAAATAGTTGTCAAAATCTTAACAAAACCACTTTAATTCTAACAATAGATTCTATTAGTAGATTCTGATTAACTTGTTTTGCAGAGGTAATTTTGCAGACTGACACACAACAGTCATTTATGTATGTCATTGTATTTTAGAATATAAACAGGAATGATGTAACTCTTAAATCATTCAATCTATTTCCTTGCCAGACTGTTCTCCATTGTCTATACTCTAGCATTTTTCCACTTTCATTTAAATTTTCCTTGTTATGGAGCTTCTACTGCTTCTTTTGTGAGATCATTCTCAAAGAAAATAAATCTCTCTGTCAAGAACTCTTCTTTGATTTTTCCTTTCATAATTTTGTCCCTCTTTTTATTTTCACTCCTCTTTTTAATAGGCTTTAGAATTTGACTGTGCTCCTGGTTGACTGCACCCTTCAGTAACAGTCTGCTAGCACATTCCCTGCTAGCTACTCTTTACCAAGCTATAGCACCTAGCCTTTCTCACAATCTAGTTCCTCATTGCTTCTATTTCCATCACTGAACATTCTTGTGTCTGTCTGTATTTCATGGTAATTTGGTGTCTTGAGATTTGTCCTCTAATACAGATATCGCACTATATGTACATATATTACAATATATACCAAAAGTCCCAAAGCAAGGAAATTTTTAGCATCTTCTGGTAATATTTCTCTGCCTATAAAGATTGCTGGTTTTTGGACCTGTACCTAACTAGATGGTCTCTGTTGCTTCAGGGATTTTCCTGACACTACAGTTCCTAGGCATCTCCTCTCTGTATCTTGAATTATATTATCTCCAAAATTATTAATTTGAGCCTGTCTGCTTCTAATGCTTACTGACCATTTGCATTTTCTGTTGTTATTGATTACATTGCCAAGCCCAACAATATCTCTATTTTTTCCCCCCTTATTTGTTGTCTTTCTGTCATTTATGAGATAGCTTCTACCATCCCTGCAATAAACCCTATCTTCCCTATTTGGGAAATTCTGTAGAGTGATTTTGCAGTACTTATCCCATAGGAGCCCATTTATATCTCATTTAAATTTAATTTTGTACCAAGATAGCAAACTCTACCAAATGTATTACTTTGATTACTTATTGCATTTATTTTTTTTCTTTTTACATATTTTTAATTGGTATTTTAAAAACCAAGTACAATTTCTCTCCACAGATTTTCTTTAAAAAAACATTTTGTTTATTCAAGGCAGACACATTATTTTCCAGGAGTTAGAAAGTGTGATTTCTATTGGCAGAGGGGCAACACTCTTTCTGCAATGCCAAGAGTCAACCACACATGCTATATCCAAGTTTTCTTGGTACATAGAATTAGGTTTGAGGTTTCAGGGAGTGGAGGTGAAGTATTTATCAGTAATTAGTCATTCACCCTTAAGAACAATCCAAGAACAAGATATGATTGTGAACTAAGTAAATATAACCAGAATATTTTTTGATAATATACCAGGCATTATTTTTCCATAATTGATATACCATTGAATAATAAAATCATAATCCATAATTCTTTAATACACTGCAGAAGGAAGATCTTCAAGGAAAAATTGAAGTGCACAGCAATTCATGTAAATCAGATCATCTACTTGCTAACACAGTTATTCTGAATTTATGGACAAATTTGAGTATTTTTACACTTTTATCAGGCCTGTTCTGATGTAAAGAGGTTGTGAAAAGATTTTTCACAGCATCTGATATCTGGAATAATTGAGACAAAGGAAAGACTGGGAGCATTTTGAATCACTAAGTGCCAACACATGTTCTCGTTGTTAATATTGTCTACATGAGGCCACCTGCTTATTCACAGCAGCAGAGTCTGTCCCTTATCTGTGCCTATGAAAGTCAATGGACACATCCTCTACTGGATCAATTGTCCTGGTTTCAGGGAAGTCAGTGGGGCCATATGTGGAAGACCAGATTTGTATCTCATTAGATCGTTTAGTTATTGTTTCAGATCAGCCACCTTGTCTGTGTGTGTGTCAGGGCAAGGGCCATGGTCGTGCCTGCAGCCTTGTGGCAGTGCCAGAAAGCTCATGGTCTGCAGCCACCATGACGTCCCAGAGCACACGTGGCAGCACGGGCTGTCCATCAAATAAGTCCCACCCGGGATCCCACCCATACCCACCCCCGGAGCCTCTGACGGGTGACAGCACCACTTACTTGGGCTGGGAGAGCACTGAGTGCTCAGGGAACAATGTCCCATGGGGGGTGGCCACGATAGCCAAACCATATAATCAGAGACATGGGGCCTCCATGTTGTTCAGCCTTCTGTCTCTGGACCTGCCTCCATGTGACTCTTGGCAGTAACTATTCTCTCTCTCTTCTGTCTTTCTTTACTCCTTTCTTTTCTTAATCTCTCTTTTCTTCCCTTACCCTTTTCATTCCCATGTGGGTAACTTAAAATTGATAAGTGATATTTTACTAGTGTGTGGTATTCATGTTTGCTGTGTGATTTAGTGTAATGCTTCTCCTTAGTTGGTTGTTACTCCTGTAAACCCTTGTGCCAAAAAATCTATTTTCTCACTAAATTAAAAAAGTTTCTTTGGGGAAGTGCTTGCAGCTTGTTCTCTTTGTGTGATTCAAGGTATCGAAGAACCAAAGGCTTTGCCAGAGTCCTTGCAGGTGAAATCTCTTGGAGTCTTAAATAACAGTAAAATGTCCAGCCAAGCATGTGGCTTCAGAACCAGTGCTTTACACCATGGCTTTACACCATACCAATATGTATATATATATATATATATAATTCCAATGAGGGCGGTCCCGTGGCGTAACGGAGAGCACTCTGGACTCTGCATCCCAAGTCTCAGTGGGGACCATCCCCTGGGCAGTTAAATACCTTCCTTGCCATCTGATCCTGTCAGATCTCGGATGCTCAGCAGGCTCAGCCCTGGTTAGTACCGGGTGCTGTAGACAGTCCCAAGGACTTCACTGTCACTGTCCAAGCTCACTTGGCCGTGGCAAATGGACCTTAGGACTTAAACAGTGGGGCCAGTTCTGTGCACACTGTTTCTCACCTAAAAAAATCCACTGCGCAGGCTGGAAGGGCACACCCATGTGGGGAGAGCCCTTCCCCAGATCTTCGTTTGCGAAGTCTGGCCATACATACATACATACATACATACATATAATTCCAATGAAAATACTCCACTTCTTACTGCAACAGACTTTGGATCAATACCAGAGTTAATAAGTGAACACAATACAATTGGAGCCAAAATTAGAAAGAATCCTATAATTAAAAAAATATATTTGATCATAGATGCATTAGAAGATGTTGTCAATAATGGTAATAGATCTAACGAACACACATCTTCCTTCACTTCACATTAATGGAGATAATACAAAATGAAGTTGAAATTCAAATGAACCCTTTCAACTCACTTAAGAAAGGATGGCCAAATACAAATGAGCATCTAGCAACTGCTTTGCCAGTGTAATCAGTCTGCAGTTTTGCCATGGTAGTGCTCTACTTCTCAGTCCTTTGGTAGGAAGCAGAAACATGGTCCACAGCTTTCTGCGATGGAGTCAGTCACTTCAATTTAACTTAAAAAAAATCTGGCTGGCAGACAGGTAACTGGTCTCCACAGTGATGATTTTATAACAAAATACAAGTGTCAGGTAAAATTATATCTGGCAACTAGATTTCTACCACCTTATTAATCCAGTCAGACAAATAGAAATATTAACTACAGTCCCTTCATTAGAGGTTATTCATCTGCAATGTACAGCAATTTTTCATTTGTTTCATATAGTTTACAGCATCCTTCCACACACTGTGATATTTCTATGCTTTTTATTTCAAAATCCCATTAAGAAATGTTTGTTCCATGTTCTTTTTAGTTTCTTTGTTAAAGGGACTCTATTAAAATTATCACAGCTATTGTTCGAACTATAAAAATGCCACCTGATAGAACTGAAACCCTTGATCACTTCCCTCATCTTCTTAAAAACCTGTGCGTAGGTGGTCAAGCTGCACCTCATAAGCTCAGTCATAAGCAGACCCACAGCAGGTTCTAAGAACTGAGATGGCTGCTTGCTTTGCAGCACACCAAAGGATCCCCATCAGAGACAGCGGGATGTTCAAAATTAATGAAAGAAAATGCAATTAGCAAACAATATGTACATTCTCAATTCACAGTGGGTTTCGTCTCACCAAACTTAGACATCTGAAACTGTACATTCAAATCTAAGATGGTGGCCTAGAGTCCCTTTATAGTCAATAAAAAAAACCAAGCTTCTCACTAAAGAGAGATAAGCATATATGTCTCCAGTCATCTCATAACAAGAGATTTCTGAAAATTCCAGATAATTGCACACAATAGATGTTTTCTTTTGATTGGAGTAGAGGGATGTTCTTTTCTGTTCTTGGCAAGCAGAACTTAAGAGTAATTTGTAATTCAGGAATAAATTTGAGAAGAAATACGAGGAGGGGTTTAAAGTAATAGCTAAGAAACAGCAAACACCAGTACTAAGAACATCTGATTACCATGCTGGGATATAAATACAAAGCAAAAAAAAAAAAAAAAAAATCTGTAAACTACAGGATTGCAATAGATCTGCTGTTCAGGGAGCAACAAACATCAAAATGGTCTCAGTGCTGATTCCCCCTACACTTTTGAATATTCACGAGATTGATAGGTTCTTTATGGACTTCACAGAATCAAGTAATTTCAGTACTAGAATGCAATATGCCAACCTTTCAGTACTTGGCATGGACTTTCACAAAACTGAGCTGTCAGAAGCCCTGCAGCAGCAATGAATCAATAGCAAAGAGCCTTGGTGAACAGAACAGACACAGCTGCCCCTACTGACACTCAGCTTTTTTCACCACCATTTCAGTTCTTTTCGTTCTCACAATATGCGTGTTGGGTCACATGCTGTTAGAGCACCTCCACTGGGTTAACAAGTCCTCTTTACCTCTATCCTGACTGATTACACTCTCAAAAGAATGTGTCAGAGGATCAGACAGACAAATGACCTGGTCAACAACAAAGAACCACCACAGTTTTTCCAAGTTTTTGAAGCACCAATAAAGAAGAAGCAGCAAAGAGGTCTGGTGTGGCCCAGCTTTATATATACTAGCAAACACACCTAAATTAGAAAAAAAAAAAAAAAATTTAGACTGTATATATCTGGGCAATTGTGATTGCCCATCCCCCTGTGCTGCTCAGCAGAGGAGGTAGAGAAATCAGGAATTAAGTTGAGACCAGGAAGAGGGGATGGGAAGGGAGAAGACATTTTAAGATTTGTTCTTATTTTTCATTAACCTACTCTGACTTGACTGTCAATAAATGAAAACAATTTTCCTCAAGTCAAGTTTTTTCTGCCCATGATGGTATCTGCTGAGTTATCTCCCTGTCCTTATCTTGACCCATAATCCTTTTGTCATGTTGAGGAGGGGAGGGATAAGGTGGCTTGGTGGGGTCCTGACATTCAGCCAGGTTCAACCCACCCCCTTGTGGGAGCCCTCTCTTCTAATCTGCTTTCTTCTACAGAGGTATTCTGGACAGTTCTCATCTGATGTGAATTGAAGCATCTCTCAGAGCATTCTACAATGGTCAACCTTTAGATTAAGATGTGGGCACAATAGTACAACATAGCTTCTCTTTAAACCACAAAAGCCCATCCACTTGCCAGAGGCATATTTGAATGGCAAGTATTTGATCTACTTGAACTGCTAACTGTTCATAACAGACTGCAAGAGAAGGAAAATGTTTGATCCCCTATCATCATTACAAGGCTTTACCAACTCATCTAAGATCTCTGGGATTTTCTTGAAGCTACTGTGTTATGCTCTCTTTCACAAGGAACTGACATAGCATAAATGTCCTCTGAGAGATGTATATATTAGGAAGCTAGGTCTGGGTCTTGCTTGCCGAGTGTTTGCTTGCACTTGACACTACCAAAGGCTGGCACAGTCATGATCCTGGCCAATATCTAGGAAGAAAAGTAGTAAGACACAATCTGAAGACAACCATTCACAACTTCAACATCAGTATAAGAAGAAGACCATGATTCTAAGGTGTACCTAGTGCAACATGGTCACTTTAACCCATGCTGTAGCAAGTGAATGATGTTGTGGCAGTCATCCATAGTACAGCATTCTCTCAAGCATCATCAGATGATGCAGCCGCACAGGTATGCACCTGATTTGACAACTGCAGAACACTTTTCAGAACAATTACCAAACACAATTATCACAGAAGTAGTCTCAGAGTACCATGGGACCATTCCTATACCATGGGACCATTCCTGTTCCCATCAGTAGCACTCCACCTTTTTATAGGTTTTACCTTAAAAGTTATATGTCTTGTTTAATTCACTGCTGCCTTCCAGTCTTTTATCTTTTTCTAGACTTTCTCCGTCATTAACTTGTCAGATTAATTTTATGTCTTCCTTCTGTCACATGTTTCATGGTCTGTCTCTTCTTTCCTCTTTTTCTCCATCTAAAGCATGTTCTTATTTCCCCCTTTCACCATTTCCTCAGCAAAACACCTTGAGGAACTAATATGACATTAATGGGATATCACTCAGTTTATGGATTTGTTATGTTTTATATCTTTCTCCACCTCTGTATTTGTTTCATTGTTTAGATCATCGAATCCTTAAGATTGGAAAAGGCCTTTCAGATCATTAAGTCCAATCACAAACCTAACACTGCCAAGTCCACCAACAGTACACTCTTGGGACAGAGACTTCTCTGATTTTCTCTGTGCTTGCTTTACTAGAGCTCTGTTCTTCATTAATTCTACATTGTAAAAGTTTATGAACAGAAAATAATGTTATTGGGAAGTTTATGTCTAAAGAAAACATAAGAAACCCTATCAACCACATAGATTCAGTTCTGTCATCTATCACAGACTTCAGTTTCCATATGACCAAGCTCCAAAGTCTGGGAAAGTACTTATTTCATAAAATCTGTCTGTCCACACACTGTGAAAACTACTCTTCTTAAGATGGACAGCAGTGTCATTGCACAAAGCCAAAGGAGATCTCAGTCCCATAGCACAGCAGTTATTTGAATATCTTAGGAGAGGCAGGTGTGAGACTTCAAAAACAAGAAAAACAGCATTTAAATGTACCCTCTATTTCTTAAATTACTAGCAGAAAAAAATGTATGCATTTGGTTTTGGGGCTTTAGTCAGGCAGGAATGCTGGTGAGTTCAAACAAAGTTGAAGAATGTTGGTTCAATTGCAATCAGCAGGGGTTTACTGATACACAGGACATTACTGTACTCAGGATAGAAATTACAAATACCAGTTAAAGGACAGATCTGGCAAGAGTTCATTAAGTCATTTGATTTCAAAAATGATCTGCTTTGTTTCTGGATCTTCACCAGTAGGTAACAAGAAGTGGCAAGGAATCAACAGTGCTGCTAGGGTTGCAAACTGTATTAAAGATTTGTAGCCAGATGACTTCAGTGGAAGGAAGTATGAAAATGGCACGTTCTCCCATCATCTTTCATGCAGTTACTGGTTGCATGTCAGAGGGATTTTTAACCAGTAGAAGACACAATAATCAAAACCCAGCCTAGATAGTTCACTATAACTATAGTGTGCAGAACTTCATCTTCACAGTGTTAAAGTGACTTTTTTTTACAAAAGAAAGATATGAAGACCAACCATTTGAAATTGAGAGCAAAATTACCATGCAAAGCTAGATTTTTTTTTTTTTTTTTTTTTTTTTGTCTGGACGAAATGTTATACCTGCTCTAAGAAGGTCCTGATTTAGCTTTATCATCTAGCTATCTACCTTGCTATTTTGCTATAAAGTGTGAATAATACATGTTCCTCTAAAATCCATAGGAAAGCTACTGCTGTATTTTATTTACATTGATTCTGTAAAACATTTATAAATAATCAACTTATGTGCTAACATAGTGTTCATAGTGATCTGGCTATAAATCACTCTTAAGGTGATAAAATGTGGCACACTACTTGACAAGCGCATATTTTTAACAGTTCAAAAGCAAATCCGTTCCCTTTCAGAAGTGAAATACTTCTATTTTCAATACCCTTAGAAAGCAAATAACTTTCTATAGTTCAGTTTTTCAAGAAGTAAACAGCTACAGACTAAAGCTAATCAAAATATTATATAAAATCATGGACAATAAAAGAATTTCTTATACATGAAGAGGTTAGTCCTTTACCCAGCAGAAATACTGAAAAAGAATTAAATGTCCTATTTAGTTTTTGCTTGTTTTTGTTTTGTTTATTTTTAATGAATTGTTTTATCTTGATTTGTTGAAGAAAAATATAAAACACATTAACATACTTCAACAAAGTAACAGTATAAAGTTAAGTTGAAATGTTTTGGAATATTTTTTGCTACTTAATATGAAGTTCTTTGAAAGTCTTTCAATTCCACTAGAAATACCTAAGTATTTACTTCTATGTAAATTACCAAAGCACTGTCTATTTGCTTTGTTGCTATTTGATTGCTTCCAAAATATGTCCTTGTTTACATGATGAAGTAATAGCCTTATTCTGACCAGATATTAGTTATATGCTATCCTTTGATGCAAGTTTAAAAAACTGTTTTCATAACAATGAAATCGAGCAATCAGAATGGTCCACATGATCATGTACACTGTTAGTAGCTTTTCTATGGAACAAGCTGGTCACATAATTCACTATTGTTTGACAATGACATTTTCTCACTACTGTAGGGAAATATTTTCAGAATACATTTAGCAGAGACCTGACAAATAGTCTTAGTCTCAAGTACAACTCCTTTTTTTTAGGTTTGGTATTTTCCCCTTCACCTGTACATTTCTATGAAAAGCATTTAAAACCTGTTTCAAAGCCCAAAGTCAATCAAAGAGACTATACTTGAGTGCTTTTGTGGAATTGTTCTTAGTGGGGTACTATAAATACATATCTTGTTGGATTAATGTGTGACAAACAGGAAATAATAGCAGGATGTTTCTACATTACTTTTTAAAATTAATTTGATTGGAATGTTAAATTTTCATTATAGAAACAGTGCATGAACACTGGCAATTGTACAGCAACAATGACATTTATTACTACAGCTTAATTATCAACTGTCTTTGTCATAGAATTATAGAACCATACAATAGTTTGGCTTGGAAGAGACCTTTAAAGATCATCTAGATCAACCTCCCTGCAATGAGCAGGGATAGCTTCAACCAGATCAGGCTGCGTGAATCAATATAGCCTTGACAGTTTACAGGGATGGGACATTTACTTCCACTTAGGTCAACATGTTTCAGTGTTTCACCTCCCTCATTGTAAAAAAATTTCTTACTTATATCTACTCTAAATCTACCCTCTTTCAGTTTAAAACCGTTCTCCTTTGTTCTGTCTCAGCAGGTCCTGATAAAAAGTTTGTCCTCATCTTTCTTATAAGCTGCCTTTAAGTATTCAAAAGCTGCAGTAAAATCACCACAGAGCATTTTCACCAGGCTAAACAACCCCATCTCTCTGATTTCCTTACTGAAGAAGTGCTCCATCCCTATGATTACATTTGTGTCTGTCCTCTGGACCTGCTTCAACAGGTCTATGCTTTTTTTTCCTGTACTGAAGACTCCAGAGCTGAACACAGAGCTCCAGGTAGACTCTCACAAGGGCAGAGTAGAGGAGTAGGATCACCTCCCTTGACCTGCTGGCCACGCTTCTTTTGGTACAGCCCCAGGATATGGCTGGCTTTATGGGATGTGAGTGCACATTGCTGGATCATGTCCAGCCTTTCATCCACCAGTACCCACAAGTCTTTCTCCTCAGGGCTGCTTTCAATCTCTTCACCCCCCAGACTGTAGAGATACTGGGGGATATAATTTCATATTCAAAGTAACATGGCAGTATTATGCATATAAAGATATGAGTGAATCCAAAATATCCCTCTGATTTAGCCCAGGAGATATTTCAACATAAGATGCTCTTTAAAGCTTTCTGATTTAACATGAGATCAAAGATAGAATTAGTTTTATTTCTGTTGATATATATAAGCCATGCTTGGTACTGTTGAAAGGCATATGTGGAGTCAAGAAGCAGCAGTTGTAGTCACTGATGAATGCAAGCTGCCTGAAGGGCTTTGGTGCATGTTCCTTTGGGATACAGCAAGGCAGAGGTGTTAGAATGTGCCTGAAGGTGAAATCAAAAGAGGTGGGAAGCAGAAGAAAATGCTGGATATCTGGACTGGCAACAAAATACACGATTGTTACCACTCATGAGATAAAATGAACCAGTAAGTTCATTTGAAAGCACTTAACAGTGAAATGTCTTTCTACATTAATTCAAACATGGTAAGTCTTGATTTATCAGTATCTTAATTAGCTACAATGAGACAGCCATTGAAATGTTACATATACCTACTTTAAATGAAAGAAGAAAAAAATCAAGCCTGCTAATGTCATTATAATTAACACACGTGAGTGCATGATTAAAGTCTGCAAAAGAAACATACCTATCAAAAATGAAAGTCTGAGAGACATACATTACTGATGTTGCTATTGTTTTGGTTTGACTCTTGGCAAAATGCCAACCACCTCCAATTGTGAGAGTTTCAGTTAAAAGAAGTGAGGAAAAAAAAACCCTTAAAACTGACACTGCTATATATACATATATTTACACAAATTTACAGCATTTATATGTATAAATATAAAAGACAAACCAAAAATAACTTATTGGAACCCCCCTCCCAACGACACATGGGTTCCACCACCCAGAACCCCAGAGAAAACACACCCCAAAGAGAGGGAAAGAGTAACCCAAACAAAACAA
>JAWWEU010000081.1:135981576-136007270 GCA_035583155.1 Acropternis orthonyx | reverse complement strand
CAGATGGGATGAAATACCTCACTGGTCACTTAAGTCAGCTGATACTTGTCCCTAACCACATGACCCACAGAATTGGGACCTAGCTAAAACTAAAACCTTAATCTGAGTTTTTTGGGATTTATCAAACCCATCACAGATGTCTAATAAGAGTTTCAGACATCTGGAGATACCTGTTAAAATCTCATTATTTGAATATTACACGATCTCAGTGCAATAGCTCTTCTTTGTATGAGATGCTTTCTTTTTTCATCTGTATTTAGCAGCAAATCCTCATCTCTCTGTGATTTCACATGTTTCTTATTTAATAGGCCTGACTTAAAATAAGCATGACCAAAAGACACAAAGATCTTCTTTCAAGACTGAGTTACAATTTTCTTTATTCAAAATTATTGACCTGAAAGGCAGCTTCATCTTACATCTACAAAAATAAAAGTATTCTACTATTATATTTTCTACTAGTAGTGTCACATAATCCCTGAAGTGGCACTGGCATCAAACATCTCCTTCTCTCCAATTCTCTACAGGTCAAGGTTTTCTCTGCAATAAAATGTAGTTACTTAAGAAGAAGTTCAAGTAAGAATATATTCACTTGTGCAATTCACACTCACCATAATTTCTGATTCCTTCCTTCACCACAAGCATTTTTAGCCTCCCCTCTAAGGAAAGAAAGGTAAATAAATCAAAAAATCTGTAAGGCAAATATAAGATTACATTTGAGTTAATGAATTTTAAATCTGATCTTGATGGATGAAAGCTTGAACAGGAGCCAGCAATGTGCAATTGCAGCCCAGAAAGCCAGCCCTATGGACTGCATCAAAAGCAGCATGACCAGCAGATTCTCCCCCTCTGCTCTGCTCTTGTGAGAGCCCACCTGAGTACTGCATCCAGCTTTAGGGTTCACACTGACATTGACTTGTTAGGGCAGGTCCAGAGAAGGGCCACAGAAATATTCAGAGAGATGAAACACCTCTCCGATAAAGAAAGTCTGAGATCTGGGGTTATTCAGCCTGGAGAAGAGAGGTTCTGGGGAGACATTATTGCTTATAAAAGGGGCTTATAGGAAAGATGAAGAAAGATGAAATAATAGGTGCTTATAAAAAAGATAAAGACTATTTACTAGAGTCTGTAGAGGCAGGATAAGGGGAAATGGTTTTAAACTGAAAGAGAATAAGTTGAGACTAAGTGTCCTGGTTCGGGCCAGGACAGGGTTAATATTTTGCAGTAGCCAGAATAGGGAAGGACCAGGACCCAGAGGTTATTCTGTATCACCTCATGTCATTGCCAGGAGCAGAGGGAAGGGGAGCTCTTCCAAGGAGAAGGGGAGCTCTTCCTTCTGGCTGAACAGGGATGGAAGTGGCACAGAGTGGTTTTGGCAATGCTGATTCCAAGCCAGAGAGCTGTGAGGTGACACTGATCCAGAGCTGAAGAGAATGGTAGGGGTGGCATTTCTTCCATCTAGTATTGTTGATTGTTGCACGGTTCCATGTTGAGCAATAATATTTCTTTTGTCTTGTACCTTCTGTCTTTAGTATTGTTTCTCTCATTGCTGTTTCCAGTAAATTGTGCTTATCTCAATGCTTGATCTTCACTTTTTGTGCCTCCAGTTCTCTCCAGCCTCCAGGGGGAGGGGAGGGACAGGGAGCTAGGGAGAGGCATCTTGGTTTGGAGTTTCAGTGGGAACAATAAATTGGGAAGTACCATCCTTAAACCACAACTAGATATAAGGAAGAAATTTTTTACAGTGAGGTCGGTGAGGCTTTGGAACACATTGTCCAGAGAAGCTGTAGATGCCCAATCATTGGAAGTATTCAAGGCCAGATTGCATGAAGCTTTGAGCAATGTGACCTAGGGATATATATTCCTGCCTATGGTAGAGGTCTTGAACTATGTGATCTTTAACATACTTTCCAAACCAAATAATTCTGTAATCCTATAATATTTAAAATCACTTGGTCCATCTGGAGATTGTTTGCTTTTCTTTTTGTTCCACTGAACAAAAAGTATAAGTCACACTTGTTTTTTTAGACAACAGAAGAAATGTAAAAGGGCATTCCACAACTCCCCAGCAAACAACTATTACAGCGAGAACTTAATCATAGTGAGAAGGAATTTTTCTCTGTAGAGTGCCCAGAAAATAACATTATCAAGTACTGATTAATAAAATTCACAGAAATACAAAATTTTGATCAGATTACAGAAGCAAATAAAACAAAGGATGAAACTAGAAAGCCATGTGACAAATAATCCCTTCTTGCATTTATTTCAGAATTCTTACAGAGGGTCTGTAAAAGCCTCTGTAGTGCCAATTTGAAAATAAATTTTTTTCTGGAAAATATGTAAGTTGTATTGGTTAATTAAAGAATATAAATATAAGTTGTCCATAGATCTAGTAATTGAATACAAGATGTAATATTGTTAACAGTAAGATTGTTTAACCCTTGGAACAACTGCTAAAACCTTGACAAATAGTTGTAGTCTGAATATTTTAATTATCCATTGGAGGTGTGTTTTAAGATACATGCTCCAGATTCCAGACTCAGTAGTGTTGGGGTGTATGGTAGGGATGTCTCTCCAAAGCAAGCCAGCAACCAACCAACCAACCAACCAACCAACCAAAGACCTTAAAAAACCCCACATTATTTTATTCCATGATAAATCTTAAACATAAAACTAAATAATATACTAAAGTAAATCAGCTTAGAATGGGCATATGCTGATTAAATTCATGCATTAAAAAAGACAATAGAAAACATAGTCAATATAGATCTGACTAAATGAGACACTAAAACTCAGAACAGCTTAAAGAATGGAAAAATAGAATTGATTGCAAATAAAACATTAGAAATTAAAATATTATACATTTCAACAATGTCAAAAAGAACTTTTACTGTCACATAGGCATCATCACAGACACTAATCAATAATACAACCTCAAATACTAATTGGTCATACAAATGATGGTGATCCAAAAAAATCGACCAGAGAAAATAAAACCAAAACAACCAAAACAAACCCAACAGAATAATCCATGGGCTCTGTGACCTGCTTCCCCTTATAAGGTGAATATTCTGATGATTGGATAGCAAAATTAAGTTCCTGCTTGTGTGCTTTTCCACTGGCATAAGTTAATAAATCCTCTTCTCTACTCCCAGTCTCTTCTCCCTCCTCAATATTGTATGGTCTTTTGAATAGGACATTCCAGGTTTTCATTGCCTGAGATTTAAGAAGAGAAATTAAGCAAGACCTTGTGGGTTTACATACTTTGTATAAATACAATTTATATAAAACAGTGGTGTTCCTAAAAAAAGATAAGAAGTAGCAGCAGCTAGTGGACAGGCACATCTTAAACATCCCTCTGCTTCATCTGGCAATCATACCATAGCTTAGGTGGGAAGCTGGCACCCAGATTTTCAGACTAAAATGTTTCCTTTACACATGCAGATGTCAAGGGAAATTTCACTCTGCAAGGAAAGTATTTAATGAATATAAGGTAGCTCTTCTCATCACTTTCTTCAAAAGAGTCATCTTCGTCATGTGAAATCTTATTTTAACCAACACAGCAGACACTCTGAATTTCATCATGTCTCTTGTAAGGAGATACTGCATTATATTTTGTGAGAAGTTCCAATTAACCTTCATTTACTTCATTTATAAGATAATTATGATTCTGTGATTTTGTATTTGTTTTCTTCATTTTTCCCATGGGAAAAAATTAAAATGTTTAAATTAAGGGAAAGAAGAACCCAAAATTCACAAATTTATAACTATATAATGCAGTCGCTAACTGAAGACATGATTAATTTATTAATTTAACAACTATTCCTAGGCACTGAGACTTCCCTGAACTGAGTGCCAGAATACTAGAACACCATAGATGACTAATTTCACTTACAAATGCTCAGATTATAATTGAAGTCACATAGTATGTTGAGTTGGAAGTCCAAAGTTCCCCAAAGGATCATCGAGTCCAACCCTTAGCCCTGTACAGGACCATCCCCAGGAGTCACCTCAAGTGCCTGAGAATAGGTGACTTGGAGCACAAAATTTTGTAACTCTCACACAGAACCACTTTCTTTAGTGCATGCTGAAAGGAATTCCTGTCTATGAATATGAGTGCTAAATTATGATTTTTCACTGAGTATGCGCTAAGGCTTGAGTGGAAAAAAACAATTGTCCTAACTGACTATTATGTGAATTTGCGTTGTGAAAGAGTTCTACACTTCTAGAGCTCCTATGCAGAGCAGCTG
The DNA here is from genome assembly GCA_035583155.1 of Acropternis orthonyx. Classification (NCBI taxonomy): domain Eukaryota; kingdom Metazoa; phylum Chordata; class Aves; order Passeriformes; family Rhinocryptidae; genus Acropternis; species Acropternis orthonyx. Next base: position 136,003,023 of record JAWWEU010000081.1, on the reverse strand, counting down.
TGTTAATTACTCTGCTTTCCCCTGTCCTTTAGATGCTAGAAGAGCTCCTGCAGGCCCCTGACAGGTAAAAATTACAATAGCCTGTAGAGCACACTGTATTATATCAGGTACTTCCAAGTCAGAATTGTATTAGGAAGCAGCATTATTTCCATTTTTATCATGTCCATTAGCATTACAACAATTGTGAGCTGTGGAACAAGTAGAGTTCAAACATTTTGCTGTAAATTACCATGTATCACATTAAAAAGTTTACTGAAAATTTGGTATGACAGGACAGAAAATAAATTCAGAAATAAATTCAGAAAATTAAGTATATAAGAAATGTACTCACTACAGTATGTGTAAATTTAATAGAAATAGATATGTATAAGTTAGAAGATATTTCGTTTTGTAAATCTGAGAGATAAATCTAATCTGAACTGCTCCCTAAACAGCACCTAAGACTAGCAACCTCAGCATGAAGTGAAGTTGAACACCAGGGAAACTCAGCTCTTCTGGGAGTGCTTTTATTATCTAATTGTGGTTCTACAGCTACATTAATACCAACATGGCAAGCTAATAACCATCATTATGTCACCGGTCTTTGGGGTGACTTCATTAAACTCAGGTTTTATTTTACTCTGCTGCAGGTTGCCCAAATTAGGTTGATTTTTGTAGCTAGTGGTTAAAATCAGAACCAAGCAGCACACTTGAAAACTTCATCAATTTTATGCTAATTTTCTTCTATGAACACTTCCCTTGGTCCTTCTTGTTCTGGGTGCCTCTTTTTGGCATTTTTACACTGAAAGAATTCAACGTTTAAAGTGTAAAACTTCTAAAGGCTAAAGCTTTGCTCTACAAGGCAAGCTACCCACTATTATAGTATCAACGGACATTCATAGGAATTGCAACATATACCCTTGCAGTGCTTTATATTGTAGGAGCATCTCTTGCTCTTATAGTGCAGCAAACGGCACTATCAATGCCACCATCCATCACTATGGTTCACAAGTACTGCAACAGTGCAGATGTGCAGAGAGCAGAACTGTGAGAATTATTATTTTATAATTAAAAAAAGGAGAGGGTGACTAAGGTGTTTCATTTTTTATTCACTGACCAAGAGGGCAGTGAGCAGAGCTATGGCAGCATGAATAGATAATGTTCATTCCTTTTAAAAATAATAAACTCTTAAACTTTTCCATTCCTACTCAAATGTCTTAGTCTGAGTGATCAGTGTTAATGTCAGCACATATATAAATGGAGAAAAAATAAAACAGACAAGTATCAGGTTTCAAATCCTTGTAAATATATCAGTTTCATTTGACAGTGTTAACAACAGGATCTGAAATTTCAGTTCTTACTCTGAGAAAACTTAAAAAAAAACCACAAAGAGTGCAGTTATTTCTCATTTTTTGTCTTGCAATATCATTCCTAGTTACAGGCTACTAACTGCAGTGAGATACCTTGTACCGTAGAAAGCTGTGCTATCAACCCCCCGCCTAACTTCCATAAGCACTCTGATTTACTGTATCCTCCTGCTTTTTACTCAGAGGCTTCCTGTCATCACAGAAAAGAAATTTCGAGTGAAGATACTACTACTACTACTCTGTCCTTGTGTTTCAGTCCATGCGTAGCTGGAGTTAGTCTAGGAGGACACTTGCATGTCTAAGCAGATTACTGAAAAAAAAAAAAAAAACACACAAAAATTAAAGAACTTCTTACTGGTCACAGGCGTCACAGATACTTGCCAGTAGCACAGAAGCCTACTTTTCCAGTTGAACTCAGTCTGGCAATGTCTTCCTTAAGCTTCCATGTAATTTCCATATAGAAAGCGATTATTTTCACCTAAAATTACACCTGCAAAGACATCCTTTTCATGTGTTGCATCATGGATATTTGCACAAGACAGCAGTATAACATTGCTATTCTGCAAAATATCAACATATAAATTATTAGCTTTACTTTAAAATTTTAAGAATTAATCAGAAAATTATATTCTTGTTACATGAAACACAGTAAAAAATATTCAGTTATCCTATTTCTGGAAAACATTATACAATATTTTTCCACATAGTATTCTTATTATCCAAAATGTCATTAAAATCAATGTTGCAAGAAACCTATTGATTCAACGGCACTTTGCTACTTAACAGAAACATGAAAAGTTAATTCTTCACCTAATAATGTTTATTAAACGGGAGAAAAAAAATATTTTAACAAAGCCCAATAGGATACATATATTTTCTTTTATTAACCCATGTCAAGGAATGTCTCCAGGCACTGAAGTTTGATCTGTACTCGACTGGAATGATCCTGACACATTTTGACCCAACTTAACTGTCAATCTTTCAAAGCAAGATCTCGGGCAAGGTTTGGTGGTCAGCATGAACCAAGAACAGTTCTCAGTGGGCACGTTGTAGGAACCAGTACTAGAAAATTAAATATCACGTAAGCAGCTGCTCCACACCACTTGGCCTCAGTGCCAGAGAACAGTTTCAGATACACAACTTCATTAGTAATTTAACATAGCTGGGATTTTTTCTGACCATTTTGGACGTAATATTCAAATACTTTTCCCACTGAAATTCTGTGGTGTTTCTGTAGGGACCTCATTGACCAACTCTCACCTTTTACTTGCCCTGTCTGCTACATCCTTACTTCTTCAGACTTTAAATGAGAATTGGGAAGCCAGTGAGCAAGGTGCAGACTACCTTTTCTGTAGCTTGCAGGAGAGTCAGCAGAAAGGTTTCCATGAGCTCAGGTGAGGAATAGTTTAAAGCATTAAGAAGGGAGGAAGAGCAATGAAGTTATAATCCCTCTCCTGAAGACAAATAGATCAAAGGCTCTGCAAAAGCCCATCCTTCCCTTTCTTTATTGTGCATAACAAGAAACACACAGGAAGTCAAGAGTTAACAGAAAAACTTCCTGTATATTTTAAAATAAAACAGCCAATAAATTATATATATATTTTTAAACACGGGATAATTTTTTTAAAAAGTGGGGGTTTTTTTCTTTTATTGGAAGCTTTCAGGTTTTTTATTATTATTATTTGGATGTTTTAAGGATGAGAAAAAAATAATCCCCAAATTCAATTTTTTTAAATCCCTTAGAAAATAACTGGCACTTTTTTACCAACTCAGAACTCCAACCCTATTACTAAAGCAGCGTTAGTACAACTGGAAAATTAGAATTTAGGTCAATAAGGACTCTAATAGGTTAAGAATCTTACCATATCACAGGCAATTTTCCTACTTAAAAGACTGGGGAAACTACGACTTATTCTTTTTTCTCCTTTTGCGTGTCCTGTACATACCTTAGCCCTGAGGGAGCAATCAGATCCTTGTTTTACCTGTATCCTTTTTTTTCCACTACATTTTTAAATGGTTAAGCTATTTTTTTTCCAAGTGGTTGCTTGTACAGATAAGAGCCTTAATAAGATCTCTATGAAGTCCACTATAGAGAACACATCTGAAACTGACTTTTGAAATGTAGCAAAGAGCCTGAAATCACCCTCAGCAGACTCTGTATTGGACAGGGTTAAGAGCTGTGGAAGGAAAAACCTAATGAAATGATCCTAGAGGTTAATGAAACATTTTTACCTGAATCAGCATTGGTTTCATTGCCTGTAATATTTTCTGGTTTTACAGTTTACTCTTTTTGTGTTATTTAATGAAATGTTCTGTACAGAATGTACATAATATTTTGCAGTAATTGCTAACACCTCACCATAAAGAATCCAGGTTTATGTCTGCTGGCTTTTCAGGGCGGAATGTCTATAGATTAGTTTCATCTCTTTACAACCTTGATGTCATAGGGAAGGTGAAATTTCCATGAAACATTTATTAGAATTAAATTCCTATTGTTCTATTCCCTGACTTCAGTGAGATACAAAATGTTCATATCAGTTTATGGTTTGGTTGACAAAGATGCATTAGTGCTTAAAATCTTCCAACACCAATGTGAGTGGGACATCTACATGGTTTTGTGGAGATGGGTTTCAATTTTCTGAGAAGGCAGAAAGGTTTACCATGACATGCAGAAACTGAAGATGCAAGTAACTAGAATCCACAAGAGCTCAGACTGATTCAATATATTTTCTTGAACATTAGCTAGAACAAGGTAGTTCAGGAGGATAAAGGGATAACTACAGGTATAATTCTTGGATGTCCAAACTACACAATATTTGACATGACACAGAGAAATTCCAGAGTCTGTGTGGCGGGTATTTGAGCAGAAGCATTGTCTCAGGATGCAAAAAAGGTGCAGAAGGGGCAAAACGCATTTATATCTGAACTGTCATCCATCACCACAGGTGCTTTACCACGACACATTCTGGCTGGTGTAAGGGAAGAGGCAGGTAACATGGGGCAGGGACAGAAAGGGACGTTTTCCAGCTAGATTACACCATTTCTCTGACCTGATCACACACTTCAGTCCAGGACACTGGAGCATAACCTCCTCTTTAGATGTACAGGAAACAAACCTGATTAGTGGGCTGCCATCAACACCAAGCAGCCTTCAGCAGTCAGCAGCTCAGGAGCTGACCAAGTGTTCCTTGAAGTAAGTTTAACTCTTTCCACTGATGTCATTGAGTTTGGAATCAATAGCAGTCAATAGAAGTGTTGAGAGAATAAAATCTGTGTACTGCTCGTGTGCCTGAAATGCATGTTGACATTTGCACTGCAGGGAACAGAAGTGATGATTGGAAGGGAGGCCACAGCGTGGGTCAGATTATATGATTTTGAAAATTCCTTATAATTCTACACATTGAATCCTATAAAACTATGCACCTTGCTCCATAATTTGACAAACACTGTACTCTCATACTAAAAATAAAATAGTAAGTATTATAGAAATAAAAAAAATTGTTCTTAAATTATTTTTTTTATTATTGAGTAGCAAGATGGCATTGTAATAAAGAATACTTACAAATTGAGAAATCTTACACAGTTTTCTGTACCCCATTTATCTACAGGTTACTGCTTCACTAATCAAATAATTTCATTTAAAAATATCCATTTTCTCTGGTACTCACTGTCTGTGAAGGTAGGTCAATGACCTACCACTGTGCTATTGAATTTCAGCATAATGCTTCATTTACCTTCGAAAACCCACGCACATACGCAGAACACTGGCTTATACCCACTTTGTAGCACTACCCTTTGTTCACCAAGCTTTTATCTGGGAAGCAAACTGATCCTACAAACTTTAATTTATCTTTTTCTTATGGTTCCTGCTGAGATAGAGTCCTTTGAGCAGTTAAAATAGTTGAGGGTAATGATCTGGGGTACTTGCTAGGAAGAATCAAAAGGCATGAGTGGAAAATGAAGATGGGACAATATTTTGTTATTTAGAAATTTTCTTTCTCACATACTTCACACAATTCTCTCAAACTCACAGTTACAGTTATAATAAATTTAAGACCATCACATATTCACCTTATCTGGATTTTTTCTAGAGATAACATTTCAGGTCAGTTATTTTAAAGCCTAAACATTCTGTCCTTATTAACCCTCTTTGTAATAGAGGTGATGGGTAGAATTCTGGCCCTCATTGTGACTGGAAGTCAGAAGAGCCAAATTTCATGTCCACAGATTTGCACGGAGAATGATGCCACAAAGAAAGGGAATTGAGAGAAGAAATTTTATATAAAGTGGGCATGACTAACCATGAAAAAACCATAGTACACTATAAAACATTCACAAATCTCAGCTTATGTATATCCTGCAATTATGTTATGTTATATGTAACTAATGCCCAAATTTTGCTTAAAAATATACAAAAAACACAGATGTATGAAGTGATAGAACAACTTTACACTACAGTATTCCCTACAAAAATCAAATAAATTTTGTTTTTCCATCTTATTTCTGTGAATCATCTGCCTTTCATTTAGAAATATTTGCTGATAGTATAGCAGTCCTCCTACAACTTTATTTCCTTCCTTTACTCATGGCACATCAGTTGCCACATTAGGCATGATTATTTGCCTCAGTTTACAGCACACCTTTTTGCACAAAGGTTCTAGTCAAATCACTTAATTTACAAATCATAAGACTTTATCTTTTTAACTTGGACATTATTTTGGTAATGGGGGGACTGCAGGGGTGGCCTTGCTGAGAAGAAACCAGGGACTGCCCCATGCTGGACACATCAAGTTCCACCTGGCTCTGCAATAAACCTACCACAGGACACAGCTATCAGCAAACCCATGGTGTATGCGGGAAAACATATTTAAGAAATGGTGGGAAACACCATGGTGGGAGGAGGAATAACAATAAGAAGCAACAGAGTTGCAATTATTTAAATGTTTAACATTTTTGCACTTTCTTTTTCTCAGTATTTGAATTCTTGAACAGAATTTTCTGTTAATTTTCAATGACAGAAATTAAGTAAAATGTCTTGCTATTTAAGACTTTTCCACACTACCCTCTGTCTATGCAAGCACATTTCTCCAGCTCATCAGAAAGTCTGGCAAACATATTGGAGATGTGCTCCTCAGGCCCTTCGGAGAGCAAACACCAGAAGTTTTATGGAAGGCCCATTCTGCCCTAATAACCACTACCTTAATAGCTGACAGAGGAGAATAAAGAAATCAGGAAGACCATTTTGGAAAATTTATGTCTAAAAGACAGTATTACATTTTTTTCTGGTACTAAATTGACAGTATACAGAATAAGAGAAATATTGCAATAAATATTAATATGTAAGATTTATTTCTAATAACCACCTATTTCTTTGCAGGAGAGGTGGTTATTAAAGCTTCTAAGTGTGTAAACATCAGCAAAATTATCAAGATCTTACAAATATGCAGCACTACCATGTCATAAATGACATTCGGGTGGTAAGCTGACTTGAAGAAATAGCCTGTTTACTAACAGCCTGTATGCTCTGAGACTCTGTGCTTTAAGACACATGAAAAAAATATGCACCTTAAGTGCATTTCTTATGATATGAACCATTTTATCAGTCTAAAAAGAAACTCTTAATGCAAGAATCCACAGAAGAAGTAGCAATTATTGTTTAGTTATTCTGAAGTGCAATACTTAAACCATTCTGTTCAGAAATACTAGACATATTCCTGCCTTTAGGAAGAAGTTAATTTCATGTAGAGCAGACCAAACAGATACATGTTTCTTACAATATTCTGTATCATTCAGCTGCTATTTGTCTCTCCATCACAGAAGTCACTGCCTGGTCACTTTTCAAGTACACTTTTCCAGACATCATCCTGGAAAAAAAAAGTGCTCACATACCTTCTCATTATATACACTTAACTCTAGTGTTGTCTGTACTAAGGCATAATGGGTTTAGCCTTTAGGCTTGGTAGTTTAATGTCACTTAATATTGTATGCAATTCTATACAATTCTTTAAGTCAGCCAAAAGATGCTGATTTGTAATACCTGATTCCTGGCCAGAGGAGCATATTGTAACATAGCATCAGTCACATACCTATTTAGGGTATTCGTCCCTGCAGGCCCAGTAGAAACCCACAGACATAAACCAGGACAGCTTTAAATTATCCAGCAGGAGAGTATTGATAACACAATGCCCTAAGGTTACTTTACCTGCTTCTCCCTCAGTCCTTGAAAATATCTGTTGAGTCAGTAAAATCCAATACTGTAAAGATCTTCAACCTGACCTGCATTATGCACATTTTAACAATATCCTTTACTATCTGAGGTTTTATTATTATCCCATTCTTACATGTAGATAATGGCATGGACTACAGCCACTTATTTCAGTAACTCCCATCTTAGAGATTATTAAAAATAGCAGAACTGAGTATTTTTACCCCTCAAAAAGAACTTCTGAATATTATTGACATGAAATGGCAAAACAAATCTTCCAAAGTTATCCACTCAACCACTTTGTTTAGCTCATAGAATTTTTTATACAGTAAATTTGTTTTTTAATAATGCTAATACAACAATAAAATGTTCTTCAAATGTATGCCTGACAGTGTTTTGAGACTGATTAAACATAACTTGAAAATCTCTCACAAAACCAACGTCAGTGGATCCACTGAGTGCTTACACAAGACTCATAACCCCTCCCACAGCAGGGCAGGATTCTCATTATCAGTCAGTTGCTGATGTGCCTGCAGGGAGGACAAAATTCCCATCTGCTTTCATGGTTACTTTTCTTGTCCATTTAGATTGCAAAGCCATAAGAGTAAGACTGTCCTCTTTATACATTATGGTAGAGTGGGATTCTGCTCAGGACAAGATGCCTTACAGAGGGATCCAAATAGAAAGGAGTATTGGACAATCATCAGTGGCAAGAAATTTAACAAGAACAAATGGTGCATTCTGCACCTAGGATGGAATAACACCAGGCACAGGTGTAAACTGGGGGATGAGCAGCTGGAGAGGTACCCTGCAGAAAGGGATCTGGGGGTGCTGGATTTGGGGCAACAGATCAAAAGGAGCCATCAGTGTGCTCTGGCAGATCAAAGGACAAACTCTGTCCTGGGGTCCATCAACTGCAGCATGGCCAGCTGGGCAAAGGTAGGGATTATCCTGCTGTATTCAGAGTTGGTGCAGCCTCACCTTGAACAGCGTATGCAGTTGTGGGCACCACAGTTTCAGAAGGTTAAGAAGGTCTTTGAATGTGGGCAGAGGACAACACAGCTGGTGAATGTGCTGAAAGACACATCCTGTGAGGAGCTGAGGAATTTGAGCTTGTTTAGTTTGGAGCAAAGGAGACTGAGGGGTGACCTCATCACTCTCTACAGCTTCCTGAGGAAGGAACACAAAAAGGGAGGTGCTAAGCAGTTCTACTCAGTATCCCTGTGGATACATTCTTCAAGATGCATGTAATGGTTCAAAGTTGTGTCCTTCAAGGGAATTTCAGACTGGACATTAGGAAACATTTCTTTACCAAGAGGATGGTCAAACACTGGAACAGGCTTCCTAAAGAAGTGGTTGAAGCCCCAAACCCATCAGTGTTTAAGAGGCATTTGGACAACTCCCTTATAACATTTTGTAACTTTTGGTCAGCCATGAAGTCGTCAGGCAATTGATGATCACTGGAGGTCCCTGCCAACTGAAATATTCTATATTCTATTCTATATTCTATATTCTATTCTATTCTATTCTAGTCCATTCCATTCCATTCCATTCTAAATTTTATCTGCCTGAAATATAAGCATTTATTCTAAGCTCACCACCTTCAGTCCTAAGGTCCAGCTTGAAAACAGGTAGAGGGAGTCAACCTCTCGATATTGTTGTCTCTCTCCATTGGCTTCTGGGGTTGAGGGAAGGTGTCTATATCTATAGCTAGCCTTAGATTAGAAGGCAAGCATTAGAAGAGAAAAATGTCATTGTCAGTAACCAGGTTGGCTAAAGCTTCTGAATTCCTATTTAATAATAATGGTTATTATAATTTCTAATTTAGGATCATACTATCATATAAGGTAATTCAGCTTCTAGAAGGGTGCTTCTTTTTAAATCTCTTATGATTGTCTTGACCTTTTCTTTAGTTATTCTCTATGTTTTTACTTCTCTAATTTACCCAAATCTTTTGGCTCCCCTTGGCATATATATGTCTTAAAGTAATCTGAATGATTCCTCATAAACAGAACTGCCTTGAACAGTAATTACCATTCCTTTATAACCTTTGCCGGCTGCACACTTTAATCTCCACAGGTAATTAGATCAAAGTAGTTCAGAAAACTTTGACATTTACATAGGAGTTGCAACCATTACTTTTTCTGACAAAAGAAACTCAGCAACTACTACTTGCAGTTTCCCTTCTCTGTTTTGACATGAAAATACAGTAAATGTTACAGAGCTCTGAAAGAGGAAATTCAACTGTGCCTGTGTTCAGCTGCTCCACAGAAGTCAAACCTGTGGAGTTAAGCTAGCTCAGACATCTGTGTCTGATTACAGTTTAAAAAAGAAAAAAAAAAAAAAGAAAAAGAAAAAAAGACAAAACCAAACCAAAAGCAAAACATAAAAAATTTGCAGTTTCTTCCTCTTCTGTTCTTGTGTTTATAAAATATGCTACTTAAAATCATCATGGGCATTCTAGTCATTAATCTGTAGATAATGGATAATAGGATAATAGGATGAAATGTCTATGTGTCTCTGCAGTGAACTTGTCATTTCATACGAAATTGTGAAAAATTAAGAACAGTGGAAGGGTTACCTTTTGGGTTGGGTATGTGTGTGGTTTGGGGGCATGTTGTTTGGGCTTTTTTGCCTGTGTTTTCATTTAATAGAAATTCATGGTTTGAATGTGTGCTCTCAGATGCCGGTAGAATGGCTTTGACATTGTCATTTTATCTGCTCTGATCTTTCTTTGCTTTGTATTCCTCCCTAACAATTTCAGATTATCTACCCAAAAAGGTATGAGAGGAACATGAGGAGTACTGGAAATTTCTGTGAGACAGAAGAATCATTCACACCTTTCTCTCACTAATCTTTGATCCTGCAAACCAAATGCATGGGCTGCACATGATATCTGCCCAGTCATAACCCGTTACAGGATCAGAATGCAAATACAGACTGAAAGAGTGACTGAGACCTGCCAGTAAGTAAAAGAATTTATGTATTTTTCACAGAAGACAGATGAAATATGTTCTGCTTGATAAAATCAGAGAGCTGTCCATTCATTTAGACATTTTATAGGATGGAAAATGAGGCACATGTAATTTTTTATTCCAGGTCTAGAAGAAAACCACTGTAATTTCCTACTGTGGAAAATTAATTACATTTTAAGAAGTAATTTAATTATTCTGTGACATTCTGTGCCTATCTCTACAATAAAATATAAAACATTATATACTATAAATGTAAAATTCTGCAATATGACAGTTTGGTAAATGCAGAACTTAGATTTGTTGAAGCTAATTAAATCTAAGAAATCTAAAAATACCCAGGGAAAAGAGCCTGAAGTCTGACATCTTTCACTGAAAATATGCAAAAATATTTTTTGCTGCCTTGCTGGATGCATTTTCAAAATCTATTTATTCGTCATAACAGATGAAGGAGAATGTACATCTTTCAAACTCCATGAGAGAAAGGAGCAAGCCAGTAATTTTTAATTACATCTTGGATTGCACAACACCTAGAAATCAAGTCACATTCCAAAATACTGTGGTGTTAGCACTATGTGAAGACAGAAAAAAAGATAGCCTGTGACTCAAGAGTGACCTAACAATAAAGCAAAAGAATGTAGGGTGGAAGCTTCCAGATAGTTGAAGGCAAGTCAGTAAATAAGAGATGATAGCAGAGATTTCGACATGACAGGCATAACCTGTCACATCTGAGAATAAATATCCAAAACTGCTGGGATTCCTACACACAAATCCATCTTCAGATCAGACATCAGAGTGTTGTTATGGTGCTAACCTGTTAAAGGTTTTATTGTCATTAACAGGTCACAATTCTGTCATTCTTATTTATAGCAACACACTTACAGAGCAGTCTCGCAGAGTTTATTTTCATGTCTAGCAAAAGCAAGACAGAGAAATCCACTTTAAATGAAAAGAATAATTTGTTTTCAGTGACAATGCCTGAGCAATAAAATCTGGCTCAGTGTTAACAGACCTGAAAATTTTCAGATTAAGGAGGAAGTTATTTGAAAGATCCTTGAGGAGCATATCATCCTAAGAGAAGACACCATCTTTTTCAGTGAGAATCAGTCCTATACAATGTTTTTGTTCAAAACAGAAGTGTGAAATACAGAACTGCTAATCAGAGCATGATGATACCGAAAATGGATGCATCAGAAGAAAATGGTAATGGACTGAATTTTAGCAAATCTTACTTGGGACAAGAGTAAAGAGCTGGAAGTTGCATTTGCAGGACATGGAGGGGGGGGGGGGGGGGGGGTTGGAAAGGAAAGAAAAAAAGTAAAAATAAAACAGATCTGATGAAAATAGGAAATACTCAGAAGAAGAGATGCATAGCAGCTACCTATTAGACAAAAATCGGATAAAAAGTTTGTATAAGCTACACACTACAGATGACTCCTCAGAAAGTGGCAAAATCAATTGGCACATCAATTAGGCAATGAATGAATAAAGCAATTAATTATGTACTTATTAAAGTAGAAGTCAACAAATAATACAATCAATAGTTTGGACAAAAAAATCAATTAAGCAAGGAGAAATGTAAAGACTTTTGAACTCACCAAACCTTTCTCAGTGTTCCCCATGCCGTGGTGTTTAGGACGAAAGCATCAAGAATGCTTGAACTGTATTTTCACAGCCAAGTGACTTCATTTCCCTGAAGTTTGCCTCTTATGGATTATGGTCTTTAGGGCACCAAAGTCTACTATTTATGGAGTTTTGAACCAGAAGAGGATTTTGAGAGTAATGGTCAATGGTAGATGGAGTGGTATTATGTCTCCTTTCTAAATAATATCAATGAGACAAAATTAACCACTTGTTACTGCATCATATTAATGAATAACTGTGGCATAAAAAAAGTTACTAAAAGATCCTCCTTATCCAGGTAGCTAAATAATAATAGTATGGAGAACAAGATCAAGGTAGAAATGGAGCAGTGTGCCCTTCATCCAAAGAAAGTACATCCTGGTTTGAATTAGCAAGAGAACAACCACCTATTCAAGGCAAGTGATTATTCCCCTCCTCTCAGCACAGTGGCACCACATCTGGGGGGTTGTGTCCAGCTTGTGCCACCACACTACAAGAAAGACTTTGAAATTGTAAGCAAGTTAAGTGAGGAGGATTAGATGACAGAAACATGTGGCATACAGTGAGAGTTTGAAAGACCTGGGCCTGTTTAGCCATGAGTAGAGGCATAAGACACCGTGCCTGCAGCTGCCTCTTAGCAGAGCGTAGTAAAGGACTCAGACTCTTTAAGAGGTGCACAACAAGCTGAGAGAAAACTCTGTCTTTCACTATGGAAACTCCAACAGATTTCAGGAAAACAATTCTCACTATCAGAGTAGTCCAAAATATGAATAGGCCAAACATGGAGACAATCAAAGCTTAACTGGACAAGGCATGAACAAGATGCAAACAATTTGGAACTGCCCTGAGTGGGGTTTGGATAGCAAAACTTCTGAAGGCCCCTTCCAATCTAAATTATGTCAATGTGATGTTTCTGTACAAGTGAAAGGTGGTTTTGCATCTTTCACCTAAAATATAGATGGAACTAACCAGAATATTTTAAACATTAATGCCAATCTTTTGCAAATGTGTGGAATGTAGAATTAAGAGAATAAAAATTGTAGCAACTTTCTTTTAATGGTCTTATAATGGGATCAGAGGAGAACCTGAGCAATTCAAGAAAACATGCGGGAAGGTATTGGAAAACATGTAAGTGCAATGAATCTAAGTTGAAGAAAAATTAGTCACATAAAACAGACAACCTGGAGTTGTCAAAACCTTATCCTGTGAATAAGTCTGGGTTTTTTAACTTGGTCCTAAATGACAGCACAGTAGATAAAGAGAAAAGATGTAGATATAATAAATTTAGAACTTTGATGACTGCTGTGGAGTAACCTCATCCAAAAACTAAGAACCTTGAATTAAACATAGTAGGTGTACATCTGAAAACTACAGTCAAAGAATGATTTTAAATTATTCATCTTCAAACTGTGAGATCACTGCAGATAGCATCCCATAGAGGTCTGCCTTTGTCTCATTAGTATCTTCATTAATGACTTGCATCATGAAAGAATAAGAGGAATGTAAAATCTGCAGGGGGAGAGTGCAAGGAATCCAGAGAATACAATCAGAATTATCTTAATAAGCTGATGAGACGATTTGAACTCAGACAAAATTCAGTAAAGACAGATGTAAACTCAAGTACACTGTTGTGTCAGTCACAGATGAAGGGTGCACCAAAAAAAAAAAGTGAAATAAATGGATAGGCAGCAGTATGGGATGTTCAGGGGTTTATATTGGATCACAAACTAAATGCAATAGTATGATGCATTTTCTAAAAAGATAGCTTTCACCCTGAAAATACTTTTTCTAGTTTATTCAACATTGTTGAGGTCTTGGTTGAAGTAACAGAGTTTATAGAATTGGTGTTACAAATTATAATAGCTAGCTGGAAAAAATCCACTGGAAATAAGAAAGAATGCTAAAATATTAGAAAACATGACCTGCCCGCATAGAAAGATTACAGCTTCTGGTTTCCTTTAGTCTTAGAAAAGAGACAGGTGAGTGTAGATACAAGAAGCAGTAGACCTTGTAAAATGCCAGTGGAAAGAAAATTATAATATTTCTTTCTCTACTGACTGCAAAAAACACAATGAGTTGTTAATCTAAGCTGCAGAAAATGTAGGTTGGATATTAAGCAAAGATGTCAAAGTGCTGCACTGCTGAAATTTAGAGACAGACTTTGTAGGAATGTTATGAATTTTCCTTCCCTTGTGGATTTAAAAATGAATTAGATCTCTCAGCATTCAACTATGAAAACTTGATCCTTCCTCCATATTGAGGATAAAGTAGACCAGTGCACCTAAAGACTCAGGCCTGGAAAAGGCTTGCAACTTCAGTACATACATTCCACATCTGCAGGGCAATATATATTAAACAGTGATGGATTGTGTTTTTACAGGACCCAGAAAGTAATCACAGGAGTTTTGTTTGGTTGACAGCAAAGAAAAACCTTCTTCAACCCTCCAAAATTTATTTACTGTCCTATTTTTCTCAATTTCTAAATTTTTTGAGTGACTAGAGTGATAAATAGATGGGTTTCTTTTTGGTTTGTTGTGTTTTTTTTTTTTTTTTTTTTTTTAGCATTCCAATGAATTTAAAGTTCAGTTTGATAGGATAAAAGTCGGGAAGCACAGAAATAGTTTAGAAATTCATTACAAAGATTGCATGGTTAGGAAATTAATCAAGAATATTTTTAATAGAGGAAAATTAGACCAGTAGGTAAACTAACTCAAAATTAGCCCAGCAATTACTCTGATGAGTAGACAAACCATTGAACAATCGATTAATTAGCCTAGAAGAAAATTAATTAGATTATAAAATTAGTCAGATAGGAATAATTTCTGAATTAATTAAATATTCACTCCTGTGAGTTGTGTAGCAGAGAGCAAGGGTGACAGGTTGCAAACATGACACATAGTTACCAGGATAGAAAGTTAATATATCAAGTTATGAAAATAAGAGATTTAATTCTAGCAACATCAGTCATTGAAGCCACAGATATGGGAATTTAGGAAGAACTGATTTTTTATTATACTGTCAAATTAAAAAGGCAACCACACACAAATGTTCCAATATCTGGGGAAGCTAAAATACTTTGCCATTATTAGAGCTTCCGTTATGACACCACATAACAGTATTTAGTCAGAATTTTCAAAGCTAAGGTATTTTGAGGTCGAGAAGTTTTGTTTTCTGCACTAAAATAAACACTTAGAATGAGATAATATGGCAAAGAGGACCTAATGGCTGTGGAGTGATTAAAGCACTCTCCTGTAGTATCAGATCTTCTCTATTGTTCAGGATTTGTTGGTTTTAAGTTTTTTGTTGATTTTTTTTTGTCATTGTTGTTGTGGTTGTTTGGTGGTTTGGGGTTTTTTTTTTGTTTTTTGGGGGGGGTTTTTTTTGTTTGTTTTTTGTTTTTTTGGGGGTTTTTTGGGTGGGGGTGCATTTACTTGTTTTGTTTTGTTTTTTGTTTTGTTTGGGGGGGAGAGGGGGAGTGGGATGGGTTGGTTGGTTGGTTTATTAGTTGAGATTTGGGGTTTCTTTACCAAAGATAAATTTAGGAACTAAAGGCTCCAAATCCCAAAACAATACTCTACCCTCAGAATAGAGAATATTTTTACAGGGCTTCTGTCAGCGAGACCTTCTGAAGCTATTCTAGTTTATGTGAGTTATACAAATGATTCTTGTGGTCAGAGGAATAATGTAAAAATGCTTCTACAGTTTAGAGTGCTTTCTATTAATAGAGAATACCTAGTGCTAATTACTCATTGAAAATATTGTGCTTTTTGAGTATATAGGAGGTATTTCACTAATTTGGCAGTTCTTCCTCTTTTGGGATATCATTTACAATGGATAACCATCCAGATAGTCTATAGATTTCTTCAGGGAACAATCCAGATGCAGAGCAGGTATTTAGCTCTGCCTGCAGCTTCCAGTTACTTCTCTTGCATGCATAGACTTGTCTTCTCTGAACTAAGTCTAAAGAAATCACATACAGTTGAGGTACCTTTCCCTTGCTCAGATCCCTGTCCGCCCCTCCGCCCCACCCCCCCCCCGCCTCCTTCCCCAAAGCTTAGTCATCTGATACAGGCTGCAGAGGAACATGGGGAAATGGTAGAGCTTGCAGAGTCAGGAGTCATGGAAGTTGACTAAGCAAGAAAGCCAAGACCACAAGAAAACTAAGACAGCTTGGATACAACACAACTATTGGAATGCCACAAAAGTCCACATCCAGTCTGGGACTGGAAATTGGATAGCTGTGTTCAGTTCACACAGCTGGTTTTCAACTTTTACAGACACTTGTATTCAGTGGACAGGGAGTAAGGAGACCAAGCATGGTGCAGACTATCTACTGACAATTTGGAAGTCCTCTAGGACATATTGCAAAGCCTTAGAATTAGAAGTATTTTATTTATTTGACTTTTCCACTGTATTGTGCTGTTTATTTAAATTTAAAGTTGTTACGAAGTACCCGGAACTAGTAGGAGAACATCACTGATTTAGGAGAGGTGCATTTAAAATGTTTACATTAGACATGAGAAGTTATTATCAATGACAACTCCTTTAGAATAGAAGAATTCTTTTTTCGTTTTATGTGTATACCTCCATCCCAATAAGGATGTCAATCACTTGCTTGGATTGGGACAGGTCTGGGACTTGTCTCAAATTTGACTCCAACCTTAGCAGCTCCTCAGGGATGATGCTTTTCGATCAGTTAGACTGGGTTCCTGGACATGGAAAGTTCACAAGGCACTCAGTAGTAACTTTGTTCATGGACTGCATTTTGCCAACTTCACATTAATTTAGTTTCTAATATTTGAAAAACATCTTATTGCATGGGACAAATACAATTATTACAGTGTTTAAGGCCTCTGAGTATGCATTGAAATTATGTAACTTGATGATTTTGCAAATCTGCAGTTTAGAATTTAGTATTTTAATAAAACAGACATTAAAAGAATTCATTAAAATATTAAGCTTTTGTTCTAAATTTTTATTCAGTTCAGCTGTCAGACCATCTATAAGAACTTCTGGTAAGCATAAGTAGCCTAACCGATTCAATACCATGTGGAAAATGTTCTGCTCTTCTACAGGGATACTTCTTCACATGTATGACAAAGGTACCTGTGGTAGATTTTTGCTCTCCACATAAAATAAAAGTGAGAAAAAAAGGCATTCAGATGTCACCATAGTGATTACCGAGCAGTATCTGTTCAGACCCGGGCTGTATCTGTTCTTCTTTTCTGTTCAGTTGTGAATTGGAATTGTTCCAAACATTTCAACAGACCAGTCAGGGATGGAACTGACAATTCTCACAAATGGAAGAACCAATAAGATATTTTCTACTAGTTGTTGGAAATGATACTCCAAACTCCAGTTAGCAAACACATTCCTTGTTAATCTGAATTGCTGCTTCTGCCCCAAAATGGGAAATTTTTGCTTTTGCAGTTATAAAGTTATTTTTTCAGCTTCTATTTGCTATGTTTCAGTGTTGTCTGAAAGTTGACAACACATTTCCAGTGTTCTACAATACTGACCTGTGAGTAATTTGACAGCTACTTTCTTATCCTACCCCAGATACCCTGCTGATATCAAGATTTTTTTTCCATTTTCCCCCAATATTTCTCAGCATGTTTTATATAATTGTTCCAATTTTCCTCTGATTATGGAATTTGATTATACAGACACAACACACTTGTAACAGCTGTAGACATTAATTCATATTTTCTATGATTATGTTCTATGCAATACATTGTTATCCAGAACATCTTGCATGAATTATTCATGTCAGCGTCTGATGTGCTTATTTAGAAACATGCACGTAAATAAAAGCAGAGGAAAACAATGTAAGGGGATAAAATGCTACTGCTCTATTTATTTCAATTTCTGATTACTTTTTTCAGGGCTGTTTTCATGTCTGCTTGCCAATTCCAAACCTCTGCACCTCAGTTTTCATTCCTTGATGCACACAGCAGTCCATGCAGGGGTCACATAAAGCATGGTACCTTGGTGTCTCAGACTTCCTTAGATTCAAAGCTGCCTTATATTTGGTTTAAGAATTTGCTTTAATTCTAGGATTGTTTTCCTCTCCTGGAATAACACTATAATTAAACTGGAGAAATTTACTATAGCCTATCCAGTCAGGATTGCAAGGAACAGATCTATTTAAAATACATATAACAAAATACGATGTTATTGACAACATTCTGTAACTCAAATGTGACATTTGTAAACTCAACTTTAACAGAAATCTTATGGATTTTTGTTTTATTAGATCAGCAGTAATCATTTTTTTTCTGAAGTAAACCCCAACACATATATGGCTTTAAATGACCATAGAATTGATTAAAAAGTTTACACATTTAGATCTCCAATAGTATACTTGATTTGTTCATTACTTTATTTTTCTTCATGTAGTGTAACATAGCAAGTGAATATTATGAATTTTAGAGGTATGTGCATTTCAGTGTTATTACCCTTATATTTGTGTTCAATTAGTCCAGTTCAAGTGTGTACAATATTGAACAAAAACACTTAAATCATTCAGCTGTCTGAAAAAACAGGAAACTGTTAGCAATAAAAATTTCTCTCTTATCTCCATCCTTTTGTGTGTGTGTTCATACACCTAAAATCCATTTGTTTATATACTTGCTTGGCTTTGTAGTATCATCAAATAGAGTCCAGAAATACTTAGTTGCCAAATTCCTACATGCTCTAAAGGCCACTGAAAATAATTGTAATACTCCTATCCATTTCAGTGGCCATTAGGTTATGCTCATAATAATTATTACAATATTTATCTTCTGTGGAATAAGCTACAAAGGAACCAGAGTTGTTGCTCATAATACATATGGTTAATTTCAATTTAATATATGGCACGTTGATAATTAGTAGAATTATAATGGTTAAAATTGCTATTGCAGACATACCATAATGATATTTTTGCATGTTTAAATATTGAAGTTTATATATGCTTGATGCCCATTGAAAAAAAGATCTATCATATGTTGTTAGCATATTTTTTATATTTCAGCCTCTGCTAATTCTTTCAAAGTTTATCAGAAAGAGAAAAATCTATCAATTCTTATGTGAGTATCAAGATATATCCTTCACCAGTCTGACCTCTCACAAAAAAAAACAAGCAATAATAAAAAATTCTGTTTGTGTTCTCTGGTGCTTATGTCTTTGCCTCAACAGTGAAAACTCAGTTTGGAAAGATGTGACTCCAAGGCAGTACCACGCCGTTACCCTGCATATCATGGACAGATACATGAAAACTGGTAAGCACTGCTTTCTTAGACTTACAAGAAAACGACTTCCAGATTAAAAAACTTCAGCCCAGATGGCTGAATGCTTCTATTTTGTCAGATAAAGCAAGAGTGCCATGTACAGAGTAACAAATGATCAACCTCAGCTGAACAGAAAATATCTGTGTCAAACCTGTGTTGAATGTCAAGTAGTTGTGTCTGTCAGGTTGCATGAAGCCTGAATTTGGAGTATCACAAATCCTTATATGAGAAGAAGAGCTTTTTTATAACCTTCCAACAGTTTGCTGCCTTTCCCCCAGTACTGTCTGATAGAAGCTAAGTAGGGTTTGTGAGTAAAACACAACCTCTGAAGTTAATATTTTCCAGCATCTTTTAACAAATAACAATTGAAATGTTTCTCTTCTCTTTTGGCAGGTAAATACTATCAGTATAAATGTATTGAGAAATAGGGATAGTATACTTGTCACAAATAATAGGAATTCACCCACCCCAATGATTAATATTTGATGCAAGCAATTTCAGACTACTGATTAGCTCCTTTAATAATTAATACAAAGTTATTGCCGATGATTAAGACTATTTCTTTTAATGGGATTCTCCGATTGCTTCTAACACCTCATTATTAATTCTTTATGATATCTACCCATGCATGTGTTCCAGCAAGCCTTCTATGGAAAACTCTGTAATTACAATTCAACCAGCCCTACAATATCAACAAACAGAAGTTGTACTCCAGCTGCTGTATAAGAAACAGTTGCACAGGAATAATTTAGGCAGCTGAATATTGGTTTTTGTTCTTTTTTACTTTTTTAGCTGGCAGCATTAACTTTATTTACTGAATTTTCCTTTCTGTTGCCTACTTTACTGTATTTCTCTGTAAGAGTAGTAAAATCTTGGCTAAAATTAGTAAGAAGCAAAAAATTCAATTTTTGCCTATTCAATAGGCAATATATTTAAATACATGCACGTGACAGTAACTTCTTCAAACTTTCTTGCAGATACTGTAATTCTCATTGCAGATCATCTCTGTCAATAGGTAGTGATGCAGTTTTGTGTAGTTATGGAAGACAGAACAAAAGTTCTGTCTTGTTCATAACAGAGTTGATAGTTACAACATTCTATTAAATCATCTAATTTCTGCATATGGGAACTACACCTTTATTTTAATTTACAGATTAAAATTTATTAGGCTATTGTGGTGGGCTGACACTGGCTGTCAGCGAAAGCCCCACCAAGCTGCTTGTTCACTCTCTGCAGCAGGATGGGAGAACAGAAGGGACAAACAAGAGAACCCGTGGACTGAAATAAAGGCAGTTTGCCAGGTGAAGAGAAGCTGTGTGCACAAGAAAAGCAAAACTAAGGAATTCATTGACTACTTCCCATCATCAGGCAAGATGCTTAGCCAACTCCAAAAAAGCAGGGCCTCACCATCCATAATTGTTGCTTGGGAAATCAAAGACCTTAATCCCTGAGTGTCCCTGCTTGATTCTTCCTTCCCTGAACTTTTATTGCTGAACACAGTATCATATGGTATGAGACACCTCTTTGATAACTGGGGATCAGCTGTCCTGGCTGTCCCCTCCCATCCTCTTGTCCACCCCCAGTGCACTCACAGTAGGGGCAAGGAGGAAACAGAAGTCTTTGACACAGTTGAAATGACCTTTGTGTACTACTAATGCTGTTTTACTCATAAATCAGGTTTTCATCAGGTCCCAGAAAAGGTCTTCTCCTGGGGAGAGGATAAAAAAATTTAAAGTTTCCAAATAATAGCAATGGGCTTTTTTGGTCAATCTCCTGTTAGAAGGGAGAGGGAGACTGTGGGAAATGGACTAAGCTATGAAGGACGAAAAAACCTTCTCTAGGACCGGAATCATCACTGCTGAAATTCTATCAAGGACCAAAAGAAGCAGAGAGGCCTAGCTTCTCGTGTTACACTGTAGCAAAACCCCTCTCTCGGGTCTGCCATCCCACCCTCGGGGCAGTGACATCATGGTTTGCTGGAACACTGCCAGGTTGCACTGCCCTTAGAACCAGCTCCGCCCCTGTCCTTA
>JAWWEU010000081.1:135913400-135975313 GCA_035583155.1 Acropternis orthonyx | reverse complement strand
TGTTTGTGTGTCTCTGCTGCATCAAGGGGCTACAAATCGGCCCCAGGAGTGTGGGTGGGAGCAGGGAGCATTCCCTCAAGCCTGACAGGAGACAGGTGTTTGTTTTCAGCAAATATTACATAAAGACATAAGATGCCTTTAAGAGAGCTTCTTAGTACAGGATAACATTTTACTGTTTTCTACCCAGTTTACAGCTATGTCATATCATGCTCTGCCAAGAGACACTTGAAGGATATCCCTTTGGGACAATATCTTTATATCATAAGTGACTGGTGTCCTCCCTGCAAAAAAAAAAAAAAAAAAAAAGTGTAGGTAATCAATCTGGTTTTGCAGCTAGATACAGTCAGTGACTAAACATGCATTTTCTTCAAAATTACCTTTGTAATGGTGTTGTACATGGATTGAATGGTCTTGTAGGGTAATTATTTAAATTTAATTATTTTTAATTTCTGTTACATTAAAAATAAGTAATATTTTACAATTAATACACTTTTTGGTCTAGATTCTTATTCCTTCATTGCAGCTGAATTTTATAAAATTAACTGAAAATCTATGATTGTATATGCAATAAGTATTGAACCTGGTCTCTTGTTTTAATTTCAACATTCTTTATCATGTACTTTGTCAAAATACACCTTTTTCAGTGGTTTCACTTAAGTTACATAAGCTTATTTCTGATAACTATTGATCATGTTAGTGCATAAATTTTGAACCTCATAATTAAAATACAGCCTCTAAATTTGTTGCTACTGTGCAACAAAATATGCACCTACTGAAGAAGCAATAAACTTCTATGTCTTGCTTTCACTATCCCACAAACACCCGAACTGTTTTATATTCTACAGAGGTGCATTTTGGAATGTCCCCACACTGGATAGTGGCTCAATCTAAAACTGTAAATTCAAAGTCCTATAAAGATGGAGGAGTTTGGTATTGTAGCATCATTTAAATGTGCTTTCCTATCAATATTATTTCCAGTCAGTTTTATTAAGTTAACCTAGGAAAGACTTTTTTAGATGTCTCCAAATTAAATGTTGGTCTTCATGTTTTGATTTTACCCAAATTTTATCATTTCAGTAGATGGGAAATTGAAACAGAATCAACAAAAATTATATGTTTTTCATTTAATATCACATGTTGAACACTGAATCAATTATATTTTAGTTGTTTATAGAGACATTAATCATATTTTATTAGGTATTTAGTTCTATTTGGCTTAGATAAGTCCCCAGTAAAAAACTTACATGTAAATGAAAATAGAATTTAGTTAAGAGTCCAGGAAATATAAATCAAGAAGTTGGAAACAAATAAAACTTAGACTTGGTACTTTGTGCGAAGTCTGCTATGTATGAAAGCAAATCTCACAGTATGAAATAAAACCAAATCATTTACAGGAATGTTTAAGAAGCATTGCCTTTTTCCATTCTATATTTTATAAGCTTGTCTTGCAAACACGAGATGGAAAGCAATTTTATTTTCAAAACTGAAATATTATACACATTAACATTTGAAGAAAGCTAAACCATTGAGAATGTGATAATAGTGAAAAAACAAATAAACCATTATATTTCAAGAGAATAACTACATACTTGTCTTGCATTTAGTATGTTGTTCTGTTTTCTATTTCAGTAGTTCACATGAACCACTATGGATTTTTGATGAATGTATTTTATCTTGACTTTAATCTCCCAAACTCTGAAACTACTTCAATGTGAAATCAGTATTTATCAATATTGATCTCTTTAAACTATAAATTGTCTTCCTGCTTACCCAGAAAATAAAAAAACTAATAATTCACTTGCCAATTCATCCCCAAAGGTACCACTGAGTAATGCTTTTTAGCTTCCTTTAACAGCATCAGAAATAGTCGGTGACAGTAGTCACTGCCTTCTCTACTTTGGGAAATTATCTTACCAGACACATGGAAAGGTCCATAACCAAATAAGTATTAAGCAGTTTTCCTTCACTAAGTGATTATTTGATGCTACTCTTAAATAATTAATTTCTTTTTCTCAGATAATAAAAGAATAATATGTCATGCCTACTAAACAAACATAATCAACAGAGGCAAAGTTTTGTCAGAAAAAGTATGTTTTGAGTGTGTGATCCTGAGCAGCTTCCCTTAAAGTATCATATGATGTCCAGAAGGCCTCTCTGTGCCTCTGTGGGCCACCGTGCCCAGTGGGCCTCTGGAGCTCCTCTGGCATTTAAGTGTCACTTGGAAACCAGCAAATCCATTTTATTCAACTGCAGATACCCAGCTGACTCTGCTCCTCCCCCCACCAGTGGGACACATGAGCTTTGCAGCTTCACTTATGGCTGACACCAGAAAGGCAAATACCCTGGAAGGTATTCAGAGTTTGCCCTGAAGACAACCAAGTTCATGTTTTCTCAAAGCAGGGGCAAATTTTAAGGCAACACAGCCCTCCTTGACTCTCCAAGCTTTTCATTTAACCCCATTCTTGTTATCCACTCAAACCTCTAAGGCCTTGTGCTTCATAAGGAAGAGCATGAAGAGGTTACTTGTAAGGAGGACAAGCCTCTGGCCATGACTTTTCAAAGGGCAACGTTTAAACTGCACTGGAAAGAAAACCCACAGCTCTGTGTGTAGATGCATATCTGAATTAAATATATCTCACATTAAAATCAAAGCAGCTTTAAACTTCCTCTTAGCTCTGATAAGTTGCAAACCCCCAGATTTGTTTTGTTTTCTTGATGACTAGAGGAAAAATAATTAATTTGCAGTTCATTTGCTAAGCTGTCTCATAGCTCTGTGATTCCCACTGGTAGCCTCAGGTAGACAAAGCCTCTAGCCACCTTTCCCTTCCCAGAGTCACTCTCATTAGTAACTACCCTTACTCCTCTAATGACTGCAGATGGGCAGCCAAATAGGGAGCAGATGTAGCAGCATGTACAGAGAAAGCATGTGAAATCACTCACAGGGTTGATTACAGCATCTTCAATAATCAACTCCACAGTCAAAAAAGAAGCAAAATAAAAAAAGTTGCAACTCACTTTTTCTAGCTTTTGAAGGCCAAAACAACTACCAAGACTTTCTCTGTTTATCCCTGAACTGACAACTGCTTTCTTTAAAGGAAGTGTTTTAAGTGATGAGATGAGAGATAGTGTGATGAGATCCAGTATGATGCCTTCACATCCAAATTTGACCTTAGATGCCTGCTGGCCCTAATCCAGGATCTTCAAATTGTTCTTAGCAGTAAATGTTTAGGTCTAAGGTAATGGTTCTGTAGAAGTCAGAATTTAGATTTATGGTTTGTAGTAGCTGCTGGATCAAATATTCAAATATGAGAAAGGAGGAAAAAACCACATTTGACAGTATATTCTCTGAAGAAAGAAAAAATAATGCCTGTGGATCTCTGGACAGAAACACAAGTATTTTATTTTGACTAATAACTAAATAAACACATGAGACAAGCAAAAAGGATAGCCTATTGCTAAGACTGAAAGAAATAAAGTCTGAAAAACATGGTAGGACAAAATGCAAAGAGGAAATTAAGCAGACTAAAAAAATGGAAGAACACATTGAAAAGGGTACTAAAACAAAGTAAAAAAAATAATCTGTAATTACATCAAAAGCAAAAAGCTTATTAAGGGAAATGCCTGGTTACAAACTTTTTAAAGGTTAACTCAGGTGTGATAAAGCTTTACTACAGAAGTTTAAGGATTCCTTTGTGCAGGTTTTTAACTGCTTTGTTGGACAGATTCCTCCATGCAATGAATTCTTTTATAGCAGATAGGTAAAAGGGACTAGACAACTCAAAGAAAATATACAGGAATTATAAAACAAACAAAAAAAGTCATAAATCCTCTTAATGAGCTGTCACTTACCTAAGTGACTGAAATATGAAATTGCAAATCTGCTGTCCAAAATGTGTGAACTGCCATAGCAAACTATCACTGTGCTGGACTAATGAGAGGTTCCATGTAAGTCTCATCTAGACAGAGGGATGGAGAGGGGACCCTGGAAACTACAGCACAATGACTCTGGCTTCTGTCCGTGATAAGACAGTAGAAAAGTGTAGAGAGTTATCAAACAAGGTACTTGTAGCAAGACAGAGGGTACAATTTTTCCACTATGGAAAATTTGGTGTTCCCACATTCTTAGCTGTTGTGTACAGTTCTCATTCCTACACCTCGAAACAGTCATAATGGTGTTAACAAAGGGACCAAATGAGAGAACCAGAAAGGAGTGGGGTGATTCAGTTTAGAGAGGACACAGCTGTGGGGACACGTGTTCAAGACTTTTTTTTTCTAAAAAGCTGAAATAAATACCACTTTTGTTTATCAAATCCCACAGTATGGGAACTGGGGACACTCAAGAAATGAGAATGAGTTAATTTTAAGACAGATCAAACTTGCACTTTCTCGCACTGTAAATAGATAACCTTTGTAACATGCTGTTATGAGCAACAAACAACAACAGCCCCTTCAAAAAGCTAAGGTGAATGTATGGACTACCCATAAACACAGGATGGAAGGTCTGGATAAGAGATGCACCCAGAAGCAGCACAGCTACATCACTTCTAGTTGCAGGGGCAGCAGAGGAGGCAGGCCATAGGAAGTGGCGAAGCTTCTGTGCTCTCCCTAAACAGCATCCTTTTCTGCCACCATCGGAGACAGAATATTGGGCTAGAATAATCTCACCACTGGCCCAGAACATTTCCCAAGTTCTTATGTAGATTTGTGCAATTTCAATTGCACAAAATTTGAACACTAAAAACGGTAGGCAAACTCTTTGAAGATGACTAAAATAAAGTGAAAATGCAATCAATTAATTTTTGCTTTAATTTTGATGAGTTAACTTTTAAAAAATTATTATTACTTGTCACTATAAAGTTGTTCACAAGTTAATAACACTCTAGTGTTAAAACCACCATCAGTTCAGCTCTGTGAGACATTCTTAAATTCCACAATATTCCAATATCATGTGTTCTGTCTCTTGGACAAGTTAATCTTCTCTCATTCATAATCTTTGAATGAAGAACTTTTATTAAAGGTATTCAATTGCATGTTATGCCATAAGTAGTCCTACTGTTGCTGTTAAGTTATTAAAAATGAAATAATCTTCTGTTCTTTTACATTAATTTTTCATTTTTGAATTATAAATTAATTAATTTAGTTTTTGAAATTAACTTGATCATTCAGAGACATCAGAGCCGTGTCCTTTAACTGAGTTGTCCCATCCTACTTCAGGAAAATAAGCTTCTCAGTACCTGAAGGAATGTTCCTGAAATTGCTTGTTCTTTTCTCTCTAAAACAAAAGTTCTGTATTAACTAGTCATAAATTAGAATTATAGACTGTACAAAAATATACAAACAAATAAAACCCAGGATCCAGTGTTTCTACTTTTATTTAGGTCATGGATTATTATTTTTAAATTACCTGTTTGGTTTTTAGCTATACAATAGTGCAAAGTGGCCTTAAGTTCAACTTTACTATCTATTTAGACAATCAGATACCAATATCTCATTATTTTTCAGTGTAGTCCTATATTCAGTCTGAAAAATAAAAAACTTCCAATGCTGTTAAATAGCTAAATTGAATAGTTTTAGTGCATTATTAGCATTGCTTCACCTGAGACTGGACAGTAGTTTTCTTCTTCCTTAATACTACACTTATGACAGTGGGTATGGAATGTCTGCAATTGGCTCATCTTTTATTGTAAAATAACCACAGAGTCCATAAAGACAGCAGTTCAATTATTCAGTTTAAACATATTTGTCAACAGTATAACACTCTGCACTTTAGGTAATTGCATTGGTCTGAAGGTTAATAACTACAAGTCAGACCCTGAAAACTTGATCTGGGAGTACTGGTCCACAGCCAGAAGAACATGAGCCAGCAATGTTACCAGGTGGTCAAGAAGGCCAATGGCATCCTGGCCTGTTTCAGAAACAGTTGGCCAGCAGGACCAGGCAAGTGATTGTCCCCCTGTACTCGGCATTGATGAGGCTGCACCTGATATCTGGTGATCAGTTCTGGGCCCCTCACTACAGAAAACAAATTGAGGAACTGGAGCATGTTCAGAAAAAGGCAACAAAGCTGATGAAGGGTCTGGACCAGAATTCTTATGAGGAGAAGCTGAGAGGGGGTGGGGTTGTTTAACCTGAAGCAAAAGAGACTCAGGGATGACCTTATATCTCTCTACAAATACCTGAAAGGAGGTTTTAGACAAGTGGGGGTCAGTCTCTTCTCCCAAGTATCAAGCAGCAGGACAAGACAAAATGGCCTCAAGTTGTGCCAAGGGGAGGTTTACATTGAATATTAGTTAAACATTCTTCACAGAAAGGGTGATCAAGCATTGGACTGGGCTGCCCAGGAAAGTGGTTGAGTGACCGTCCATGGAGGTATTTAAAAAACGTGTAGATGTGACACTTAGGGACATGTTTTAGTAGTTGATCTGGCACTGCTGGGTTAATAGTTGGACTCAGTGATCTTACATGTCTTTTTCAACTTAAAAGATTCTATGATTTCATGATTCTTCTTTGTTAGAGTAGTCTTTGGCTGGAAAAATAATTTCTGTTATCACAAATATCATGGGTTTACCTTAGGAAGGTTTGGAAGGGTTATTAACTCATCGCACCCACTCTTGCCCAAAGCCCCAGTTAAAATTTCCAGGGTGCTGGTAATACTTTGTTTATCCCATCTGTAAGTTAGATAAGCTACAGATGTCTCTAAAATGTCTTAAAAGAAAAGATTCCTGTGTACCCTGAAGAAAGAAGAATATAAAGGAATCCCTTTTCAGACAGTGGTTCCACTGCAGTGAGGAGTGAGGAGTCAGTCAAGCATGTTTTTCCTTCTTGAAATGAAAAAGGAAGATTTCAAGGCCTTGTGAAAGCCCTCTACAGAACATGCACAATGAAATGGACAGTGCATGACGCCCAGTAAGTTACTGCAGAAATAAAACTTATTTTTTAAGTAAAAGCAAGCAACATTATTATTTTAGATAAAACTATTAAAAATTATATTTTAAAAAGAAATATTTGTTTCTTAGAGGAGTGCAGATTTTCTTTTCTCCTTATGACTGCATTTATTCAGTTTTGGTTCTGGTTACCTATTTGTCACGTCTGGAAAAATAAGCCAATTTGGATGGAAACTACAACAGCTCATATATTACTTTGACTCAAAGGGCTAATTTTACTGAAAACAGACAGTCTCAGTCTTTTTATAAGATTTGCAAGCAATGTGATTTGATTCAAAACATACAGATAAAAAGATTTAAAAGGATCCATCTAAATTAACTTAAGCTACATATTAGATTGGATATTTAAGTCACATAAGTAAATCAGTATAGATCATCCCTATCTAAATTACTGTAGCTTCAGTGAAATCAGTCAAATGAATACAAATAGTCCAGTTTGACAGTACTGCCTGTACTGGCTACAGCCAGCATATTTCAAAATTATAGTTATGCTTTCAGAGTGGACAGCAACCATAAATGCACTCTCTTTTGCTACTGATATTGCTATAAAACATGAAGCAAAATAAAGCTTTAATTTTATTGTGTGGGATCAAAAAGAAAAAAAAAGAAAAGCAAAAAAAATAAAAAAAAGCCCTAAATGTAAGCTTAACTTTGTCTTTCCTTTACAAAGAATTGCTTTAATAGGTGCCTGAGGTGTCTGAAGAGTTTCCAGCAACATTTATTGCATGCAGACAGACATTCCATCCAGCTTGCAAAGCAGTCTCCAGATCTAGAACTGTTTCCACTCTTCAGGCTTGTGGTAGGGCCCCAGAGGTTGGGATCAAATGCATTTCTTCTGCATTCACATCCTTGCTCTAAGGAATGTGACAAATAATAAAACAGAAGTTCTTGGTTATTTGCCTAATCATTAAGGAAATTAGAGAGAAGGACATTTAAAGACAGAGATAGACAGAGATATTTAAAGAACAAGTGTGAATTTGGGTGCCAAGAAAGCTGATTGCTCAGTAGCTACAGCTGAGCTGATGACTGAGAGGAACCTCTTCAATGTCTATAAGTATCTGAAGGGAGGGTGTCAGGAGGATGGAGCTGGGCTTTTCTTGGTGATGCCGAGCAATAGGAGAAGAGGCAACAGCAGAAACTGATGCACAGAAAGTTCCATCTAAACATGAGGAAGAACTTTACTGTGTGGGAGACTGAGCACTGAAACAGATAGACCAGAGAGGGTGTGGAGTCTCCCTCAAGAACCCTCTTGACACAGTCCTGTGCGATGTGCTTTAGGATGACCCTGCTTGAGCAGGGAGGTTGGATCAGATGACCTACTGTGGACCCTTCCAACCTGACCCATTTTGTCATTCTGTGACCTTCACAAAAGATGGATAAAAAGTGAAGGAATAAAAGGATGTGGCACAGATGATGACCTCAGTGATGGCCCTGATGCAACCTTTGGGATGCAACGAACAAGAGAAGTGATGGGGAATTAAAAAGAAAACTACTTGTTTTAGACTTGACTAGGGATAAAATGTCAACATACAGTGATCTCTAGAAATCTATACCCTCAAGTAGTTTAATTTTAAATATCTGACTAATTAGCAGATTTGGGAAGGTATGAGAGATCACATAAAAATGTCTTATAATTTTACTGTATGACATAAATCTTGTTTGTTTCACGTGCCTTAATCCAGGAGCAAGGCACAATATAGTACTACTAGTTACCTTTCCTATCAAAATTAAGGTGATTATTGCCTAAAGGAGATTCCCAAAAAAATCTAGAAATCAAAATCTTGTTGCAGACCCTGCAAATTAAACCAACAAAAATACAAGTCCATATTAGAATTGATATAGCCTCTGAAATCTATCCTTTCCTCATAAGAATTTGGGAGGATTTCTGCCTCAGTGAGACAAGACAGCTCCAAGGATGTAATGCATCAGAGCAAGGGACAAACAGGCTGTGATGCAGAAGCAAAAGATATTAACAGATCTACAAGTTTTTATCCTGAGGACTAAGAGTGATTGGAGACTAAAGAGTCACAAAGATCTGCTTGTTTCCCCATAGTCAGCCTGAGAGCAGGAACAGAAGAATCGAGCAAAAATAAGAGCTCTCTGAAATGGAAAGCTTTAGAAAGGAAGAGAACTTCTAAATAAAACATGAGATAAAATTAGAAAATTAACTAATAGGAGAGTGGGGAAAATTTTATTTAAAATATATATATATATATTGAGCCATTTACAGGAGATGCCTTAGAAAAAGCTTTCAACTTGAGGTAAACAAACAAAATTTTCTGAAAATCAAATCCTTTATCGTAGTGCAAAGAAAAACCATAAACTGAGCAGTTACTTCAGAAAATATTTCTTACAGTTTAATTATATATTAAATAATTTTAATACAACTGTGTTTTGGCTTTTCTGAGTTTTTTAGAAAAGAATGGAGTCAGACACAATGTGAGGTGTATAGCTTACAAGCCATCAGCATGTTGTTTCAACAGAGTAACTTTTCTTTTTAATTGGGAGATTGAGCTTTCTTCATTTTGGTGTTGCTATTACACTCATGTGGAACAAATTGTATAAAGTAAATGAGCCTCATCAACTCCTGCCAAAATGAATGAATATTTTAAAAGCCACTTTAGAGGTGGAGGATGAACCCTGTTGTTTAGATTCAGACTATCTATTGGCTGTACATTGCTAAAGCAGGGAGAAAGGGGAAATGCCAAAGACAATTCAGGTCTGATGTGATGCTGGGAACTTACTGACTCTCCAACTTGACACTGTCTACAGATAGTCCTGTTTCAGTTATACTCATGACACAGTCTCCTCAAGTGATGTGCCAAAAGTTATGTTGAAATCCTGGAATCCATCCAAGTTCTATTTTTTCTTAGAGATAAAAAGGAGTATTAATTTCAGCAGAGTAAAGGTTTCCTAAGCTTATTCTTCCATGATTATGAAACACCAGCATATATTCCATTCTTGCTTGCCTTTGTCAGGTTTCGATGTATATTACCTCTCAACATGAGTTGTTTTAGCAATTTAAATGCTCACAGGGTAAAGGAGGACTTGGCAGAGGGAGTGTCTCATTCTCATTAGTATATACTTCAACATTTATTTGATTTCCTGGATATTGAAGAAAGATTGCCAAATATTTGTAAAAGTTAATGAAATGTGGATAGGCCAAACATGGTATAATATCCTCATCTGCCGTGCTGACATTGCTGTAATTAAACTTAGCAAAACTATTGCAAAATTAAAATTATTTATGAAGAATACATTTTAAATGTCACCAGACTTGTCACAGATTTCAGTCCATGTCCATTCACACAGAGTCACAACGCTCTTGCCCTCATTACTGTAAAATCTATATTGAGCTGATAAATAGAATTGCTGTAAGAGACATACACCTATCAGCTGAGCTTTCCAGAGGGAACATCAGTTTGCACAGGCAGTATAGCAAAGCAGAACTGAGAACCATGAGGTTAAAAACTAGATGAAAGTGCTTACACTATAAGCACTTATTCTATGTGTTCAATAGTATATATATTTTGTATACTAAAATAAGCATAATGCATATATATTTTAACATAGTATACTACACTACATTTAACATTACAAGATATTTTAGGAGTAAATAATCTTAGGAAAATTTATCTTACTATGTCATATTCTATGTTTCTTTATGACAGCTGATTACTCAATATTATGCTGCAAACACATATAACCTTCAAGGTTTATAAACTAGAATATTATGTTGTGTTAAATGATAGATCAAGAGGGAAACCTGCCTTTTAATTATTTTAATTATTTTAATTATTTTTTCTATTTAATATTGAATATAATAATAACTTTGATTGCTATCACAATTTTGCTCAGAAAAGTTTTTACCATTGTTGTTAACTTGAAGACTTTTTTTTTTTTTTTTTTAATTACAGCAATGTCCAAAAACACCCCAAGCCCTGCATAACATCAGGGAGATTTACCCCAAACCTGACATATGCATCACAGTTACACTACATGGAGGAGGACAATGCTGTGTGATTTGATAAGTGTCCTTATATGTTTCTTACTGTGAAGACATTATAAAATTCACAGGTCGTCAGCTCACACTCTTAATGCAATGGCATGAAAAACAACAGTGCACATGTCAGCTGAAAATATTCAGCTTCCCACAATTTGCACTGCAGTGTGTACATTTTGTAGATGAGGATTATTCTTCTCAGGTTTTTTACAACAGATCCAAACCACTAGACCCCAACCATAAATTTGGGGGTAGTTAAATCTCAGCACAACATCTGAGTGTACTTACAGGTGATCCATATATTCGTGCAGTACTGAAAGGTCAAAAGAATTTGTGGATATGGAACTGTTGCCAAAAGCTCTTTGAGACCAGATGTCAGTTCAGGTGAGAGTATAATATGATTTTCTTGCTGCTAGGAAATTTACTTATTGCAGTGAACATTGACTGTGTTTCATTGCTCACAGCCATAAGCAATATCAACTAAAGAAGCCAAATGATCAAAAATGTGTTTTGAGCCCATCAAAAGTAGCAAACATTTACTACATTAAATAAAGACTTGTTCTGCAAAAAAACTTAAAATGTAGCTTGTATCAGAGCATACAATTCTGATTTTCCCAATTTTAACAATGAAAGAAATGTGTGAGGCTACCAAGGTTGACAAGAGTGATTTTTATCTCTTCTCCCACCAGCTCCAGCAGCAAAAGCATACTTTCTCCTGCAGCATGAGTTGCCCATGTTCGTCAGATACAGTTCTTTGGTATTTTGTATCCACTTTCTGGTTTCCCTCTCATCAAAGAAATTATGCAAAATATTTTATTTATAATCATACCTGAAATATCCTCTGCATTACTCTCTGCACCTTTGATTCAAGACTTTGTTACTGGTCATAAAATTCAGGAAGGTGGCAGGAAGGGACATGTGGAACAGCATTTATGGGAGTACAAACTGAGCAGCAATTTGCTTCTTAATTCCTTCCCACTTGAGGGCAATAAGCCACAGAGAGAAATAGGCAAGCAGTTAGCAGTTCCAGTAGCATCCCAGTCCGATGCCCTGCCATAGCCTCATGGTCAAGACTGACATCCCAAAGAACCCCTGAAAGCACAATGTATTTTTTGTTTAATGAGTCAGAGTACAACAACCTCTTAGCCCTACCCACGCTCACAATATAGTGGTTTCTTATATTTTAAAGTTATCAGAAGGGGAATAGCTAAATACATGGATAATTATTCCTAAACTGACTTCCCTCTTCAAAAAAATTAAATCTCTACAAAAAAATTACAATATTCTTCAAAATTCACCAGGAAACTTCCTAGCCAGATGTAGCCCTCAGACTACTAGCCATTACTGACCTTCCATGTAGGGAGTAATGAGATGGCAGCGCAGTTTGAGGGTGATCAAAAAGGACTTTGGGGCCTTGGGATGTTTGGTGAGGGAATCTGGGGCACAAGTTATATTCACCTCTCTACTTCCAGCTGAAAGCAGCAACACTGAAGAAACAGATGGGCTGAGTTGATTGATACATGGCTCCATGGTTTGTTTCACCAGCAAAATTTTGGTGTTTTTGACAATGGAATGAACTACACAGCACCACGCATGCTGGCATCAAATGGGACTCACCTTTCTCAACAAGGGAGGAGAGTGTTTGCTTGGGGACTAGTGGGGCTCATTGGCAGAGCTTAAACTAGAGGTGATGGGGGAAAATATCAGGCTTGTCCCTGACAAGCTGTGGGATGACATGTTAGAGGGACAGGGTTCTGGCAAGGGCCCCCTGCCAGTAACTCTGAAATATGCTAGCCACACTGGAACACACTTGCAGTCTTACAGAGACAAGCCAGAGACTCCTGAGGTAACAGAAGCCAAAAGGGAAATAGCAGGGAAACATCACAAAGGAATTAAGGTGTGTTCCTCTAGGAAGGTGACACAGTCAACAGCCAAGATAAGATACCTTTACACCAGTGCATGCAGCATGGACAACAAACAGGAGGAGTTGAAAGCCACCATGCCACTAGAAAGTTATGACCTTGTTGCCATTACTGAAATTTGATGGGACAAATCCCCTGACTGACTATCAATGGTTACAGGTTGTTCAGTAGAGACAGAGGAGAAAGGGGAGGGAGAGGAGTTTCTCTCTGCACCAAGAAGTGGATTGAGTGCGAAGAGTTGTCTCTGAGGAGCAGCCATGAGCAGGTCGAAAGCCTGTGGGTAAGAATCAGACTGGGGCGACAAAGGGAATATGATTGCTGGTGCCTATGCAGGATACATTCTTAAGAGACGTAATAGACAGTCCTATTAAAGGGGATGCAGTACCTGATCTGATGGTCACCAACGTGAGTTAATCAGGTACATCAAGACAGGAGGCAGCCTGGGCTGCAGGGATCCTGTACTCATGGAGTTCACGGTTCTGAGGGATATGGTCAGGTAAGGAGTAATGTTGGGGCCCTGAACTTTAGGAAAGCAAACTTCCACCTCTTCAAGGAGAACATCAATAGCATACCCTGGGAGACTGCCTTCAGAAACAAGGGAGAGGAACAAAGCTGGCAGATCTTTAAGGAAGTCTTCCATAGAATGGAAGAGCTAGCCATCCCCAAGGAGTAAGAAGTTGGGCAAGGAAGGCAACAGATTGGCATAGCTGAGTAGGGAACTGCTGGTCAAACTAAAGGGAAACAAGCAAATGCACAGGGAGGAAACTAGGGCAGGTAACCTGGGAAAAGTGTAGAGATGAAATTTGGTTGGGTAGGGATGGGTGAGGAAGGCCAAGGCAAAACTGGAACTGAACTTGGCTCAAAGAATAACAGAAAAGACTTCTACAAGTGTGTTAACCAAAAAAGGAAGGACAAAGAAAGTGTCCCTCACTGATAAACAATACTAGAAAACTGGTAACAACAGATGAGGAGAAGGCTGAGGTACTCAATTTTTTGCCTCAGTCTTCAATAGCAAGCTCTCTTCCCACACCTCTCAATCAGATGGACAGCAGGATGGAGACTAGGGGAAAAAAACCTCCTTCATGCTGCAGATAAAGATCAGGTTCACAACCACCTGAAAAACCTGAAGAACTGTAGACATAAGTCTACAGGATCCAATGAGATGAATCACAGACTCCTGATAAAGTTGCCAAACCACTCTCCATTACATTTGAAAAGTCATGACAGTCAATTAAAGTCACAGGTGACTGGAAAAGGAAAAACACGGTACCCATCTTTACAAATGGTAGAAAGAAGGACCCTGGAAACTACTGACCTGTCAGCCTCATCTCTGTGCCTGGGAAGATCACATAACAGAACCTCCCAGAAACTATGCTAAGGAACATAGAGAAAAGAGAGGTGGCTTGAGACAGCCAGCACAGCTTCACCAAGGACAAGTTCTACCTGATCAACCTAGTGGCCTTCTATGATAGAGTTACTCCATCAGTGGACAAGGGAGGGGTTACAGGTGTCATTTATCTGGACTTCTGTAAAGCCTTTGACATGGTGCCCCCCAACATCCTTCACTCTAAATTGAAAAGAGATGGATTCAATGAGTGGATTGTTAGGTGGATAAGCACTTGGATGGATGGTCTCAACCAGAGGGTAGCGGTCAATGGTTCAGAGTCCCAATGTACATAACTGACAAGTGATGTCCCTCAGGGGTCCATATTGGCATTAGTGTTACTTAATATTCTCATTAATGCAATAGACAAAGGGATTGAGTGCACCCTCAACAAATTTGCAGATGACACCAAGCTGAGTGGTGCAGATGACACACCTGAAGATCAGGATGCCATCCAGATGGACCTGGACAAGCTCAAGCAGTGCACCCATGCGAATCTCATGATGCTTAACAAGACCAAGTGCAAGCTGCTACACCTGGTTCAGGATAACCCCTGGTATCAATACAGGCTGAGGGATGAACAGATCAAAAGCAGCCCTGACACCAAGGATTCAGGGCTGCTGGTGGATGAGAGGCTGGACATGACTCAGCAGTGTGTACTTACAGCCCAGAAACCCAAACGTATCCTAAGTGGCATCAAAAGCAATGTGGGCAGCAGGGCAAAGGAGCTGATTCTGCCCCTCCACTCATGACACTGCACCTGGAGTACTGCATCCAGCTCTGTGGTTCACAGCATAAGAAAGATGTGGCCCTGTTGGAGAAACTCCAGGGGAGAGCCACCAAGAGGGTTAGAGGTATGGAGTACCTCTCTAATGAGGAAAGGCTGAGAGAATTGGGATTGTTCAGCCTGGAAAACAGAAAGTTTTGTGGCCTGCCAGTACCTGAAGGGAGCTTATAAGGAAGACGGAGAGCAAGAGCACTACACTACAAGAGGACGAGGGAATGGCTACAAACTGAAATAGAGTAGGTTAGATTAGATATTAGGAAGAAATTCTTTACTGTGAGGGTGGTGAGGCACTGGAACAGGTTGCCCAGAGACGTTGTGGCTGTC
Source organism: Acropternis orthonyx (assembly GCA_035583155.1). Taxonomy (NCBI): domain Eukaryota; kingdom Metazoa; phylum Chordata; class Aves; order Passeriformes; family Rhinocryptidae; genus Acropternis; species Acropternis orthonyx. The sequence goes on along the minus strand of JAWWEU010000081.1, from coordinate 135,959,949 downwards.
CCATCCCTGAAGTGCTCAAGGCTGGGCTAGATGGGGCTTGGAGTAAACTGGTATAGTGGAGGGTGTCCCTGCCCATGGCAGGGGGGTTGGAACTAGATGCTCTTTAAGGTCCCTTCCAACCCAAACCATTCTATGATTCTATGAAAACTTCAATCTATCTGCATTTTTACAACAAAACTGTTCCAACAATAACTTTTTTAACCAATCCTATAAGGTACACAAATTAAGAGAACTATAAAAAAATAAAAAGAAAGTGACATGAAATTGTTATTCCTACTTAACTGCTTTTGCCTTTTGTTTCAATATGAAAAATCATTATCTCTTTAAGGTAAAATTGAAACTGTGTTTGTAACCATAGAGACTACTTTTAGTCACAAGTAAAATAAATTTAAAAGTGTGTTGTATAAATTCCAAAAATATCACAAGCTATTAGCATTCAATATGACAAACATGAATGTAATTCTCTCTTTAAATAAACTGAGTTGACGATGTAATCACACTTGTTAAAATACTTGCCATATGAAGTGCAAATCCTTAATCTTTCTGGAACAACAAAACCACAAATACCTGTCTACTCCTTTTCATCCTCCTTCCAACTGTATGGCAGAAATGAGGCATCCAAAATTCATAGCAACTGGCATTTGAAAGGAGGCATCCTTCAAGTTATTCACCTTTGGTACCCAGAGCTTCTTTGAATTTGATAAAGAGTTTTTCTCTTTCTTTAGGTTATGATGAAAAATAATTGAAGATTAATGGTAGAATCCGCAAGTATTCTCTGGCAAAAAAAAAAAAAAAAAAAAAAAAAAAAAAAAAAAAAACAACAAAAAAAAAAGATTTTAAAAAAAAAAAAAAAAAAAAAAAAAAAAAAAAAAAAAAAAAAAAAAAAAACACATATAATACAGATTTTAAAAACCAGTTTTCTATGTGTCATGAAGTCAAGGTCATGAGTCACAGGAGCAAATAAATATTTAAAATATTGTTTTCATTTGAACTCTTCTGCCCCACAACCTTTTTCTGTTCATAATATTTTCTTGCTTTTTAATCTTGAATAATCTGCATTTTTCTCAATTCTGTTATCTTTTCCTGTAAGTATTGTCATTTTCTATACCTTCATTTGATATTAATATTTCCTTAGTTCTAATGATTGAGCTTGTATAAGACATGGGATATAACAGGAACAAGCATCAGAAATCTTGGGACTCTCACTTGATTCTCCTTGTATGCCTAATATGTTCTCTGCCCAGTTTCTGGTCTCTTCAGCATTTCTTCAAGTTCTGCTTATATTCTTAACTTGTTCTTTCATCAGTTACAATAATATACATACTCGATCTCCCCACTGTGACATTCCACTCCAAAAGGTGCACTCAGGTGCATAGATGTTCATGGTCAAAAACCAATGACAGAAGTTAGAGGGTTTGCAATAACTTACAAAGTTTTATTAGTAAATTATACACTTGGCATGAAAATTTGTATAAGTCAGTACCATAAGCACACAGTGGTGAATTTTTATTAAGTGGTAGAGTAAAAAGAAGACAGAGAGAGATTAAAGAAAGGGAGAAAGGAAGGAAGAAACGAAGAATAGAAGGAAGTCACTGCTCCTGGCTCCAGCATTGATCTAGCTGATGGAGTGTCCTGTGTTCTGAGGGTGTCCCCCAGGCTTCAGGGGGGTACTTTTTTATAGCTAAGTTTTTCTTGTCCTGGAGATAAGTTTCTTGCTTCCTATGCAAATTGGTTATCATGCACAGTTAGTTCTTGTACACCTTGCTGGAAATATATAGGAGGGCTTGATTTCCCCTACCAGATCAGCCTTTGGGCAACAGTGGACCTGCTTTTCGACCTCAGCCCTGCCCTTGTGCTGTACTTGTTGTACTTGTCTCCAGAAGACAGAACAAAGATGTTTGCCCTGGAAAAATGCTGTCCTATGTCCATAAGGCTCCCTTCTCCAGCCGCATCCTTTCTTCCTCACAGAATGTTATTACCAACAATCCTTGGTTGACTTCACATCTATCCTGCTATGGTGTTTGAGACATACACATTAGTCCCTTATCTTTTGGGCTTCTACACCCACTCATAATTTTTCCAACTCAATTTATCCTCTCACACTTGCTGTTCTTCAGACATGCCATAAATATAGCTTCTGATACTTCAATGTCTTCTTCCCAGGGGACCATTTTAATGTACCAGGCATCTTCCAGATCACTTCATCTTTCTGTGTGGCTCAGAAGCTCTCCTCAGGAAAGTCACAAGAGGAAGATATCTCATGCAGAAGGAAGAAGCCTCTTTAAACCCTTCAGCTTTAGAGGCAAGAACAAATCTGGTTATACTTTCCTCCACTAAACTGCCAAACTACAGGAAACCATCATTTCCTAGTATATAAATGCATAATTGTAGTGATAAAAAGAAACATTTTAAAGAATAAAACTCTTGCCAAAGATGGAATATTAATTAGAATGAAGAGACAAATGCAAATGCCTTTTGAAATTGAAACCTTTACTATTGTATAACATTCTTTAGAGGTGGATTGTAATTTTTCTGTATTGCATTCTCCCCTTCCCCAAAACCCCCACCGTGCCTTAAGGGTCCGAGCAAACCCCTACCCCATTGGTCCGTGTAAAACCCTTGTTCATTGGTCCCTGTCCCCCTCCCCTTTAACCCCATTGGTCATACGGAAATGACCCTTCACTATATAGTTGTCTTCCCCCCTGCAATAAATCTCTTTCTCGCCCCTCTCCTCATGGTCTGTGTGGCCTTCCTTGAGTTCACGGGGGCCACGTGTTTGGGAGGGGGCCAGGGGAGAGCAGCCCCCCAGGAAATCAAGTAAGTGCCCGCTCCTGGGGGATGCCCACCACCTGCCACACATAATTAATTTTTTTTCTCCTCTTACTTAACCAGCATCTTACTCAACCAGCATCTTACTCACATTTAAGCACCAGTGAAAGACACTGGCCATGACTGAGAGCACTTCTCCTAAAAGGGAGCACCAAAATGTGGGGAGCCAGGTTTCACTGACCTTACTTTCCAAGCAGTAAACCTGTGCAATTCGATGGATACTGTAAGTCCAGAAAGACTGTTACATCTGCTCGCCCCAGCCTACCAAACCAAATCTCCCTGTAGATGTCTGTGCTTCTGACCATATTCCATACAGAGAATTATGCATTGTCCTTGCCCATGGGCAAGGTGCTACCTTGTTACACTGGAGAGAGTGGGATTTGTGGATTTGTGCCATTTGCAACAAAAATCAAACCCCTTAGACGTGGAAATAAAATGTTTCTTCTCTCCCTGAGCTTTTTCTTACCAGGTTTGGAGTCCACTGAGCTGTGTAAGCTCCCATAGCTGCTATCCATTTCCACATTAATAGAACAAATCTTCTTCAGTTATAGTTATTCAAAGAGGAATCAACCAAGTATTAACATGACTGAAAATCTTACTAACACTTTTTGACTGTAAATACCATTTAATGCCTTTGTGGGATAGACTTAAACTGCTACATTCAGTAACTGAGGAAGGAACCTCTATGGCATTTACCTTCCACTATGTGTCACTTCCCATGAAGTCTGAAGTTTCCACTTTTGCTGGTCTTATTATGTATTAACAGAATAGAAAATGTTATAATTTGGACAGAGATATGTAAATTATGCATTTTACCCTAGATCAGTTAAACAGGAATAGCATGAAATCTTAGTGAGTGGCGGTGTACCTGGCAAAGCAGCTGGAAAAGATGCACAACTTTCAGAAAAACATAAATACATTAGTAGGTGGCAAAGGAGATGGAAAATGTCACTGTGTAGCTGTATGGAGGATTATAATAGGTGGTGTTTTTTCTAGATTTGCAAATGTTCTATAAAATATAAGGCTTGTCTCAAAACATTCTTTCATTAGTTATAACTGGGATAGAAAGATGAATTATTTCTGAAACCTTAGGTTGTTAAAAGAGAGACCTGGAAAAGGATACCCTACATAAGCATAAATTCTTGGGTTTTATCTGAATTTTGAAATCATTAAAGTAGATTTAGTACACAAAAAAAGCATGGGTTACAGTAAAGCATAAAGCATAATTTATTAAAGCATTACTATTAGACACTGTATCTATTCATACTATCTGACTTTGAAAATCTGATATCTTACTGATTATATAAGGGTTATCATCTTATGTTAATAAGCAAATTTGGATTTTAGATTAGATTACGCTTCTTCTTCTTTCCTTCTGCACCTTTTCACATCAGAGCAAACACTTGTAGACTACTAATCTTGCCTCTGAACGAAAGCCAGATATTCAAGAGAGAGTGATGAAACATTAATCTTGAAATGCTCAAGTGGAACATTGTACCTATGCATTTTACTTCACAGTAATAGACTTAGAATGGGACAAATCCTGTAGCTTCAGAGTGCTTCTTAAGAGCAGTAGGTGGTTCATTCCCACAACACAAATAAAGCCAAGCATGACAGTGACATAAATGACACAGTCTTGCCACAGACTAACTGGTTGTGCAGCATCAGGGAGAAGGCAGGAGGAAGGAAGGTAAAACCAGGAAGGAAGAGAGGAGGAAAAAGGGGAAAACAGACAGGAGTCTAGGCAGGCTGGAGGATCCAATACTATCCATATTTTAGAAGCAGAAGACTAGGAGGATTTTTCAGATCCTCAGGCCCAGGAAAAAAAGTAGCAGTGCCCAGTGTAGCAGCATGCTCTGCCTGAAGTGGAAGTAAAACAACTAGAGCAATACCACATTTGTAAAACTCTCAGTAGTTAATGTAGAAGGGTGCATTATGCTGATTTTGGTGTTGAAGAATGCTGAAACCATCCTCACTCATCAATCTCAAAGTTAAACACTCTGAAAGTGAGGTAAAGATGTGGCAGACCTGATAAAATACCTGATAAAGGAACAAAAAACTGATACTACTGATAAATTATCTAAAGTTGCTAAGCTGACACAGCTTGCCTGGAGATGTATTACTGACAGTCAATTACTTTTTTGTATAAAAACCCAGTCCCACTTCGTAACAGCAGGGTCTTTACTGAGTGTGAATGGGGACACCCCTCAAGGTTATTTGAGGCTGAGCAAAAGAGATTTGGCCATGGTCATTGATTAGTACAGGTGAGTAACAAAAATCTCTGCTTAATAACTGGTTTTGCCAGCTTTAATATAATTGCTTCAATTTTGCTGCAAAAACAATAGTTACACTAGTAGTTATATCGACCTATACTGTGTAGTAAATAATTCTGATTAAGACAGATAGTAGTGTAGTGTAATTATCACAATAAATCATTTATTTTTATATAAATGTATTTGGTTTGCCATCCTTAATCCTGTAGGACAAAGTTGTATAAAGGTTCTGTCACACCTACGTAATCCTTTAGACATAAACCATTGACAAAGTCTGGGGCTAAGACTGGATCCAGCCACACCCAGACTCCTCTCTGACAAGGAGTTTAGAAGATAAGGGGGTCCTTTCTGCATTTCGTGACTCGGTGGGAGGGCTTCTTTAATAACCTTTGTCTGAAGCTCCCGGTCGGCCCACAACACCCAGCCATCCACACAGTACCCACCCTCCTTAGCATCTTGCTCTGCATTGCAGAGCTGTACAGTGAATTTGAAACACATCTCCTGGGGAGAAAGAAAAAATTGTGTTTCTTATTGTTGTATTTTCCTAACTTTTCTTTGTGTCATACTAAAAAGAAAACATAAGCATGGAGATGTCATTACATAATCACTATTTTTTATAATAATGTGCTTGTTTTTCTTCCAATATCCAGAGGCAAAATAATCGTGAAGTATGTTAAAGTAGTCAGCCTTATCATTCAGTATTAGGCCTAACTGAAAGAGTTATCTTCAAAAGGCGGATTAATCTGTTGTTCATATGACAATCTGAATTCCTAAGATTCTCTGGGTTTAGGGAATGTATTTGCTTCTGAATCTGAGCTCATTGTTTATGTTCCTAATGCTCTTTTTTTTTTTAATTGTTGTTTCTTTCCTACAAAATTATGTTTCGTAAATTTTCATTGGATCAAAATTCCACAGCTTAGTTTAAAGATAAATATAGTAAAAGTAAAGAAGCTCCAGCAAAAATACAACTTTGGACTTTTTTTATTTTTCATTTTTTATTTTAGTTCTTTTCAGTCTGAGAAAACAAATCACTCATTCTATTTTGCAACATAGTAATCACCCCACAGCAGCAATATTACCACTTAAAAAATCAGATGAGGCAGACTACCTGTGATCAGCTTGCCTGAATGTCAGGACTCTAGTATGAGATGACCTGAAGTCTCCAACACTTGCATCAGGCAAGCAAAACACTTACAGATAACCTGCTGCCTTCTGCAGTAGTACCTGTGGACCATGGGGTGATTTTAGGGAACCTTTGACAGCATTAGATTCCTTTACACAGGAATGCACCAAGTTAAGGAAACATCCATCTCAAAGACTAACATCTAGAAGTAATGTGAAAATTCAAATCAGAGCTGGACACTGCTGCCTGAATGTGAAGAAGTGAAGTAAATGTGTTGCCACTGCCTGTTCTAGAAGCTGTGTCCTCACTCACTGTTCTCATGACAACAACAACAAAACAGAATCAAAATCCAAATTTGATTAAAACAATTAGAAGTAAATGCACTTGGTATAATTTCCATGTGAGAAAGGAAGAATTATGATACATTTTTTCAGGCAGGGGTCAAATATCCCTCTCTCCAGGACAAGTCCTAATTACTGAATGCTAGCCACAATTTGAATAATATTTACTTCCAGCTTTATTAAAAGAAATCGTTCAGTTCCTACTCATATAAATTCAACACAAGAAAATCAGTATTAAAAAAAAACAAAAACAGCTCTTCTGAAAGATTTGTATAGAGAACACCACATTTGAATATTCATTGACAAAGTTTTATTTGTCAGATTTAGTGTTTCAGATTTAATATAATACAATTGGAAATTAGCATTAAAATAAATAAACCCAAATTGCTTAGATGATAAGAATTTACACTGTTAATACTTCATGCAGCCTCTTGTTAAAAAATGTATATAACAATGATTTAAAAATGTGGCTTCAGGCAAATAAGTAAAAATTGTGTGCTGACAGTGAAAGTTCAGTTTATGTTGAAAGAAATTTATATATATTTTTTGTAATGAGGAATGGTATTAAGTCTTTCTTCTCTTAATTCCATGCACAAAAATAACCTCACAAGTTAATCAGAAAAGAAGCTTTTTTTTCATGCATTTTTTGCATTGATCTTCACAACCATTCAGTATTAAAACAATGGAAGGGTAGACTGGGTAATTTTTTGACCTTGTAGAAGCCAATAGAAGAGTACCAAGACCATCAAAAGAACCTCAAAACCCCTGACCCTTTTCCATAAAGATCCAGAAGAACAGATGGCACATGCTAGCTCACTTACATGAAGAGTGAGAAACCTAATCCCAGAGCAGGGAAAACTCACCTATAAGAAGGTATCCTCACAAAGCCTGGGAGTGGCCCTGGATACCCTGTCAGCTGGATAAATGTTGGACCCAGGACTGGTGGTCCCTTTTTCCGCTCCCATCTGATCTCCTTTTCATTTTTTTTCCCCCTCTTTATTTTCATTCTTTGATGATGTTGAGGCAAAATATATACCAATTTCCATTTCATATCTGTAGCTTGCAAATAAACATCTTAGCTCTTTTTTTTTCCCCCCAACCATGAGCATCCACAAATCTTGGGTGCTCTGTGCCATGTAGGAGTGGTATGTGACAGACCTCCCTCCGTTCATTAGCATTTTGAAAAATGTGTATTGCACACTACAGATTTTTTTTTAGATACAATTCTTCCTGCTCCCATGGAACATCCTGGCTTATTGTTTATTAATCTTTGTATTTGTTGTATTCTGAAAAGTGATATAAAAATCTGAAAGTTGTCTTACTTTGGTGTTGATCTACAGGCTTTTCTGTGAGACATCTCATCCTCAGCAGCAGAAAGCACTCATGTATGGAGGCAACATGGGAGGGGCATACAAAGCACTGATACACAAGGTGAAACCTTTATGGAGGTCATCAAGAGTTCAGATCTTGCCAATATTACAGTCTCTGACTTTCCACACCCACTGATCCTCTCGCTTCACAGCTGAAAGCAGAGGAGCTTTTTTGTAAATTTTGGAGTGGCTCTATTTGGATAACCAGAAATATTTTGTCTGTTTTCAGATAAAATATGAAATATCTACCTCTCAGAGAGAATCAGAACCTGTGCTGTGGAAATGCCAAATTAATTAATTAAATGCCACACCAAAGGTGCCATAAAAGTTTTAAGTGCTTTGTGTAAATAACAACCCCTAGGAATTTACAACTGTTAAATTAGCTATAACCTTTACCTGAATTATATAGCCCCGATCTTCAGTTTTTAATTAAGTTTTTCCTTGTGCAATAATTTTCAATATGCTTCTGTTGAATTCAAGAATCAGTTGAAATAATGTACAAAGAAAAAAAATGTAATTTAAATTGAAAGACTGCAGCCACATAAATAAAGGCTATTCTCTGGAAAGTACAAGGAACTGGTCCCTTGGTAAGCTGGGGTCTTTCAAACAAAATGGTTTTAAAATGAAAAATCATGTACTTAGGAGTGAGGAATTTCTACAAAATTGGCAAGTACATTCTGGAATGAGCAAATCCAGAGACGTGTTAGTGTCTAAATTTAAAAACATCAGAATATGGAATTTTGGGATGCTATTCTGACAAAAGAGGTGACTTAAAGACCAAATTAATCCATTGTAGCATTAGACCTTTTTTCTGCATTGCCAATATGTAAATTTTATCTCTGAGCCTTCATATAGGCAGTGTCAGGGGCTGGGTATCTCCAGAAGGTTTGGTAGGTATTCAGTAAGTTGGGTTACCCACTGAGGGTCTCTGTCCTTCCCTGATAATTATTGAGCTCCTAGTTTCAGCATACCAATTACATTTCCTATTGAGTCTGATAAATCTGGGCCCATGTCTTTAACAGCGAGTTTGTCCAACAGCTGAGATGTCTGCCATAGGAAATGTATTTTTGATCTGGTATCTTCAGGATAAGATGGGATGGTTTCAGAAGATGTACCCAGAAACAAGCTACACATTGGTCAAGCACAAGTCACTGAGGGAAGGACACACAAGGACAGAACTGAGGGATTGTGGTACAGCCTGTAGAATATAGCAGACCAAACTCTTGGTGATGTATGAAGCAGCAAAGAGTGATCAGAACAGTAAGGATTTGTCAAAATCATTTGATTACGTCAGCCAGTACTTCATGCACCAATCCAGCAGTGGCTTCACTTTCCTACCTCAGCAATGTCCTCTCTCCCTCATGCCAATGAAAGTTGTATATAACTTCTGAGGAACAGTCAAACGTAGAAAATTCAATCTGAAAAGCTGATGGTTTTACAGCAACAAATCTCCTTGAAAACAGGAATTTGGGCTAGAAATCATCTGTGTTAGTCTGACTGGCTCCAGCCACAGCTGTTGTGTGTTATCTCTGTGGTGAGATGCAGCAGCTGTGTGACAGTGCACAGTGCAGGGAGACAACAACAGACCTTTTAGTATGTTATCACTTTTGGAAATACTATCCTACTGATGCTAGCTTTAATGTAATGCTAGGAAATTCGAACAAGCCTTTGTTCTTATGTAGCTTTTTACATTGCCTTAGTTTAGGTTGACATATTTTAAACTGGATTTTTCTTGGATTCTCAGTCTGATTGATAAAAATTTCTTATTTTTAGCATTAGGTTATTTTCCTGTTTCATGGGCTTCTTTCATTGTTACCACAAATTCAGGAAAGAAATGTTAGCCATCAGTCACCCCGAACTCATTCCCACCTTCAAGAGTCCATCTCAGTCACAAACAAACAATGAGTTTCATAGAATTAGCATATTCAAATGTTTTTTTCAGATGTTCTTTCAACATTTAACCAGAAGTATAAGGCCCACTGAAAGATGTATTGCACAGTGATCCAAGACAAACAGAAACCATGGCACATGGCAAAGCGGATTCTACTTTTCAAGGCAAGTAATCATTCAGTAGCCAGTTAAGCTGACATAAGGCTTTTGGTCTAAAGCACAGTGAGATCTGACAGCCTTTCAGCTGAGGAATGAATAAATGGCTTCTGAGAAGAAAGGGTAATGCAGGCTTGAAGTCTATCTGATGGTGTGATTGCAGAGCTCTGATGGAAGCTCATTTATACAGGTGAGATGCTTGAGGGAAAAGCTCTCTTCAGGTTTTAGATGCATCTTGAAATATATGTCAAGCACAAAGCCATACCTCTTTGTCAGAAGAGAAGAAATCAGCAGAATTTTTAACTGCTTTGGATGCTGCAAATTTAGTATTGTATTTAGAGTTTACCTGGCTGTCATACATAATAAAATAGCTAATGTTGTAATGTTAGCAGGCATCAGATAACTGACTGTACATCTGTCTGTAAGTCAATGTTTGAATATGAACTTTTGTACTCCCAAGCAGAAGCCTACTGCCTGCTACATAGAATGGATATTGCCTGGTTGTAAATTCTTATGATGCCTGGAGTAAAGTGACATAAGCTGAAGTCTTCTCTTAGCAGAGATGAGACAGAGGCACCGGTTAAGAGGCTGATCAGGCATTAAGCCTGATTCTGAGAAGAATTAGGAAAAAAAAAGTAAAACTTGTTGGTTGAAATAAGATCAGTTTAATAATTGAAATGAAATATAATACTATTAAAGTAGTCATAATAATAACAATAAAAAGGAGAGAGAGATAGAACCCAAGAAAAACAAGTGATGCACAATGCAATTGCTTAACAGCTGCTAAGCGATGCAAAACCAGATCCCAAACTGTGATTGGCCTCCTTCCAGGTAACTCCCCCTGTTTATATACTGGTCATGATGTCCTACAGTACAGAATATCCAGCTGGCCAGTTTGGGCCAAGCTGACCCGCCTGTGCTCCCTCACAGCTCTTTGTGCAGCTCCTCACTGACCTGCACAAAATATGGGAAACTGTAAATTCCTTGACTCAGGGTAACCACTGCTCAGCAAAACCTGAAACATCCTTGTATTATCAACATTATTCTCATGCTGAATTCAAAACACAGCACTACAAACTTTCAAACAGATCCATTCCAGATCCATTTTCTTATCAGTGGCAGATGACAGATCTGCAGGTTGACGTCATCTTAATACCTGAATTTTGGCTGCATTTTCTTCAAACCCTTAGATCTGTGCAAGTTCTATGCTGCCCAGTGTGAGAAGTCCAAAGCAGTGAGGCAGCTGGCCATGAGGTCACAGACTGAGACTCAGCACTGCTTGTGTGTAAGAAGAAATCATGAATTCTCAATGAATCCAAGTGCCACAAACTATGCTTGGGAAACCATTTTGACAATGTTCAAAGCCTCACCTGTATATGTCCAACACAGCAACACATACTGCAGCCTTGAACTCTGCAGTTCTACATGCTTTGCTACATTTCAAAATGAAATATTTTGACTTCACTGAATGATTAAACATCTTGAGGAAAAAAAACAGATTTATACAGACTATCACAAACCTTTAAAGCATATTTCTCACATAAAGATAAAGGTTACCTCTAGTATGTTGCTTCTGGAATTGTTCTGCCAGGTTGCTATAGCAACCTCTGCTATGTAAATTAGCAATAGCTTTATCACAAGATTTTTAGATTGCTGGATTTGGGCAAAAAATTTGGAATAAGAGCTGAAGTGAAAAATAAGCTGGAGAAGCATCTAAAGGGACCAATTAGTAGTTCACCATGGTCCAGTGGCCATGGTCCACTAGATACTAAATGATTTTTTAAACTATAGTTTTCGACATGATTCTGTTTTCACGTCATGCTGGCAAAGGTGGTGGCACTTAGGAAGCAGAAATTCCTTTTTAGGCCTTAAGCCATTTTAAATAATCCACTTATACCACAAAAATACAGACATACAGAAGTGCAGTATCTCTAAAATTAAGGCACCTTAAGTGACTAAAGACCAAATGACAAACCACAGAAGAGAAATACCAAATTTTAAGAATACCCTAAAGTTGTTGAATGCTCTGAACCTGTGAAAAACCACTGAAAGGCCATTATTAACACTGCCCTGCTCAATAAAATAGCAATGCAACCATCAGGGGGTTCTTTTTCTAATCAATCTCGCCATTTCAAAATGGACCATGAATTTCTGAATTTTCTGTGTCTGATCCAAAGTATATTGAAAGGCACCTGCTGACCTCAGTTGGTTTTCTATTAATCCCTGGTATATTTGGGGATGATCAGTTAGTTTACAGATAGTGATGACCGACTGGTTCAGACATCCCCAGCCTCATTATTGTTTCTCAGTGGAATTATTAGGTGTACAGATGGCACACGTAAAATGCCCTATCCTTGTTTCCAGGAGAGTAACAGACCAGTCAAAAAGTAAAGTAAAATGTAGGGGGAAATCAGTTTTATCTTTTTCTATATAAAAGTAAAATGCCTGTGGTTCCCTGATGGTACTTTCCCATGTTAGCTATTGCTGTAATTGACACCAGGCTATTACACAGCAGTAAATGGAAAAGAAAGTATTGGCCCTTGTGGATGGGTTAGCAGGTGATGTGACCATCAAGAGCAAAAGACTAGGTGATTCCAAGGACTGTCTGCCTGACAACATGTCCATTTGCAATACATTTGAAAACTCTTATATTTAGATCATTTGAGGGCAAAATGTGATTTTTCACAGTAGAAAACACTTCAGAATGAAATGTTATGCTGAACCAGCTCTTTCACAAAAGTCTGGCTTTTGTCAAAAATAGACCCTTTAAAGGTATGATTTTCAAGGATTAAAAAAAAAGGAAAAAAAACAAACATGAGGTAAAGAAAAAATCTCATCTAAAACCAACTTTTCCAGTGAAACAATATGAGCAGAAGAATGCTTTCAATGAGGACTGGAATAAAAAATAAAACCTGTGATGTGTGTACGTCCATCTTAATGATACATGAAAAACCATTGATTTACAGAGTTTTGGGCTACGAATTGATAAATGATAGGTTGTTTTTTAGGAAAATTTCATAGCAAATACTTTTCTTTTTTTTCTTTTTTTTCTCCATTGTATGTATAGAGGTTTTGCATACATACTTTTTCTCCCCTGAAATATAGAATGATTTAAACTACACCAAATAAACCCACAAAAAACAAAAAGAGATTACTAGGGCAAATGCAAGCAGTAATTCAACACAAAAATCACAGTAAAATTTATTTATTTATTACTTATTTCTTGACTTACATCTTCAATCCGTTTCTTAGAAAGATTGTATATATTAAAGATATATCCTGTTATTTTAATTAGGGGTCAAAAATAAAATTGTCAGTTTAATATTTTTATAACACCAGGGAGAATTTTAGTAGGGGAAAAATTGACATTCATGATATTTTACACTAAAAAAAACTCATAGTTTTTATCGATAAGGATGACACCAAAATATATTAAGGCTTTCACCTTTCCACCATAAGTCATAAAAAAATGAAATTTTCACCTTAAAAAAACCAACAAAGATTTATTTGCATTCATCTATTACTATTATCTATTAATATTCTCCTTTTTTGGAGCTATTGTTTCTCATTTCCTATAGGATTTGAATATGTGCCATCTGCATTGCAATAGTTTAATAAATTCAGAGTCCAATCGATAAATATTTCATCTTTTTTTTAAATATGGAAGCTAAGTTTAATTTTGCCTTTTTCTTTACAAAGGTGATCCAAAATTTACACTTTTATACTCATTAGATAAAAAAGGATAAGTTTGGACAAGAAGGCAATGAGGTGAGACTTCTAGCTGATATCTGATGAAAAGTTTTAACTTTTCAGCCTTCTGTTTTGTTTGTATACTGACCAATCATTAAAAAGAAAAAGGGGAAGTAATCCAAAAGTAAAGAAGTTTAATAAGTAAAAAGAAAACAAAACATTCTTCATATTTTTAATTAGAGCTGTAGTAATGAAGAGGTGAACATTTTCCACTAGACACTTGGACAAAAGGGTAGGACAGAATATTCAGATGTTTCAAACTTTCGCCAAAGGACTTCAGTTATTTAAATAGTATCCCAGCATGGAGGGGTTTGGAACTACAAAGAACAGGCTAGGAGAATGGCAAGAAAATCAGGAGGGGAGGGAGTTGCTAGTATCGGGATTGAAGTCACCAGACAGCAAGATGAATGAGAGTTTGGAGAAGGAGCTTTGAGATATATTGTGGCCCTTTAGGAAGTTACTAGCTTAAAAAAGACTAGCATCATTCATCAGGAAAATCACATTTCTGAGCATATAAAAATAGAGTGACATTTCAATCAACAACAAATCGAGGATGATGACATTTGTTGTCATCCGTGTCATTATTCATGACATCTGATGACATTTTCAAGGTGATAGCAATTGACATTGGTTTGGCAACCTCAAGCCAAAACCCAGGTGGTCTGTTAATCTAAGTTCAGAATATAGTTGATAAGAATCAGACACCCTCTCGGGGCTTCATTGACACACGGCAACTTCCTGGACGCCCTCCTAGATCTAACAAGTCCTAAAGGTAGAAGCCAACATATATTTGTCATGATTGAGCTCATCTGACTTGGAACATTCTCCACTGAGGATTCAGACGATACTAAAGAGAAATTTTGGTACTTTTCCATGTAGACATTGACACCTACAAAGCTACTAAAGCATCTGTTTTCTTACATTCACATAAGCTCCATGGCAGAGTTTTGCTGCTAATCACACTAGATCTCTGGGATAGGTTTTAGGCTAACTGGATCTCACTTTAATGTGTGAAGTCTCTACATTTTATTCCTCTCTTACCATTTGCCCATCTGTGCCACTGCATAATTAATCATCTCAGATCTGTAATAGCTACCCTGAATCTCATTATAAAATCAGGTAAAGAGAAAATCACGGCATACCATAATGCTGATAAGTAAATCAGGTTCTGACTACATCTGCATTCCCTTTGCTGTTCAGATATGCAAGTAAGAAATGTTCTCGGCTAATTATTTAAAAGCCATGGCTCGCTCTACTGCCTAAAGTACTCACTGAGCCAAAGCCCAAATAAAGGCAATGCTGATTAATGCAGCACTAATTCCTGCTTCCACACTTTGAAAAACACTTCCTGTCAGCTTTATGTCCTGCATGTTGTCATTCATAATCTCCTTTTACATATGGTCCCATAATCAAAATGGTCCCTGACATGTGTCTGCTGCTTATTAGTGGAGGTCCTTATGCAAGACAGCTGAGATAGGTCATTGCTATGCTCATTTGATTTAAATATTAAATAATCTGTTCATGTCGTCCTCTCCTCTGACTGGAAATCAATGGAGCTTTACTGCTCTGAAATGGAAAGATTATCTCAACAAATCAGGTCTTTTCTGTGTGCAATTCAATTAATACAGTACAATGAATTATACATAGCCAGTGAACAAGATGTTTGACATGGTCGTAGAGCTGCAGATGAGATTTGGTAGGTGACCTACAGGCTCAGATCCTTCTTGGTGTGTAAAGCTCCAGCTCTCATTGTGAATTATGATATCCAGGGGACCTCACTGCTCTTCTTCCATCAAGACCCTGAAAACCCTGTCTTTTGTACATAACTAATATGTTCTATATGTAATGGAATAACTTGTGTGATTAACATCTCCCTTTTTATATACAAGACTGCCTAACAACTAAACAAAGCATTTATTACAACAGAAAAAGGGCAAAGCTTCTAGCAAGGTATTATTTTCTCTCTGTGTTTCTGCTTTGATACAACAAAGAAAATTGCTTCAAAGAATGATTTTTAAAAGTACATTTAATTGCATTCAAATTAAAAGCTCTATGCTTTAGCATGTGAATTGATTGCTCTCTGTCACCTTTGTTTTTATACAAGACAGAGAATTCGGATATAATTCAGATTCTGGTCACACTCTGCTAAGTCAAATTCAACTATACAATAAGAAACTGTAGCAGCACAAAGTGCTGAATCTCAAGGCAGGAGCACCAAAGCAAGGTTAGAAGGGATTAGAATTAACCCCTGGTTAGGTTTGAAACCTGAGACATGAAAAAATATCCAAGGGTTTGCAACACTTTGTTTATACACAAATACTCAAACCAGACAGAATTATCACCTCAAAATTACCAAGTAAGTCTCTGTTATTCATAAGATGCTTCTAGTTCTGAACTTCTGGAAACTACTTTGGTATCTTTTTCTGGAATTCCAATTTCATACTTAATAGAAACGATTCAAGATCTGGATAGATATTATCTTAGCCCTTCCAATTCAGGCAACAAACTATGCAGGTGATTTTACTATCATCTGTCTGATGGCTGACTGCTTATGTACACAGACTCTGGATTTCACACAATTTGTGTTATGTTTACAATAGACAGACCTATAAAAGAAAGAACACTTATATTTCAGATATGCACATTCTATACCTACACAATAGATCTCTGGACCTGATGAAGAAATTCTTACTGTAGAAGTAATAAATAGCATATTATCTGTATAAATTGAGGGATAGAAGTATAGAATCCCATAAAACATTACTTTGTGTTTTCAGGAGACTAACATTTCTTCTGTCATAATTCTGAATTCATAATGTATGTTATATAATTTGCTACAGCAAACCACTTCTGCAGCAGAATGCCTAGCCACGTTCTTAAAACAAATTGTTTCATAGGGGAACAGTGCTCTCCAGTGATCAAAAAAAGGAACTGTTTTACTCATAAAACAGGTAATATTGGTCTTCTTTAATTTCTATTTACTTTCTTTTTTCCACAGTGATTGGTAAGACTACCTTCTGCATAAATATTCACATTTTCACTTCTAGGAATTTTTCCCTTTTCTTTATGAAATATGTCTTGCAAGGCTAATTGTTTTGTACTCCTTGAAATTCCCAGAGTTTTTCTTTTAACACACACTTATGAAAACTTAAAGCATTTCTTGGATAATTCATATGAGTATTAGCAAAGGTTTATTTGAAAAATTAGTGATATTTTGTGTTCATGACAATTGTAAACTTATGACTAATTAATCATGAAAGTTATTGGAAGTGTTTTAATGTGGAGTTTTTTTACATTTTATTGAGAAATAAATTCATGGAGAATTGACAGTTAAAGAACTAAGAACCTTACATGAATTTTTGCTAATCACATACTCTTAAAATGTAAGAGAAATGAAAAAAGAATTAATGTTTTCCTGTTATTCTTGTCTCTTCATAAGAGAAATATTAAGAACATGCTAGATCTTCATTACTTTATGTCAGTACACTTTTACTTACAGCCAGTAGAGATATGGAACAAGATTCATCCTGATGTTTTATCTATCCTTTAGTGGGATGTCTGGTAAGTTCATGCTTCTGCCGTACCCAATGGAGAGAAATAGCTACATCATCACTTTTTAAGAGAGATGAAATGAACCATGTTCAGGAAATAGCTGTTGGTACAGAATGAGTTTAGACTATTCATGAAGATGTTCATCTGTTGGTGATGAAGATGATGATGATGACTTGAAATGAGTCTGCATCCTACTGGTAGACATGAATAAAGATCCTAGGTTCTGGATCAATAAAATAACCCATCATTTGAGGAAAAATCCTCACTAAAACTAGAATCCAAAGCCATATTTTGTAAAATATTATTTCAACACTGAAATAGAATAGATCCATTATGTTACTCTTCTTAATCATCTCTACTGTCATGCAGACAAGCATGTCAGCATGCAAGTGCCAAGATATAGTGTCACAACAGCAGAGTCTACAGCCACGTAGTTCTTCAGAAACAGGGCAACAGTGTTCCATGCAGAAATTGTCTTCTGGTGACCTTCAGTAGTACTGAGGTACTGAGTCAGTTCTTTTTGTATCTTCAGTCTCTTGAAAGCACAAACATCTACTTGACTGTATATGGTTGTCTCTAATAGTAATCATTTTCATGTTTATTAGTATCAGAATCCAGATGTCATGTCTGAATTAGTGCACCAAAGGGTGGATTTGTAGGATGAAGCAGCTGGTGTTGAGGCCTCAAAGTCCTCATCCCATGCACTTCAGAAAGGTTTACCTCAGTCACGTTCCTGTCTGGCCCTACAGACTCAATGGCCATCAGTGACCAGATTGCATTAGCTGTGCTACTGGTACACTTTCTCAAGCTCAGCTTTATTCAAAATGAATCCAGTTTGATTATCCCACTGAAAATCCTTCATTGTAAACCTCTCTACAATTCCTTCCTCAGAAGAAGTCAGTCAGCCATCTGCTTCATCTCTCTAGGTGAGCTCTTTCCGCTGATCAACATTGGGCACAAGGCAACAGGTCAGCTGCAGGACCATCTTTGCAATGGTTTCCTAAGTTCTTAAAGGTCTTTCAGATAATAATCCCCCTTCTGCCTCTCTTCATGCTCCATATCCATATATCTAAGTAGGCTATTTGTCCTTACCCTAATCTAGACTTAAAATTCCATGAATCGTTATTCACACTGTTAATCTCCTTCCACCACACCTTTACTCCTTCCTATATATTCTCCACTTCAATTTTTTGCCTGTGCTGTAACTTCCAGCTGTAGTTCTCTTAGTGTTCAAGGTTTATATTATGTGATAGTTACCAAAAGCTGTGAGTGCCACAATTTTTTAAGTTATTAAGAATTTTTGCTTATGCTTCATAATGTCTAGAAATACAAAGAAATTTCCTACTACATTTTTTTTTCTCCCACTCACTCATGCTAGTAATACCCTGTTCTCTGCTATGGGTTATTCTAGGAATTTTCTTTCTGTATTCCTAAAAATGTTACTGATTATATTAGGCAAATTTAAAAATCAACAGCATTTTTGAAAATTCTGTTTCTAATCTTATACCCAGAGGTTACACATGTTTTGTTCATTGGAATACTCTGTACATTGAAAATCACATGAAGTATACTGAGGTTTGCATTTTCTTATGATTACTAATTTATATACACTATTTGTTTCTTGCACATCTGTTCTTTACACTCTGTTTTGTATATTTTCATTCAATTCTCTTTATTCTGATGAGTTCTATTACAGTTCTGTTTGGCTTTCTTTTGATTTTCAGCTTTGATATTCATGTTCATATTTTATGCCAAAGGCATAGAAACTCTCTTAAGTCAGATTTTAACAGCAAGCCAAAACTGAGATAGTTTTTATGTTTTTAAGTATTCTGAGAAGGTTTTGTAAAGGGTAAAATTGAAATATGTATCAGATTCACTTTTTAAAATACTCCAGCACTTGCAATATCAAATCCCATTGTCTTGGAATTAGACCAAATTGCTGAAGTGCCTGCAGCAGATTTAAAAATGCATCACAGGCTCCAGAGTCACTCAGTGAGTGTTTGTACTGCAGGTGAACTATTCATGCCCCAAAAGTTGCACAGAGATCCACCAAGGCTCATTTATTTCCCATGTATTAAACTACTCTTTGCAGACCAGCATGCTGTGATGATTTAACACTTTATACATTCAAGTTTATACTGGGGGGTGGGGGGGGTGGGGGGTGCGGGGTGGGATGACACACACACACACCTCAATCTATCCTACCCCTACCAGTTTTCCAGTGCCAGAACAAGATGCCAAGAGCCTGGAAAGGGATTGTAGGTCAGCAGGAGAGCACTTGAAGAGCAGCACAAAGCAACTCCATCCACTCCAGCCAGTAAGGCAGTTTCATTGAGGCCCTAACTTAATTGCCTCCATGCAAATGCAGGGAATAAACAAGAGGAATTAGAGACACACACCCCTGCAAGGCCATGACCTTGTTGGCATCATGGAGACATGATGGGATGGTTCCTATGACAAGAGTGTTGGAATGGAAGGATACAAGCTCTTTAAGAAGGAGAGATAGGAGAGAAAAGGAGAGGAGCATCACCCTTTATGTCAATGACCAACTGGAGTTCATGGAACTCTGTCTGGGGATGGGTGATGAGACAACTGAGAATTTATGGGTCAGGACTAAAGGGAGGGCATGGACAGATGACATTATAGTGAGTGTCTGCTACAGGCTACTCAACGACGAAGACCAAACAGGTGAGGTCCTCTATAGACAGATAGAAGCAGCCTAATGTTCACAAGCCCTGGCCCTCATGGGAGACAAGCATCTCAGTATTGGAGGGGCAATGCAGAATCACAGAATATGCTGAGTTGGAAGGAATTCAGAAGGATCATCGAGTCCAACTCTTAGCCTGCACAGGACCATCCCCAAGAGTCACACCACGTGCCTGAGAGTATCATCCAAACACTTCTTGAACTCTGTCAGGCTTGGTTCTGTGACCCCAGGTTAAGTGCAGAATCTGGCACCTTCTCTTGTTGAAGTTCATGTGGTTGGTGATTGTCCAGTCCTCTAATTTGTAAAGGTCTCTCTGCAGGGCCTCCCTGACTTTGAGGGAGTCCACAGCTGCTCCCAGTTGTGTATCATCTGCAAACTTGCTTAGAATCCCCTCTAGTCCTGTGTCCAAGTCATTTATGAATGCAGCACGGCATAAGCAATTCAGGAGGTTCCTGGAATGCACTGATGATAACTTCCTTTTCCAAGTGATAGAGGTGCCAGTGAGGAGAGATGCTATGCTGGATCTTGTTGTCACCAACAAGGAAGGAGGTTGGAACGAGATGATTGTTAAGGTTCTTCCAATCCAAACTGTTCTATGATTCTGTGGAAATATCACAACCTGAAGTGCAGACAACTCTTCCTCTGTAATTGATTACAATAGATTCCATGGTCAAAGCAACTTAAAACCACATTCCTCACAAGTATATCTCACAGTTAAGAGGTGATGTTTTCAAAGAGTTGAGAGCTAAATGTCCTTTCAGAGAAGCAATTCCCTTTGTGCACACATAATTCTCATACAAAATTAAATTCATAGATGAGTAGTGTTTAATTTCTACAGCCCTTTAATCCTACTCATGGCCATGCATATAATGCTGTACTGTAGTTCTAATGTTTTAAAAGTTCATTTATGTAATTGGAAGAAGAAATATTCCTACCGATTGTATTCCTGAAGACAGAAGTATCACATTGTCCTATAGGCAATAAACTTAAAGAAACGTGATTTCTTTTGTATTTGAATCCTATTTCATTTACGTCACCCACATCACCCTGCTAAAATCAACTCTTCTCCACACCAGATGATCCTTTATGAAATACACATAAAAGATGAGAAAAACATGCCCTAGTATTGAACTATATATATATGAAATGGCTGCCTCTACCAAAGAGAATATGTAATGGTTGATTCGTTCTCCATTGGCCTCAAGAGAGGACCCTTCTTCCTTTAGTGAGTCACACATTCTGTAAATTTGTAGGGACTTCATTAATTATTTTCAAGAATTCTACCCATCTTTCAGTGAGATTAAAATTAGCTAACATATTTCAAAATTATTAAGAAGGGGCTGACGTACAAATGTAGTGGGATAGACTTCAAATAATCTCATTTCATCAAGGAAAAATGATAAATTTTCCATTCATATTAATAGTTACAAGCAAACAAAAAATATCCACAAAAACCTGAGTCTGTTCTAGTACATGCTCAATTTCCCTTCTGTATTTATTGAGCTCCTGAATAAGTTATTCACCCACAGTTTCCAAAGTGTTATTTTTTCTGCCAACAAAACAATAAAACAATACCAGAACACATTTGGGTTTTTTCTGTTCTTTTACCTAGCAGCTCTTCATATGTTTTATTTATATTTTTGCCATCCTAAGCAACACAAAATCAAGCATTTATTATATGCATTTCCAAGCAGAAAGCTGCAGTGCATCTCCCAGAAGCCTCTGTGTTAACACTGAAAAATTGAAAAACCATAGATATAACAGACACTATTGGGAGCTTTGTCTTCTTGTTCTGTTGACAAAAACAAAAAAACCAAACAAACAAAAAAAACAAACAAAAAACCCCCAAAAAACAAAAAACAAACAAACCACTGTGAAGGGAAAATTCTAACTGTAACTGCTCAGCAGTGGTAATTTGTGATGAAAGAATGATCTGGCACAGAGGGCAAGAGGGTGCAACTACAAGAAGAAGTTAGAAGGTTGGAAGCAGGAATGCCAGGGACAGAACACTCCTTCCAAGTTGAAGTTTCATGCCTTGGTAAAGAGGTAAAATGCAGCCTCGGCAATGTCTTGTAGACATTCTGGAACAGGAGTACTCAGGTGCCCAAGCTCAGTGGCCACCTTTGTGCAGCAGAGCTGGCCCAGGGCTTGAACTCAGCTATGCTGAGGTGCTCCATTTTTAGTTGGTTTTGGTTATAGCTGTTCTCTGGCTGGAGAAAATGCCCAGTTTGTTAGCCTGTGAGGTAAGAGTTAACATTTGCCAATCCCCATGTAAATTTGTGTGGTTCTGCAAAAGGTCTTTATTAAATAAAGTTTAGCCTTGCTATATATACAAATGGCAAAATGTGCGGATAAGTTGAAAATGTCTATATTTATTTTTTTTATATATAAAAGCAGGACTACCCTGCAAGTAGGATAAGTGTATATTTTCACAAGGATGCAGTTCTGAGTGTCCTTTTGTCATGCTAATTGCCCCTAGCTGTTAAATAAGACAGCCTGACTGCATCACACGAAAATGAAAGTTTTATTCTAAGTCTTCTTCATCAGTAAGTTACAATGTTGTTCAGGAATGGTGGAGGAAAAAGCAATTATATTTACATTAAGGCACCTTTATCATTCTCTGAGCATGGATCTTACAAAGTACAAGAAAGAACTATTTTAACACACCAGTATACATATTTCTAAAACTAATACACTCCATGCAAGCTATCTAACAACACACTGCTATAACTAAATATTAACTAAGATAAATTTTATAAAATTGGTGGATGCACACAGTTCTTATCTCATTTTTAACTTTGTTAATAGAGTCCTTCATATCTTTCTGCAGAAATTAGCAGGTTTCACTTCTTCACTTTACAGTTAACCAAAGTCGTCTTACAGATTCCATCATTATCAGTGAGTCCTCTGGAAAGCTGCATCTGGCTTCTCTGTCAGAAAACCTGCATGGTCTCTAACAGATAAGAGCTTGGAAGCCAGATCTTAAGCCTGGAGACCAGAGGGTCTTTGCATTGGCTACTGGATGGACCAAGAGATCCCAGACAGCTCTTGGGAACACCATGGCACCTGGGAGGGGTCAACTGAGAGATCTATTTGTGTATGTGTGTCTCTGACCATGAAGCAGAGAAAACCCCTGGGGACAGTCACCAGGGAAGTCTGACAATATAAGCTGGGTCACTGAAGGGATCTGTAACAGGACATTAAATCTCACAGTCATGTAACTTGTCTCATGTAATATCATGGTCATGGTAATGTAAGAACTGAGACATTTGTACTCCTCATGTAAAGATATTTTATGTACTAGGGTTTGGTGGGTTTTTTGGTTTTGGTTTTTTGGGGGTTTTTTTTTTGGTTTTTTTTTCTATTCAGTTTGTCAGGAAGTGTTTCTATCTAATGAAACAGTTTCAGTTCAGTCAGCTCTGGACCCTTCCTCTGTGTTGCACTTCTCCTTTGCCTATGGAATACAGAACAAGTAAATTCCCCCTAGCAGAAGATTATAGTGATGCTTTTTAGGGAAACTGATGCTTTCCCATTCCTCCTCCATTCTTATCCACCTTATGTCTCAAAAGTACTCTGCCTAGGTGTACAAACAGGCTCATTTTCTAACATCCTCAGTCATAAAGAAAAAGTTCCATGCAAAGATTTCCCAAGGATTCCTAGAGAAACATGTTTTCCAAAGAAATAACTGAAACCACCATGAAAAAAACATGTACACTGTTATTTAAAGTAAACTACAATGTGGTATCATGCTAGAAAGGTTATTCAGCTTTTGAAGTTTGAACTTGACAAGCCCATGGAAGGGGTGCTAAAGGAGAAAATTATTATTTTAACTGGCTTATCCTGTACAATGGCTGTAGCTATGCTTGGCAACTTTCTTGGGTACTGCATTATCTTAGTGGTGCAGGTATGGTCCTGCTTACAGCCGTAGTAGTCAGTAGTATTTCTTCCCACAGAAAGGAAAAACGGTGTGCATAAAATTGTGGATAAAATTCTTTTTATTTGAATCAGCAATAGCTATAAGAGATACATCCATTACAGAACAGAAATTTAGTAGCAGTGTAAAACACTAGACAGCATTGCTTTCACGTAGTTGAGAAGCAGCAGCCTGAGAAGTTTGCCAGCTTCCTTCTTGTAGTAACTCCTGCAACCTGCATGCTGTTAACTTTACATTGAAAATGCATTTTTCATTTTATCTGACACAGTCGTCTCTCATGGATTGTCAAAGTCTGTCTGTGTTCTTTTCAGAGTAACAATCTGCTACCCTACTGTCAGCACTCTCTACTCCCACTGAAGTCTAATTAAGATTATCCTGTCTGAATGCTTCCTTTCACCCCTAAAAAATTTGAAATAAACTACTTCTAAATGAAAGGTGTTCACATAAGAATCTAACTAAATCCTTTAAAAATAATCACTTTAAGTAGTGCAATTTCTTACAAGTAGAAGACCAGCAGTTCACAATTTGAAGATTCTTGGTAATTACTCTGTTCTGGAAAACCAAGGTGCTCACACAAAGTCTTCTCCAGGTGGAAGCATATGCAAAGATTTGACCTGATCAGTACTTGGATAGGATATGTGAGTGAACACTGACTGCACTTGCATCAGGGACTGATACACTGAATTAATTTCTACATTGGCTAAAATTATGTTTCAGGGTACGGTGTTCTTGAATATGCTGCATTCAGGTAACCATATTCTATTAAAGAAAAGAGATATTAGTCACCTTCTTTCAGTCTCTTTGTATTTTCCCTCCCATGCAGGATTCTTCCCCAGCCCCACTCCTACAGATCTGTAGTGCTATTTCCCCTGGAAAATAACTGTCACATTCCACTCTAGAACAGACTACTCCTCTTTGATGGACACGGTGCAATTTCTGTATGAAGTTTGCTGACTGCTGTATTATTCTCTAGGGTGAAATGAGATATATAGTCATGAAACATCAAATGGAATATTTTCACCTGAAAAGAGCTTTGATAATTTTCTCTGGTGAATGCCTTATCTTCTGGTTGCCAGATCTTCCTTGTGACACATGTTTATAAATTCTAGTCCCTCCAACATTCTTGTTAATAATCCTGAGGCATCTACACTAAATGAACAACACCAAGGAAGAGCTGGGCACTGAAGGGCTATCTATCATTTGTGGTGCTGTTACTACAGTAGTTCCTGGCACACTATTAGCTTAGTTGAAGTAGCACTCTTTCCAAAAAATTCACAGGCACAGTTTGTGAATTAGTTCTTTCAATGACCATTTCCAATACAGTTCTGATGTAGCTGTTCTGAACTGGAAGCAAAGACAGTTTAATAGCAAGGAGGTAGTCAGATTTTATCACCTGTTCTGAGAATCAGAGCTAGTGCCCAGATCTCCCAACATAAATGTCACCTTAGCATCAAGTGATCATTTTAATAAATATCCAAACACAATGTAACAGTGAAAAGTAGTAATAAGACTGTTTTCTTATCCACAGAAACAATAAAAAATTATCTTGCTATGTATGTTTCTAGTAATTCCAGACAGGTATCATTTACACATATGGTAGATTCAATATTAGCTGACAAATCTATCATACAGGGAGGTGGCTTCTGGTATACCTAAGAAGTCGGGTAGATCAGTCATTGTTGGTCCCCTTGAAATCCAAGTGGAGTGTACGTACCATCCTGCCGCAGAACTAGATATGAATGTGTGCAAACAAGTTTTTACATCTCAGTTACACATCACTAAAGTAAAATGAGGTTTCTGTAGTAAAGTAGAAAGAGACAGATCTTTCAAGTGGTCTAGAAGTATCTCTGAGAATCTCTGAGGATGAGATTTATTGCAAATTAAGACATTAACATTTAGGTGTCTACATGGAGTTGTAGGAGTTGATGTCCCATTATTGTCAGTGAAGACCTGAGTTCAATTTACTTGTCCAAACCTATGTGGCATTGTCATCTGAAAACATGACAATAAGCCCAAAATATCCAAAACATTCAGAAGAACTGGAACAAATACCAGCAGACTTACAGAAGGCGTCTTGTCTATCTGGATAAATAACTGGAAGCCAAGAATACCTAAGCAAGTAGAAATCCATGCTCTGGCAACTGCATCAAAGTGCACATATTTTTCCATAACTAGTGCTTTCTATTATCATGAAATAAATTAATCAGACAATATAAATAGCCCATGAGAAAATGTGTGATCTAGTTGACTTTCAGCATTCAACTGATCAATCTGCAGGTCACAGGTCCTCCCAATATGGAGGCAAACTTATGCTTTACAGTTTCAAAAAAGTTTTTTTTTAACCCCTTTCTTCGAGCTTCAGGTCTCAGTTAGACAATATGGTAACATGTATCAAAGGCACTGAACAACGAACAGGAAGAACTCAGAAAGACTTTTCTTACTATTTAAATTTTTAATGTTCAAACTGAAGTGTCAGTAATGGTGGAAGGAAAGTATTCATGTAAGAAAAAACTACCAAAGCAGATACTTAGTGTTGAAAAATAAATGTGACAAAAAGGTTGAAAACCTCATTTTTCCAAAAGAAAAAAAACATTTAATAGCCATTTACTTCTAATTATTCCCCAGCAATAAATGAATAATTAAAGCAGTTAGTATAATTTCCTATTCATTGGGAATACCAAGTAGGAAGGATCACCTACCATTTGCATATCATTGAAGTTAATGCCACTTTCACATTTTACTGAATACAATAAAATGTTAAACAAAATTGGGATTTGACTTCTCACTGACAGTACATCAACATTTTTCTCATAAGGCTTTAAAGGCAGAAAGGCACATAACAAGAAGACTGATTTACACAATATTTGTCAGTTCCATTTCAGGACAAAAGTAACTGCTGTCCATACTCATTCCACAAAGGAGAGTTCAGCCTAACCCAAACCAATAGTCATTTTACTTTCAACTCATATGTGCTATCCTATCCAGTCTTTTGGAATAGTGATTTAATTTACATCACTGTGGATGGACAAGCATGTCCAGATTTAACCTTGAGCTACCCTGAACTTCTGATAGTCTGAGTCTCTCTATTGACCTTAGTGGAATTATAATTATGAAAATAAATCAATAAACTGCTGTTAGTGTGTACTGGTTCCAAGTGAAGGGAAAGATAATGAGGCAGGCAGGGCACTGTCCCCTGCAACATGTGGGCAGTTCCACAACACTCAAACAAGAGCAGAGGAGGCCAGTGACAGAAGCCAAAGCCAACCAGAAGCACAGTGACATCCAAGTTGTCATCTCTATAGCTCATGGCTTATCTCCCAACAGGATGATATGGATTGCAGCGGTACTTCGAGCACAGGCAGCTACACTCCTCAGATGTGGGTGTTGCAGAGCTGGCAGGTGCAGTTCAGCCCTGACCTTGTTTTCTGGAAATGTGTCATAAAAGAAAGAAAAATTCAAATATAAAAATCGTCACAAAACAAGTTACAGTATACTTTAGAAGTCTGAAGGACAAAAAAAAAAAAAAAAGTAAATTTAAAATCATTCATCTGATCTTTCTATCCAATGAGTTTGCTCCCTAGATTCCTTCAATGAAACCCTGAAACAATCTGTAATAATTACAAGTGACATACAGTGAGAACTTCAGGAAATTGTTTTTCTGCCTCTCAGCCTGACCTCCTTAAGGATAGGCAGCCATCCCCTCCTAAGAGGGTGGAATATTAATCAGCACTTTTGGAGTATCCTGCAAGTCAGACTACCCTGAGTAGTCTGTGTGCATGGAAGTAGCTGTAACAAACCAGCTAGATGTTCCTCCACTGATAAAGACAAGGAAGTTTAGAGCTTACAACATGGAGTTGCAAGGTACCTTGCAGCTGTAATCACTCCAGGACAATCTTGCATAATGAACAATTTTGTGAGATGCAATTCTACATCACAATCACACTAAAAGTGGTCCTCTAATATCTTAGACTGAATGTAATTGTTTTAGAAAAGTATGTATAAGGTACAATACAGCTGTAGTGGCTGGAATGTTCTGCAGGGCGTTCCTGACAAATAAAGCACTCAAAAGTTTTAATTAAGCTTTTTCTGTGACTTAAATACCAAATAATGAAAATTCTGAGTTCTCTTGCTGGACTCTGCCAGAATAATTCACAGGAAAATGCAAAGAAAGGAAATGCTTTATTTTAGATCAGAGTCAGAAACAGAAACTCATAATGAAAGCATCCTACCAAGTATGACAGGGTAAACTCAGCAGTTTTAAAACTGATGTTAAGAAAGCTGGAAAAATTCTCTAGAGGAACCCAATTTATTCTCTTAAACACAACAAATTTAGGACGAAGATTTCTTTTAATGAAGGATAGTTACTTAGAAAGTGGAAATAACTTCATTCCCACGAGGGGGAAAAGTACAATAAAAACTGCTTTCAGAAATGAAAGAGACTAAGCAAGTACAGAAGAAAATAGAACAGCCTAGAGTTATTTAAGAACACAGAAGATGTTGCAAGACTCTTCAGAAGATAGCTCTTTCTAAAATTATCTGGTTTAGAGTTTAAATTTCCTTCTAAATTATTTAAGAAATGAGAGTGAGCTATCTCACCCTGCTGCAAAAACAAAAACTATCACTGATAGGAAAACAAAAGGATTCTTAACTGTAATAAGTTTCAATTTCACAAGAAAATAGTCCTAAAAGCCAGAATGGTTGGCTTTGAAAACTCTTTTCCATTTAACCATCTTACATTCAGCTTCCCATAACCAGAGAAAAAAAGAAAAACAGTTCCAGCCTTAGCTCAAGGGAATTTATCTTTGAAGTTACGATCACAATGTTTATCATTCAGCTAAGCTTCCACCTTTCAAAGTGGAGGTTGCACTACAACCACTAGAGACAGAAAAATTGAAAATGAAATCAACTATCACTGCAAAGTGCTTTGAAGTATTTCAATGAAAATTGGTTATTATTTAATAGAACTGTATTGCCTACAGTTTCATACTCCATGCATGTCTGTAGAACTCAGTTTTCCCAATTTCCTAAATGCTGCCTAATGTGCAGAAATGCACACTCCAGTAATTTGCAGCATATACGTAGCCCTAAGGACATAACGAAAAATATTTAATGGAATACACATAAGGTAACATAAATTTGTGCTATTTCCTTGACATAATGCCTCATATAAAATCTGTTCTAAAACTTACCTCCAACACTGAATTTTTAAATATTTCTGAATAAAGCAGAGAGGTATAAATACCAGTTTCAACTGAATGAAATTTTTTTTAAGTCAGATTGTGCATTTTGGAAGGTACATATTTTGTTTCCTGTAAGTTTCTTCACTGAACTCTGTATAAAAATATGGAACCCTTGGCTGAATCTCAGATGTCTGTTCCTCAAGAAGTAGAGTGTATTGAACTGACTTTTTGGCAATTTAGTCTAGACTTTTGAAAGCTTCATGTAGAAGGTACAGAGGCATTTCTGGCACCCACTTTTCTCACAGTAGGGGTCACTGGGGAAAGGCAAAATAAGCACAGGCACATTAGTTATGTGATTAAATACAAGGCTGACCAAAGTAAAAAAAAATCAGTTCACTGCCTTTTTTTTTTTCCAAAAGATTCTTTCAGCCAACACCATTGTGGTCAAGAAAGAAAAGGAATTCAGGGAACACAGGATGTTCATTATTGTAGGATGGAGTGCTTCCATCAGCAGGAAATAGCACTATCCTTGTTCTTATAGTAATATCAGCAACAACCTTATCTCCCTAAAGCCATCTCTTACTCCATATGCAAACACCCTAAAGTTTCATTACCTGTGATGGGACTCACAGCACAAGGTCAGCTTGCTTCCCTGTGCTGTAGCATTGCAAAACAGGTTTGCTTGTAATACTGAGGGGGCTTGACCTGGTTCTAGAGGAAAACAGTGTAAGAAACCAACCATGTAATTTCAACGTCAGTGTGCTTGGCAGTAATATCACCTGAGATGTTTCAGATTCAAAAAGATAGATATAGTTTCCTAGCCTCAGACATTCAGCATGTGCATTAAATGAAATGCAAATATAACTGTAGCATTCATTAGGAACAGAAGCTTAGCTCAAGAGCATTCCTGTTTTAAAGTCCTTACTACAAGACTAAACTTATACACCTAAAGCAAATAATCAAGTGCTAAAAATATTCTCTAGATTCCTTTATGATTTTAAGCATCAAATCACTTTCAAAAACACCCTGCACATTACCAATATATTTGAAAGTCAGGCAGTGCTCTTAAAATATGCATGAAAGTGCTTACTCTCAGTTATCTGTTTACCTAAATGATGAGGTGAGTATTCCTTTGAAGGTAAGAACAATTCTACATGTGCTCCCACCAGGGTCTCAAGTTGAGATACCAAGGCAGTGGTGGTGTTTCTTTGGGAACCCAAGCCCATTTCTTGCCTTACGTACCACATGAATCCTGGACACCTTCTCTCATTCTTATGCTGCTCCACCACTTCATGCTGGTCTTCCACACATCTTGTCCTGTAATACCATGTCTCTCCACCCAGAGATTCACAGCCTTTTTTTCTCCAGTCACTACAAGCAGTCACAGTATGTAGTTATCTCATGGTCACTGGTGATCCCCTCAATCTAAAGCCCTATTAACCACGTATTTTTTTACTACACTTTTTGGGCTATTAAGCCATAAATCCAGACAGAGGGGACTATTACTCCATAAATCCAGATATATCTACACTTATGATAAACCTAATCCATCTGTCCCTACATCAAATACATTTGTTAACCTAGTTATATGAAAGATTTGTATCACACGGTGGAAACTTCTCCCAAAAAAATTTCTGTCAAGCGCACAAAGCATTTGTCACTCTTCTCATGCTAAACCCAATGCAAAAATCATTATTTAAAGTTGTTCAATGTCTAAGATAAAGCCATGGTAATAATAAAATTCTTTAGTTATGACTAATATTCCAGTGAACTTAGAAACCCAACTCATGTATTGGGAGTTTGTCTTCATTGTTCCATGGGAAGACAAATGGAAAAAAAATTATGAGTACCTTCCAGGAAGGACAACGGCCTAATGACAACCTCCTCTCATCTCCCCAGCCTCTCTGAACATAGCACAATGATACAGAACATCTAGGCTCAGAGAACTTTCTAGAAATCACTCAAACCACAAACAGGAGCAGACTGATTACTAAAACAACTATTTTGTTTCTGGTGATTATGGAAAACAGTAAATCATCTTTGGTTTAATATCTGTGTTTTATGCATTAAAATATTATAGTTTCATTCCTTCACATGTTTTTTCTTTCTTAGAATAAACCACTGCAAATGCTTCAAGATTTCTTCACAGGTCGTGTTTCTACTAGTGATTTTATTTTTAGTTGAAGTCTTTCAGCTTGTTCAAGTTGTTTCTGAGAAATAAAAGCTTGGTACACAGAAAATGGACACAGTTATTCAGGTGATATTTTACTAGTTCTCCCACCTTTCACATATCAGCTCTCCTGTCGGTACTTACCAGAAGAAGATAAACTACTTTTTGCAAGAGCATAGCACATGTGACTCATATTTAGTTGGCATCTCAAGGCAACCCTTCACAGTTGCTATCTCACCAGTCAGTACTTTTTCCTAAACCTAGAGCATAAATACAGTGGTAAGTCCACCCTTCCTCTGAGCAGATCTGTACTACACAGATTGTTTTCGGTGTAACAAAGGACTCAGTCTGTAATTCACATACACATTCAGAACTATAATTAAAACTACAGTTTCATGCTCTAGACATTTTCCTCTGTCACAAAACACTGGGCACTACTGCCAGCTTTGGACACTGAAGAAGGTAGTTTTTAGGTGTGACCAAGTAAGAAAAATCTTACAATCTTCTATGCCTAGTGTTTAGTCTTAGAGCCTTCTTCAGGGAAAGTGACTACACAGCTTGGGGTGAATAGCAAAAATTAACTATGATGGAATATATCTGACAGTCTTTGACTTAAAATTTATCTTTTTTACCATTTCTCTTACCAAGGTTTTTTGACATATGTTTATCCTTATAGTACATAGAAGACTAGTTGTGTGGATATGAATCTCAGAATAAGTTAAAAGAACAAACAAACCAAGGAAACAAATATATCCATATTTCTCAAGTGAATAATATGATTAAAAGAAAAAGAAACACAAAGATAGAGGTTGAGAATGGATGTATACCTGTAGCCACGTAAGGTATACCTAAAATTTCACTGGATTGCTTAATTCATAGGACATTCTATATAAGCATTTCATATTTGGGTTCATCTCTGAATGGCCCTTTGTGAAACTTGGATTTGTCCCAGTAGCTCCTTGGGGAAAACAAGCAGAAAAAGCAGTTCAGCAATATGAATACCTGATGAGAAAAGAGTAGTCAGAATGACAAGCTGATGTTGGCAACATAGGTGCCTCACCACTGTCAAAAGCCTTTTAAATACCACTGGCTGCTTATCTGGGCTTTGAGCACAAACTTTACAGGCTCAACTGAAATAAATAGGGTCCTTCTGAATATTTAAGCTGTACAACATCAGACTCAAATGGGACATTCAGTTTTCTCTGTAGTTTGTGTAGAATACAGATGCCATTAGCCAAAATGTCACAACATACGTACATTTCAGAGCACCGCTTTATGTACAATTAATTGTATAATTCTGCATAGACAAATAATGAACAGATCAAGATCAGATCTGTGTTGTGCACACTTCTGCCAACTTGCATTTTTACAAATTTGATCCTGTATCTGGGAACAGGCTTTATTATTTTAAACATAGCTGTGTTTCACATTGCCAAGCTATTCTCTAACTTCAGAAGTTCCTTGAAGGTAAGGTCTAAGTACCATGAGACTGATTGTTCATAATTTCTTCCACCTGAGAAAGATGGAAAGCCTCTGTTAAATTTTGTGCATGTGTGTAATAGGCAAGACACAATTGACTTGAGATACACAGTAAGTCACACAACTAGTTACCATTTGTTTGACACTCTAAATTAGATACTTTATGTTACTTTACTATATAGTTTTCTCTTTAATCTTGTTGGGTATCATCTCACAATCATACACACAGAAAAATAAATTCATTGTTTAAGTTCAAATGTTGTCCACTTTGAAGTAATTATTACAAATAGCATTGATATAAAATTGCAGATCGTTAAAAATTTTATGAAACACTAAGAATAAATGATGGATTGAGGGGGGAGTGAGGGGGGAAATATCAACTGTATTCAATCAAATCATAGTGAAAGTGCTATACTTTGAGAGTCATCATAACTTCAGAAAGAGGCACAGAGCCTTAAGGAAAAGTATAGATCAAAACTACTTTTTTTCTCTTCTATTACTGAATGTAAGAATATTTTTTTTTCTGAACTGATGACAATGGTGCATTTCAAATCCATGTTATCCTGACAAGTACTGCAGAGCACACCCATTTCTAAAGGTATTTTATTAGTACACATAGCTACATTGAAAAACATCTTTTGAGACTACTTCCCAGACTATTTTACGCAGAACACCACTGTCTAGGCTGCCTCATGCAGCCAAAGAAGATATTTGCCATCCCAAGTGGTGAATGCTTTTTTCACTAACTAGGCAAAGACCTGTTGGGTATGATCCCCTTCAGGCTGCTGCTTTGGAGACTGAATTTGAACTTATTTATATTATGCCATTGGTAACAGTTAGGCTCAGTTAGGAAAGGAATTAAGAGGAGAGGCAGGGAGCCTATTTAATTATAGCTTAGCATCAAAGCAGGGCTAGTGTTTGTTGTTAGGATGAAAGATACCCACAACAACAACAGCAACAACAAAAAGAAAGAGTTAAAAGTACTGAGCTTTCCTTGCACATGTGCACTGAGTTTTGGTTGAGGAGAAGAAAGGCATGATTCTGTGCTGAGTTTCCACATTCTAGAAATACAGCATTAAAAAGAAGCATTTTTTGTGCTGAAAAGTGTTTCACCAAGACAAAGGAGAGGACAACTTCCTTCTTTCATGATCAAAAAATTTGTGGACTTGATCCAGCCTTACTGAACTCTGTTTCCACTTACTCTAATGTGGTTTGCAGGAGATCTCCTATGTACAGGTACACTGGAGATGTTTTTGAGTTCATCTGATCTCCTTCCTGTTCACACCACAGCTGGACTCTTTCCCTTTCAGAGATGTTTTGGCAATGGTTTGAAATAACTGACTTATCATCTTGTGTCTGCTTGCAATCAAGCAGTCGATCAAATATCATCCCACAACTGATTTCTACATTGGTGCATAATCTTATTCTTGTCCTCCACATTATTCTTGTCCTCCAGCAAATGAATAAAATTGTTTCTTTCTGTTATGCTTAAAATGAGTGAATTTCAGAGAAAACTTACAAAAGTTTCAACATGTAGCTTCTACTACAGACTCTCATTTTATGAGTTTAACTGAAGCTTTGAAGACACACTCCTGCACTATTTTTTACCAAAGAGGAATTTTACCTAGTGGGCCCTTTCTTCACTTCAGTAGATATTTATAAATTTTACCAGCATTTCTATCAGTATACCTGTATTTGCTAGACATATTATATTATAAGAACTTAACTATCTCCATCAATGCCCTAATTTATATGCAGTAGCATCAATATATATGTACCTCTACTCTTATTAGTTATCTTAATCTTTGAAACTAGCATAATAAATAGTTTTTACTGAAATAACTGCTGCCATATTATTATTGCACTAGCTTAGCTACACCAGCATGAGTGTAAAAACAAATGGATCATGGTACAGACAGTGCTTAGGGACATACTTTTCTGATCATAAGTGGTATCAGTTAAGATATTTCTGCCACAACTGCTTGCTACTGTTTCTCTGTCACAGTGCAGTGTTCCTATATCCTGAAATCCATAACATGTCTGTGTGTGCGGCTGCACCTTGGTTCTCTCAAAATACTGCTCTGAGAAAAGACATAGAAAGCAACCAGAAGTACATCACTTTCTGACTCCTCCATCCTCACCAACACCTGCCACTGTTCAGCCTTGAGGAGTATTGATGCTGTATAGCAGAATACGGTGCAGAGATTCACCAACAAGCAATGAATGCCTTGCTTCAAAATCAGAAATTCATCAGACATTCCCAGTGTGATTCTGGGTCTAAGTTAATAGACCTGCTGAGACACAAAATGAGATTAAGGAAAAGTCAAATCCTGATAGCAAACCACAAAGAGTAATACTTTCTGGCAGGGAAGCAAAAAGAAGCTGAAGGCATTTATTTCCTAATCTGGATTCACTCTAAAAGAGCAGTTTAACAGATCCAATTTTCTGCACCTTTTGAGAACACTATAAAATATTTTAGGAATAAAAAGACTCTATGATTTTCTCAGGACTTTATAATTTCCTGCTCATCCACCTTAGTTATGTTCTGCTTAATTGAATAATCTATTTTTTTTTAAAAAGGCAAAAACATAATGATCTCAATCCATTTCAGGAGATGGAAAAAATATTTAGAAGTATTTGTTCAGGGAAATTGTTCTGGATCTTGCTGTTATGAAGCACAATTAAATGTAAATTTCCCATTACAGCAAAATTACTACTTAATTTATGAACACATAAAATAGACTTTAAAACTATGTGATTTTACACCTATTCATAAGATTTTAGTGCTGTTCTTATAAAATCAAGCACAAATGCCTTGTTCTCTCAATGTTGTTCTTTTTTCTTTCCCTTTCTCCAATAATCCTAGCAAATATCAAGGTTGTACTGAAAGTTATTGACAGCAATATGCACTAATATAGCAAATACACAGCAATGAGTACTCACATATCCATTTCTAATTATTTGTAAAGCAGTTAAACAATCTTTGCTTCAAATGAAGCAGAGTTGGACTGTGTCTAATTAATTATTTTAAATTACTAATTTTATTTGTGTTACTTTCAAGACTCTATCTTTAAAATAAAGATTAAACTACTGAAATCTATCTCCATATAATTTAAAACTAATTAACTGTTTCAGTGAACAGTATTCAGTAGGTAATGAATTGGGGGACTAATGAATTGCACAAGGGTCAGTTTAAAAGGTAAGAAATAAAAACATTTTTAAAATTATGTGGGTTAAGAATGGATTAGTGTGTCTCAGAATGTAATATATCAGAATACTGTAGGGAATCAAATATTATTTTCCTATATAAATTTCCAGTTTGATGGTTGTAGGCCCAGTGGTCCATGATCTTGAATGAAATATGAATTTACTTTAGAATTTTCATAGTACATTAAAAATATATCCACATAGCAGAACGAAATGCCAACAGGATTTACCAGCTTAAATTCTAGAATCAACAATCTGAATTCTCAAATATTGTTCCTAAGCTAAATGCCTTGCATCTCAGAGGAGCTTTTCAAATTGGGCATAAGGGCAGTTTGAGAGTGGCTTTTTAGCTTCTGATTTTGAAGCAAGTAATTTGAGGGTAGCTGGGAATCTCTGCAAGGTGTTTTACAAGGGCAGATAATGTCAGGACAAGGGGTAATGGCTTCAAACTGAATGACAGTATGTTTGGAGTAGATATCAGGAAGAAAGGGTGGTGAGGCACAAGAACAGGTTGTCCAGAGAAGCTGTGGATGCCCCATCTGTTGAAGTGTTCAAGGTCATGTAGGATGGGGCTGTGAGCAACCTGGTCTAGTGGAAGGTGTCCCTGTCCATGGCAGAGGGGTTGGAACCAGATGATCGTTGAGGTCCCTTCCAACCCAAACCATTCTATGGTTCTGTGTTATGAATGAGGTATATGTATGCCTGAAGAATTAAAAGTAGGAAATAATGCTGACAGACAAGTCACACAGCTTGATCCAAAATTCTTTGTTGGGAAGGCCCCATTAAGTTTCTTCAATGCAACAAAGCTCAGGGTTATACAAGGAATTACTAAAAAGCAGATATTGAAAAGGTTACTGACTTTGAGATTGTGTGTACTTTAAAGTGAATAAATGAACTAATATGATTTAGTGCAATGCAGAAATAAAAAAGAAAAAAACGCAACTAATTGGATCTTTGAACATGATCACAGGAGAACAATTGAAAAGAAGAAGGAAATAATGTCTTCATAAAAATTGGAAATCCTTGATGAAGCTATTATGACAGTTTTGTTCACCATATTTCAACAATAAAAAGGTGGAAAAAAATGGGATAGGTATAAAAATGAAGCCATTAAAACCAGAGAAAATTTATTGCTTGCATTAAACAACCACATAGCTTAGTTTGTTTATTCTGTTTTACAAAAAATAAATAATATTTTAGGAAGAAAATAATATATTTGAAAAATATTTTGATCCAGTAGAAAAAGGCTTGCTGACTGAAGACCAAGAAATTTGGATTAAAATTTTCTCTTACATTTACATGGAAAAGAAATAGCTCAGTCCTCTATTTTTGGTCCCTGGAAATTGATTACAAGATCCTTTCGAGAAGCTATTCTTCAGCCTTAAACATGCCATTGCTCTCAGCAAAACAGTTAGAGAAGTAATTTTTATGATAGGTGACATATAAGGAATCAAACTATGAGAATTAATCATGTTTTCTTCTCTTAAAAAAAATTAACTCATGAGAAAGTCTTAATAATTGAGCTAGAAAATATCATAATTACATTATAATACATTCACTTGGGCTTTACTCTGACTAATTCCAGTACTGTGGGAAAATCAGGATGAACTCCTAGGGACAATTGTGATTCAAGCATAGTCCCCACTATGTTGTTGAATGTGAGACAGCATTTCTTGTTAGTCCTGTCATCCACATCCACTGCTGTGGTACCACCTACACAATCTCTGTAGAGAATTTGGAGAATGGGTTAGGGAGCTACAGCACTTCCTGTGTGCATCCCCTTGACTCCCATAAAGTTTCAAACATCAAGGAGAATGTTTCTTATAGTCATTATCAGTTCTCATGTGAGTTTAGAAGTTCATCTTTTAGAAAGGTAATTTGCAGCCAGATATCCTCCTACTGAAAAATGTCTTTCCCACAAGAACATGTTATGGGCAATGAGTGAGAAGAGTTTTTCTTTAGGGAGTGGGATGATGTCAGATGTGCTTTGCTCCTGGTAGCCTGTCAAGAAGTCTACAAGAACAAGAATGCTTCTCAGAGCCTGGGCTGCATATGAAGAGGTGGACAAAAGCAAAACAAGAGGGGAGATGCTGAGATCCAGTGCTGAGAAGGAGGGTAAGGGCAGCTATGTTCACAGCACCTGGCTGACAGAGCTTACAGCTGCAGAGCAGTGATTGCAGGAGTGGCAGTGATGATCAGTTAAGTAATCTCCCTCTCAGTCGTTTTTCCTGCAGGATGAGGATGTTTATCTGTTATCACATCCTCACTCCTGGCCCTGCAGGACTGAACAGAGATTGGGACTATGTTAGGTGCTGTAAAGCTTGGAATAAAGGGATACATATTTTTCATCTTATTGACATTGATTTTTCTATAGGAGTTGTTTGAAGTGAAATACACTTCTTCAGGTTGTTAATAAGATTGCTGTTAGTTCATTTCTTTCTCTTTTTATTCCTAATATAAAACCTAGTGGAGGAGACTGCAATTTACAAGACTGATATTGTAAGTCTATTAAAACATCATACAGTCCCTGCCATCTGAGCATATTTTCTTACTTCTTGTAGCACTTGCATATATTAATTCACAGTCTTTTTCACCTGGTGAGAAAACAAGGTATTCACAGCCTGGGATTAAAAGACTTTTTGTAGTCAATCCACTTTTAAAAACTGGAGGTTAGGCCTATCAAATTGTGTTCACCTATTCTATGGTCCAATACAGGATCCCTGGTTATACCAACAGAGTCCTTTGTGGGTCCACCTTGCAACCTATAGCAAGGAACTGATTTGGCTTTAAAAAAACCAAACAGAGCAGTTCTTGTTTTACTATCAGAAAACTGTAATGCATACATGTTTCCCACTGCAGCACCCCATGGTATGGTACTGGAGACAGTTGTAAGGAAGGGATGGGAACAAGCAGTAGTTCTGGAGGCCACTATCACTGGCTGATATCACAATGTGTAATATAACTGCAGCAACACTTCAACAAACTCCTGTAAGGAAATCAAAATATACTTCAGCTCTTTGTTCTAATCTGCAAATCATTTGGTCCTGAATTGGGTCATTTTACTGCTGATCTGTAGTTGTTATGTGCATTTATTTTTCTACTGTACCTGGTAAAAAGAGACTCCATCTTCATCTTGTCTTTCTGTTCTGCTCTTCCTCCTCTTCACACTAGGCCAGCATAAGCATCTATGAAGGCATACATCTGTGAAGGTCAGCTCAAGCACTGGCTTTCTGAAAAATAACCAAATATCATGTTGTATTAGTATTAAACATATTGTGAGAGAGTGAAAATAAATAGTTAGTACATAAAAGGAGATAAGAATAGCAATCTCCTTCCAGTCACTATACTGATTTACAAGCACGTCAAAGTACAACATCAAAAAGCAATTACAGGCAGTAACTTTGTTTTCCATCTCTGTGTAAGAAAATTCACGTTTTTCTCTGTTAGTACATCTTTACATCTCATGGAATATTTTACAATGCTTGCCAAACACAGCATGTTTTGCTTTTGTCTTTGTCAACTTTTTCCAAATATTTAGAGGAGGGTGAAAACTATAATTAGCATGAGGATAGCTGTGAAATATACTTAAGGTGAGAAGAATGAAACTCTTATGGCTCCTCTGCCTGACTTCTGGCCTCTGGAAGGAATTTGTTGTTTGGAAGAGACAATATTTACTTTCAACTAAGTACACATGTATTATTCAATGTGTGACATCTGCAGCGTTCCCATGGAGGTTTTTAAGGCTGCACAAGACACAATTCACTGCTAGCAGAATAAATTGCAACTAGGGCTCCAGGTAGGATTTACTCCTTAGTTCCATGCAGACAGGGAAGACAAGAGTTACACACAATTTTATTGTAACTATAAATTTCACCTACAATGTTTTTCTTTTTATTTGTAAGTGTTTCTCTGTTCCTATGCACTCAAACATCAGGAGCTTCACACTGAGGATTAGTACAGGTCTTACACCTCACCTTTCCCAGTTTATTTTCCAGAATTTAGTTATAAGACACAAATGAACAACTCTTTTCAAAACTATTTTATTCCATAGCAAATTTCCTGCATTGAGCATTTTGTCATTTTGTTGAAATAATTCAATTCTTACTGAAAAAAAAAAAAAAGGAAAAAAAACCCCAACAAACAACAAAAGAATGGATCCATGTCAAACCATCTTCCTCAGCTGAAATAGCATGACATTTTACTCTTTTAAATTATTAAAACATCCTTTGGTAATTTTTTACATCCTCTTATGAGAGCTGAGGACTAAGCACATAAAAATCCCTGTTTTAAACATCTGGCATTCCCTTTCAGTGAAACTACACCTCCTATAATGGCAAACTAGTGCTGCATAAGAACTGTTCTGTTTATTTGCTGCCTAGCACAATATAAGCCCTAATCCTGATAGATGCCTGGAGATGCTACTGCCTTGCAAAACGTAATTAACAACATTATTAATGCACAATTATGTCAACATTCCCTTACCTATTAGAGAAGGTTTGTTTGTCTTGAGTTTTTGTAAACACAATTAAATATAATATTTAACTACAGTACCAAAATCACCTAATAACTAACTGTATGTCTATCTAGAGACTTTCAGCATGAAAAGATACCAGACTAGAAATACAAAATCAAATATTTTGATAAAACTGATCATCACTAAAAACTACTAAGAATGTTATATTCCATTAGTTTCATCAGTTTTATCCATGAATTGTTTTATAGATGTCAGATGGGAATTCTGTAAGCTTCTTAAAAAGTAAAGAGTGACAAAACTTTGACACGCTGAAAATTGTTAAAAGAAAAAATAACTCTTCAACAAATAATAGTAAATTGAGCATTGCTGCTAATAATAGATAACTCCAAATGGAAGAAAGCTCAGGGTCTGTCATGCAATTCCCCGCAAGCAGAGTGAGCAATGAGATCAGTACAGGCTCTTCAGGGCTTTATCCAGTCAGGTGTTGAAAATCTCCAAGGATGGAGACTGTTCTACCTCTCTGGTAACCTGTTCCATGGATTGAATGTCCTCATGGGGAAAAAGTTTCTCATTCCCAGCTGAAGTCTCTCTTGCATCAATACATGTCCACCATGTTTCTTCTTCCAACCAGACAATGCTGTGAAGCACTTGACTCCATCTTCTTCACAGTCTCCCTGTAGGTACTGACCTGCTAATTTTAAGGTCCCCCACAGCCACCTCTTCCCTCCCTGAACAAGCCCACTTCCCTCAGCACCTCTTCATATAGCAAGTGCTCCAGCCCTGACTAGCTTGGTGGCCC
This sequence comes from Acropternis orthonyx, assembly GCA_035583155.1. Lineage (NCBI taxonomy): Eukaryota > Metazoa > Chordata > Aves > Passeriformes > Rhinocryptidae > Acropternis > Acropternis orthonyx. The sequence continues at coordinate 135,918,715 of JAWWEU010000081.1, read as the reverse complement.
TCTGTTAAACTTGCTCGAGTTCTTAAGTACCTTTCTTGTGTCGGGGGTACCAGCATACTGGTTGATCCTTACAGTCTGGTATCATCTGCAAACCTGATGAGGAGACATTTCATAATCTCCTCCCACTCACTGTTACATGTTAAATGGGATGTGTACCAGAGAGACTCCTGCAGAATCCTTGCAAGAAGTTGTCAGCTCCTTATCAGGTAGACAAAGTGCACCCCACTGACCACTAATCTCTGACCCGAACACCCAACATGTGTTTTCACAATTTAGTTATTCACACATCCACTATAACATCCTTACTTTGATATGAGAGAAAATCACATCCACTGCTGTCCTGTAAACTGAAAATCCAAGTATTTTGTTGTAGAAAGCAGTCAGGTCAGTCAGAGCTGATTCAAAGATTTTCTAAAAAAATCCATACACATTAACACACTGCAGATTTTTCTAACAAAAAAAATCCATGCACACTAACACACTGCATGATTTTTCTAACAAAAAAAAAAAAAAAAAAAAGCATGCCAACACGCTGCAGTTTTTTCTAACAAAACCCCCAACTTTCTTGTTAACCACTCCTTTTGTCCGGTGTTATGTTTACCCTTCCAGCGCTTCTTGAACCCTGACATTGGCATTTTCAGCATTCTTCCAGAAGACTGAGAGAGGAAGGAGGTGGAATGTGAAGGATGTGGTGTTTCAGCAGCACATTGAGTAGGACAAAGATATTGGTGGGAGTCTGAGAGTCCACATGAAAAGCTATCTTTGGGGTTTTTCACAGCTTGCTTCCTTCTTACTCTTTGCTAGCTACTTTGAAAATTGTACAATATCTTTCCCCAGGCTCAAAGTGGCATGAAGGTTGCTGTTTGCTACACACTGAATATGTGTGTTTGTCAGGTGTGTGCCATACACAGTACTTCCAGCAGTTAAGCTCAAACAGCTCAGGCAGCAAAAACCTGAACATTAGACAATTACTGAAACAAGGCAAGATGATCCTGCCTGTCAACACAAGGTATTTCATTAGCTCCCAAACACCTGACACTCCCACCCCTGCGGGGTTCGAGGGCAGTCAATGTCACCAGGCAGGATGGCACTGTTCGTGCTGCCCCTGGAGACTGATCACACTGCTGGCTTCTTGCTTTGCTACTCTTCACTAGAAATTAAGTAGAAGTCAAAAAATAATCAGCTCCTGTGCCTTACAGAGACAAAAATGTTTGGAAGTTTCGTGACAACATCAGGAGTCAGAATCAATACCCTTGAGAGAAATTCTATGGTGTTCTGAATAAAAAATCCTGTGATCCCAGAACAGGTTCTCTCATCCAGTATGCAGAGGCTGAGCCACACATAAACTTGAGGCATTTTATATATTTACTTTTTTGTGCAGAAAGGGGTACTGGGTGGCAAATCCATAAAGCCAGAACACTGACTATCAAAACTTTTCACTATTTATACCTTTATATATTTATACATTTTAGCAAACAAAGGCAATACTTTTTGGCTACAAATTACATAGTTGCCTTATTAATTAGTATTCTATCTTCTATTGGTTAAATGATTCTCTCACTTCTGCTAATTAGCTCACATGCTAAATCTTTTTCTTTTCAGCTGGTACCTTCCTTGAGCCAGTGGTTATGATCCCACCTGCCAGAATTACCCTTTGCCTAGCTGAATGAGTTGGCTTTGTTTTATTCCTCATAATCTGGCATTTTCTTAGTTGTTCCCCCAAGTGTCCTTGGTTTGCTGGTTTACCATTCTGTTATGTCTGGATTCAGGTAACTTAACGAGAAAAGTTTCTTTCTTCTATTCTTTTTTCTATAGCTGCTGCAGTTACTGAGACATGTTCAACATAATTTATCTCTTTGGGAGTCATACATCAACATTAGAGTATGTCAACAAGGTGTGCTAAAATCAAGTACCACAGAAAACTGCAAGCTGTAGTTTCTTTCTTCATTACCTAATAAGAAAAAAGATAAATCAGGTGTCAGTATGAATACAAGCTTAAGAACCCTGTTTACTTCTTCATCGAAAGAATCAGAAATCTCTAAATACATACATACAATTATTAGTAATACTTAGCCAATGCATGTACTACCATCACAACTTCTTTCTAGACATACTGGCTTCAAGCAGGCACCAAAACAGTGACTAGACTAGAGAAACTGCTGGGATCTTGAAGCTGAAGACTGAATATCCAGTCTATCTAGATCGACTCAATCAAAGGAATGCCTGACTGGGACCATGGGTTCCTGTGGAAGATTCTTACCAAGCTCTGGCAACTCATAGATCCTCTCTTAGAGGAAGCGAATTTGACTTATTAAGATCAAACCATCATAGCAGAAAGCTCCCCATATGTCAAAAAGAAAGCCTGGTGAAACTGGAGAAAAGTCTCAAATTCTTGTTATATTTCATACTTAATCTCTTTTCAGGAATGGAATGTACCCTTAGATATGTGCAGATTCTAGCACTGATTGCCATTTAGCAAATTACACATACAAAATATCTAAATCAAAAATACATGCTCTTGAACAAGGGGGATGTTGAGAGTTCATGAATTCGAGTTTAGATTTAATATTCAAGAGCTGATATTAATTTGCTATGGGAATACATTGATGACAGCTTTTATGGAGGGCACTTTGACATCCCTTACCACCCACAATAAACTGAAGTAGCCACCATAATTAAAATAATTTAATTTAGCTTGTTGTGTGAGGGAACTTTCACACTGACATTGGAAAGCATCAAGCAGAATTTTCCTTCCTAAAGTAAAACTGATTTTCCTGGTAGCTGCCTGTGTTTCACAACTGTAGGCATGACGCCCCTATGGAAACTAACTGAAAAAGGCATTGAAAAAAAATGTTCACCATAGGGTGGATATAATAAGTCAGATAATATATTTTCATCAGTAATTACCTCCTATATATGATACATTCTTGATAAGTAGGAGACAGCAGAAAAAGGAAGGAAACAATGTGTCTACATGTCTAAACATAAAGTTAATTTAATTATCATAAAAAGATAGTTTAAGTTATGCATTTGGGAAAAGCTTTTTAGCACAGAAGACAAAAGCAATTTAATGTATTTCTTAAGAACATGAAGTTTTTATAGCTGGATTTTATGTACAAGTAAAAGACACATCTATTGGGAAGGGTCAAGGAATAGGTAATTTTGGTTTTGTGGATGGAAATTATGATTCTGGGTCATAACAAAGTACCATTTTTCATTAATTTATATAGTGCAAAACACAGTGATTGCAAGTTTAAACTTCCTTTAACAGGAAAAGTGAAATAAGACTGTCCTTCATGAAGTCACATGTCTACTTGGAAAAAAAGCCTCCAGATGAGGAAATCTGGAGTGTAACAAATGTGAATAATAGATTAAAGATATATTACACATAATGCTTGTAGCATTGATAAGGTTTCCGATGTTGCACATCTGAAGACCATTATTTTCAAAAGCTTTTAAACTAAATTGACACTTACCACTTAAACCTTTCATTTCACTTAACTGTGGAAAGTAAGGCACCTAATTGATTACTGCGCTTTAGATTCCCTTTAAAGACAACAGAGGGAAGGATATGTTTCTAGAAGATTATCTTGTTTTAGGAGGACTGTTTAAGCCAGGTGGCTACCACTGATCTCCACCAACTGTGAGGTCAGTCAGCCAAGGCTAGGTACCTCTTCAGCAGCTGTGATTGCATGAGCAGAACCCCTCCCAGAGATTGTGACTTATTTGTACTATTTCATGTGAAAATATATTTAGGATATCTATAAGGTATGTCTGAAGGTATCTGAACTGAAGACTGCTTTTAAGACACGTGAGAGATTCTTCCTAGATCTTAATTGTAGGACTGTATCAGACTTTGGAAGCTTAAGAAGTGTACCATGAGTCTATGAGGTTTTGCTGTTACTTTTCCTTGCTAAGATCTGCTTTGAAAAATATTTACCTAATGCTGCTCTTCCTTGCCCCTTAAGAAATGCATGGGGTTTCCTGATTAACTGTTTCCTCACATTAAAAGAATTTCCCATTTCAGGTGATTTCAGCTATTAAATAAAAACTTGGCTCGCTAATTTAAGTGAAAATATTTATTTCAACTGCACTCAGAACTACTGACAGCTGAGATAGATTAAATGCTAAACCAAAGATAAAATATTTAATCAATCAGAAAGTAGTTTTTGGTTTTTTTTTTTTTTGAAGCTAAGAGAAGGCAGGAGCAGTGACTACAATCTGGAACTATGATGTATTTGTGTGTTTTTATAACACCCTTCAACCAATCACTTTAGAGAACTTCCAGGGAACTTTCAGAAAGCTTTTAGAATACAAAAGAAACAGTGAAGTAAAAGAAAAATAATCCTTTATTTCCTTTTCATCCTGTAATGTAATGCTTGTTATTTTCTAACCCAGACACATCAGAGATATAGATAATTAATTATTCGGTAGAACTGAAACTCAGTGTTAACTGAAATGAGGCAAAAATCTTCAAGAAAAAGTAATCTTGGAATATATGTCAATGTCTATCCTAGCAAAATAAAATTAATGCCAGTGTTACTGGTGAAAGAATAAAAATTGAATTTCCTAAGGAGAAGTTAATAAAAAATCTGGTTTGGATTTATATATACAAAATCCACATACAATTTGAAGAAGCAGACTAGTCTACCTACTTTCCAGGACAATCTGTTCTTTACATACCTACCCTATTAAACCCTCTTCTTAGCTTGGAAATCCCTTCAGACTATCTGCATGCACCACCCAGCTTTCATAGAGAGACCTTCTCTGACAAGACAAGAACCTTCATCACAATCCAGGTTTGGGTCAAAAAGCACAGAAGCTTCATTTCCATTCCTAGGAATACACAAAAGTTTAGATCTGTCAGGACTATTACTAATTTCATTTGACATAGTGGTGATATTTCCCTTCCGTGTAATCATTTTCTGGTTAGGAAATTTATTCACAAGAAAGTAATTTAGTCAGGGTTTATTGGATGAGTACTCAAAAGACACAGGTTGACTGGAGCCTGACTTGATCTTCAGTCCTGACTTAGTTATTGGTTTTCAGGGGGACAAAAAATATGCTGGGTAGCCAGGCCACCTGAACCTGGAGAATTTCATTAGTTTGTAGACTATTGCACACAAAACCAGAAAGCCATACATTTATGCCTTTTCAGTTCTCAGGAGTAAATTAAGTATACTGTATCCCAAATGGTTGGAGGCATTTGACATGTAGTATTGGTTCCCTATATCCTCAACTGTAGTAGTCAATGCACCATTTAAAGTATGGAAAGATTCTTGTCATAAATGGAATGTGGATGCTAATGCAGAGAA
>JAWWEU010000081.1:135898597-135912147 GCA_035583155.1 Acropternis orthonyx | reverse complement strand
GGGAAGGGGGGAGAGCTTGCCCCCTGGTAAGGATCGCAGCAGCCGTGCCAGGGGGAAACCCACCACCCGCTATACTCAACAGATGTAACAGGAACACGTTCTAAGTAGACTAGATCATTTTATGGAGACAATCACATTTCCCTGCAGTCAATGGATAGCAAGAAATTGAGACAAAAAAACCACTCAAGCACCTAAATTAATCTGAGAGTCTCCTTCAGAATTCCTCAAGCATCAACCCTTTCCTCTTCTATTCCCTCTTAGCTGGATGCAGTACTCCAGGTGGGGTCTCTCAAGAGTAGAGGGGCACAATCACCTGACTGGACCTGGTGGTCATACTTCTTTTGATGCTACCCAGGACATGGCTGGCTTTCTGGGCTTGCCAGCTCATGTCCAGCTGTTCATCTGTCAGCAATCCCAAAACCTTCTTGGTGAGGCTGCTCTTCATCCTTTCATCCCCTAGCCTGTATTGCTACCACAGGTTGAATGCTCCATGTCATCATGACAGTACATGTTCAGTTTTGTTTAACACATTCATCCAAAATACCAGAGGCAGCAATATGATTTTTTTTTCTGTAGGGGATGGTGAATATATAATCTACGTTATTCTATAGCTTTGTTTATCCTCTTTTGCCAAAGCATCCACTTTCAACATTGTAACCATCCAAAATGTGCCAGTTAACGTAATCATATGGAAGCCATACTCATCACATTATATGGACACTGAGACATTGTAGGATCACTCCAGAGGGAACTGGAGGGTAGGTGGTATAAAAGAAGTGGCTTACAAGTAAACGAACTCTGGCAGTCACGAGGAGCTCAGGGACAACTGTTATAGAACTCCAACCTGGACCAGGCAGGTCAGACAGAGCCAGGGTCAGGGCTGGAGGCCAGACAAAGAGTGCCCAGGCCCTAGGCAGGGAGTCTGGGCAGGCAGGATGGGGACAGACTGCCCTGGTGTTTTAGCGACCCATGGATGTGCATATCCTGGCAGACAAAGAGAGTGTGTGGTGAGGCAAGGAGTATGCCTGCTGGAGAACTTCTGCCCTAGTGGCCTGGAGACAAAGAAGAGCACTTGCAGTCAGTGGTGGCAATGTCTGTGCGGGTGCCAGGAACAGCACTGCTTTTTGTGCTGATCTCTGCAGCCAAATGTGTGCTCTGCATGTATGTGTGTATCTGCACAAGACAGGAGTATACCCCTGCATCTAAAAGTTACTGGATGTGTCTTCCTTTAACATCTTCTATTGGCTCTGGCTCCACTAATGGATATTTTTGCAATTTCCTTGCTTGTAACTCAAGATCTCTTGTCTGTCTTAAGGACACTGGCAGTCCACCACTGTCAACAGTTATACCACTACAAGTGTTTATTGTAAATGTGTTACACTGACATGTATCAAGATTTCCACCTCACTTAAATTTCATTGTATTAGGTCACCAACTTCAACCTCTTAATGCAGATACAGCAATGGAAAAAATTGCCTGGAACAGTGCTTGTCTGTGATAAATCAGTAACTTAAAATATTGAAAAATTTAATTTGTTTGTCTTTGTTTATCTCCATATTTCATATTGTCAATGGTTCGTGGTTTTGCTGAAGAGAGCTGCATAAAAAGGATGTATTATCTGAATACATACTTCCATGAGACCATTGTAGTAGTCTGGAAACCAGTTTGAATTGTTAATTGCCTTTTTTTTTTTTATAATGTGTCATGCATGTCATACATTAAATATCTCACAGGATTTAACTAACAGATGTGATTTTGAAGTTGCTCACTTTTTCATTATTTGACTAGTTAGATTTATTAATCTTTTAGGAATGCATCTATATTTTTAGCAAAGAAGGAATAAAAAATTTCTTCTACCTGAATGTACTTGACTTCTGTATTTTTAACCAGTTTTGAAAAAGGACAGCTTCATTGTGCCCATACAAAAATGTATGACCAGAATTTTCAATTTATTCACATAGGAACTGCAATTTCTCTTAGGTCTACACACATACATAAATATGAATGAGGAAGAGATCTACACAAATGCAGCTTTTCCTTCCACTACTTGAAAATCTCCTGCAGATTGTATCATAGCCATGAATAGAAATCACAGAATCATGAAATGATTTGGTTTCAAAGGGACCTTAAAGATCATCTAGTTCCAAAGCCTCTGCCATTGTCAGGGACACCTTTCACTAGACCAAACTGCTCAAAGCCCCATCCAGTCTGACTCTGAACACTTTCAGGGGTGAAGCATCCACAACTTCTCTCAGCAACTTGTTCCAGTGCCTCACCACCCTCACAGTAAAGAATTCCTTGCCAATATCTACTCTAAACTGACTCTCTTTCAGTTAAAAGACATTACCCCTTGTCCTATTGCTACAGCTCCTTGGAAAAAGTTGTTTTCCAGCTTTACATTTGTAACTTGAAATTAATCTATATAAGTGTCTGAAAATACAGACAGGGGTTTAATTGAATATTCACAATTACTCATCACTAATATTCACTAATTCAAAGAATCTCTGACACACGTTATTATACAGACATGTTGCCATTCCAGGACATATAAAGGACAGACAGATGCTGTTGCATTAGTAACAGAGAAGTAGTTTATAAAAGATTACTTAGAGTCAAAACAAACAAATTAATTTGCCATATCAGCTCATAACAGGAAATATCTGTTACAGGTAGTAATATCACTACAGTATTGCTGCCTGACCAAGACAGCATCAGATGTACTGCTCTGAAATGCTGAGATAGGTCTAAAAAGTTGCAAATCTAAGAGGTAGAAAATATGGGATTGCTCAAATATACAGTTATGAGACATCACTTCACAGACAATTCTGAGACTATATTTTTAGGCAGTGTAAATGTAGCAGCTAGGCTGAGAAGACAGTAAAAGACAGCAAAATGACAATCCGCAAGTTCTAAAGGAAATTATTTTGTGCCATATGTAACCATGCAGTTAAAACTGTCTCAGTATCAAACATAGAATGTAGTAAACATGATGACAATTTTTTAAAAGGGTTCTGGTAACTTCAGTGAATCAAATCTGAAATTGTACCAGACAAATTCTTAGAAAGTACAATAAATAGTAATATTAAAGAGTTGACACGTATAAAAAATTATCTTGAGGAAGAATCAACGCACCTTTGTAAAGAGAAGCCATACCTCACAATCAGTTATTTGGTATAACCCCCTAGGATCCCCTGTAAGCACTCAACAGGATTGTTCACCAAAGCCAGTTACAGACAATAAGCTGTTGTGAAGTAAGAGGGAAATCCTCACATGAATTAAGGTCTGCTTTAAAGCTATAAAACAAAAGTAAGGCAAAAGTTAGAACAAGGTTTGTGGGTTTTTTGTCTCAGTAGAAGGAGGACAATAATGGGATCCTGAAGATATCTCTGTGAAGTTTTGTACTCTTCAACATGCTCAAAAATTATCTGGAAAATGGAACAATGCTTAAGTGATAAGGTTTACTAATGCCACTAAGGTGTTCAGGGCTCTAATAACAACAGTGGGTGGGTCTGGGGAAATAACAGAACTTCTTCATGATAGTACACAATAAAAAATGAAAACTAGTCTAAGTAAAATAAACTAATGCACAAGAGAAAAATTACCTTACCTTTATATTATCATAGGATTCAGACTTACCTATCACTGCTCAAGAAACGATCCTGGTGCTTTACCAGTACTTGTGAAAACCTGGGCTCAGCAGAGGGCAAACCCATGCAGGGTGGGGGGGGGGAAGAAAAAAAAGAAACAACCCACCACCAAACAAACACACAACTCCAAAGATAGAAATAGACAATAATATAAAATAGCTAGTTATTAGTCTAAGGTGCATCCACAACATGAATATATTGTGTTCTTTTAGTCTTTCCCCACTCTTCACTTCATAATTAGACAAAGCTGAAAGGGACCATGAAGGACAGAGAATGAGATGCTCAGCTAGGTGTTTTAACACAAACTCTACCTTTCTCGTCAAAGAAGTTTGCTTCACAGAGATGCTTAGGGTCTACATATGCTTAAGTTTTAACCTGGCACCCTGAGTACTGACAGATCTGCTCTTGGTCTGTCAGAACTTCACGGTACTGTAATAAGCAAGTCAATGTATGAAGGCTTCTTAGCTCCACCCAAGCTGTAATCATGCTTCTGCAAACTTTGCACATGCACCAAATGTTATGGGCACTGATCAAGGTCCTGAATCAAATGAGAAGGAAATGGTATAGCGTCAGTACAGTCTCGCCTTCTACAGGCAATGAAGAGATATGAGAGTTCATCAGTCACCTCTCAAAGGATGTTTTTCAGTCCCTCCCAACAAAGTCACTCCATTCTTCAAAAATTAGCTAAATATAAGAGAGAATAATGTTAATACAGCACCAAATACCAACCTAAAGCTACTGACTCAATACTACAGCTCCTAAACTTTCCTGTGTGTCTTATGATAGTAGGAAAAAGCACCTTAATTACTCAAAAAATTATATACAAATTGCTTAATGTAACAGCAGGTGGCACTGTCACATCACAGCTCATGCAATCATCTCATGTTCATATTTAATCAGATTTTATTCACAGGTAATGAAATAGAAAAGTGAGTGACATGCAAATTTGCAGATTATCATTACACATTATTTTTTAAATATTCCTCTTCATTTATGATTAACCATTTGAGTCTTGCAATGCTCTAATCCTGGATTTGAGCTATTACATTTGGCAATACACTTGCACTGATCCCTTTTGTTCTGTTTAGCCATTGTGGCAGTTCTACATTCCCAGAAGAAATAAGCTGAAGCATACATAATTATTTCTTCCAAAACTGCTCATCATCTCATAGGTAATAAGACACAAGACTGACATTTCGTCTTCTTTCATATACAGCACTATGTAGGAAAGCTGTAATGACAAAGAAAAAAAAGCTTTTACTCTATGTTGAAAGAAAAAACTTTTTACTGAAAGATTTAGCAAATGGCTGGAAATACTCAAATGCTTCATGAATGAGAAGCAAGAGTGGTCTGGCCATTCTGAAACAACAGTATCTACAGCCATAACAGTTCATATATAGAATTATCAGCTGTAACCACCTCTGAAAAAGGCCCCAAAACACAAGCTCCATGTTTGATATCTATGGGATACTTTTGAGTGCTTTTGCCCTTTACATTTGTAACACACACTGATACATGTTTTTAAAGCCCCTCATTCCCATGCTGAAGTCAAATTTCTGAACCACAAACACTTTACAAGTCACTGGACCATGCCATGGTTAACCAAGTACAGTTCATGATTATGACATCTAAGTAAAGTATCAGAGGAGTTTAACTGCCAGTTCCTCTTTGCCAGGTGGAACCTTTCCATTTGCCTTAATCACAAGGTGGACCTCAGGTGCAGACTCTCAGGGTAGGTGGCTGGACCACAACGTTGAAGACAAAAACAGTCTCTCAGAGATGAGAACTCTCCCTCCACAGGGCCATCCTGGTCCTAGGGAACGTTTTCATATCAGAAATGTATTTCCAAATCAAAAGTGTGAGAGTGCTGGATGGGAAAGGAGGTTGTATTGGTCTACTTTTTATTGGACTGGACAAATAAAATCTCAGATTCATCTTGGGTCACATATTCAGGAAGGATAAAGCAGAGGGTATTATACCAGCATGTGTTTGTAAATCCAACTGTGACTGCAACTCCTCCCTTGTGCCCTCCATCACCGCAGGGCAGGTCACACTCCAGCCTGCCCTCCACCCCAGACCCCCTGGGGCAGGTCACCAAACAGCACATCCTCCCCGGGAGGCACCATGAAACACCACGGCAGGCTCCATCAGGCTGCTGAGGAATGCCACGCTAACTGCTGCGCCTCCACAGATTATGATGTTTTGTAAAATCTTACAGGGTCTTTGAAAAGCTTCAAAGCATAAACCCCTGGACAAGCCACCCCTTTCTCTTTGGGGTATTGCTCTGGCTGCCATCTGGTTTAGTGACAGGGAAGCAGCTGTGGAAATCTGCCCACACCTCCCACAAACCTCATCTGCCAGCCCTGACTCCAGTGAGACCAGATGTGGGATAAACTTCTAGTGCAAGGCATTCAAATCCCATTAGATCTTTTGAGAAGTATATCTTTGAATATTTAATAGTTTATTTTTATTCTGTATTTTGGGTTTGGATTATGAACAAAAGTTCATAAAAACCCTAAACCTAAAGCTAAAACTAAAAATACAATTAAAAAATAAAATAAAATAAAAGTTACAATAAAAAATAAAGTAAAAATAAAATAAAAATAAAATTAAATCAAATTCAAAAACAAAAATAAAAAATAAAATTAAAATAAAAATTGAAAAATAAAAAATGCAATAAAACCAAATTCAAAAATTAAAAAATAAAAATAAAAATAAAAATAAAAATAAAAATAAAAATAAAGATAAAAATAAAAATAAAAATTAAAGAAGAAATAAAAGTAAATTTTAAAAGAAAATAAATTACAAAATAAAAATAAAAATAAAATAAAAATGTAATAAAAACAAAATTAAAAAATAAAAATAAAAATAAAAGTATAAATTATATAAATCTCTATATACCCACAAACACATCCCAGGGACCCATCCTGGGCCTAGGTACCTCCGAACACACCTCAGGAACCCTGCTCAGGCTCAAGGGACCCCTAAACACACCCCAGGGACCCTCACAGACACTGCAGGACCCCCAAACACACCCCAGGGACTCCAAAGTTCAAATTTTAAAAAGAATTACAGAACTCGAAGTAGGGATTTGTAATAAATGGGGTGATTATCCATAACAGATTTAGAGGGAATTTCATCCCAGAGGAAAATTTCATATATAAATCTTATCTTTGGCCTGCACTGGAAAAGAGAGATTAATAAAAATAAATCTGAAATATTTCAAGAAGCTTGATGAAATGTTTGAATCTGATAATGTAACAATGTATTTGTGTTTATAACTCAAAAGCCAGTGACTTCTTGGCTTTTAGGTACAATATCTTATAGCTATATCGAAGGCATCACGTTACAAAGGAGATGGCCAGATCCAGTCTCAGCCTAGATCAGGACTCCTGTGCAGCAGCACGTCGTGTGTCTCTGAGGACAAAAACAGGGGACCAATTCACAACACAGGGAATGGTAGAGACTCTCATTTAAATAAAATGAGTGATATTCTTCCAATATTGCTAGATGTCTCCAAGACAGATCTAGGTCTCTTCAGCAGTTTCTGTGTGTTCATTATCCTGTTTCTGCTGGCATCCAGAACACGGAATGAAGTGCAACAAACTGAAGCTGAGCAGTGGGATTGGACCAGATGATTTCCAGAGGTATTTTCCACCCTCAATAATCCTGTGATTCTGTCATCCAAAATCTTTTCTAATCAAGATTTGCTAAAAGAAATTACCAAATACTAGTGGCCTCCTTATAACAGCAGGTAGATTTTGTGCACTTTTCAAGGGGTTTAATTAGGTTATTTTCCCCAGGCTCCCTCTGTAACTAATGTGTTATCTCTCCTCCCCCTCTACTGTAAGGAATACAGAGCGATGCTGTTCAAGCCACCTGAGAGGGTCCAAGGATGTGATGCAGAATTTCTTGTCAGTTGCCTCCATTTCTGGGCTGTTCGGCATCCCTTATGAACATGCTGCCTGTGGAAATGCATAGAGGCAAAGCTGTCCGTGTTTGCAGATGTGGAGAATACGTGTCATTAGCAGCACACGTGCCATCACACAAGTGGTGCACAAGCAGAACGTGTCCTCACTGGATATCCCAGAGGAAGGCCATGTCTCATCAATACTGCTGAGATCTGTTGCTCACAGCTGCAGAGACCCCTGTTCTTCATCTTCTTTTAGTGAGGTCAACTTTCTTACTAGTGCTTTCAAGGCTTGTTTTTCTGTACCAAATCTCCTCTCACAAGTAAGAAGTAAAGGACTGCATAGAAAACAAGCAACTCAAAGACAGTTCATGTGGTTTCAATTACTGACCATCAGCAAGGCCTTTCCTTCAGGTACTAGTAAGCCAACTTCTCAGATATATAAAAGCAATGCCTCAAGCCAAAGAAGCTTATCCTAATTTACACCAATTTATTGCAACCAATAATCTGACCCAGTATCTTTAAACTTGCTCATACAACTTTTTCTCCCAACTATATTTCAGTGCACAGATTGCAGCATAGCTACCTAGTTTGGTGGTGTATTAACATGTTAGCATATTTTTCACTTTGACAACATTCGAAAGCACAGAAATGTTCTTTCTCTCTTCTGCACTCAAAAGTTTGTACTGCTGTGTTGCTCATTGTACTCTGAATCACACCACAATGCTAAAACTGCTGAGGGCTTGTTTTGATTTTGGCAAAATACCAAGCCCCCCACAAGCCACGCAGAGGCCCAGTAAAAAGGAGGGAAGGGGAAAAAAAGTGAAACTGGAAAAACTTTTATATATATATATTTTTTTACACAAATTTACATCACATATATGTAGAAATATAAAAGAAAAACCAATAATAACTTTACCCCAAGCTTCCCTCCCAACAACACACAAACTCTACCACCCAGAATCCCGGAAAAATACCCCAAAAGATGTTTCCTGGGAAGAACACCCAGCAAAGAGAGGGAAAGAGCACCCCCAAACAAAAAAAAAGGTATTTACTTCCCAAAGGCCGAGAGTGATGTGGATATCTTGGCAAAGGAGTGGTGAGGCCTATCGCTAAGAAAGCAGCAACAGTGTATCCTCTCATGCCACACCAGGGGAGGAAAAAGGGAGGAATTTACCTCCTTCACTGGATTTATACTCAATTTGATGTCAGATGATATGAAATACCTATTTGGTTGCTTAAGTCAGGTGCTACCTGCCCCTCTGAATCTACGGAAATCCCTATGGCCCAAAATTGAGGCCTACGGAATTTGGCTTTGGGCCTAACTGAACTAAGACTTTAATCTGAGTTTTCTGGGGTTTATCAAACCCATCACAGGGCTATAACTATTCTTGGAATATGTGAGAGTAAGCTACTAGAATTTTATTTCCAACAGGATATTTTACATACTGCTTCAGTTAAATTCAGTCACTAAGGTCTTCTAGGAGGATAAACAGAAGATATAGGCCAGAAAATAATGAGCATTTGCATATAACTCTTCTGGTGTACTGTATTTTAAGAATTCATTAATCATTCACTGGGTGAAACTGATACCTTACAAGCACAAAAAAAGGACTGAAAACAGCTGTAAATGACTTGCTTCAGTAAAAGTAATGCTTTGATTTCAACAAAATTCTTTGGGTAGCGTAAAATTAATAATTAGCCTTAGATAAGATTTTTTTTTTTTGAGGTTTGACTTCCTATATATGAAATTTCACTCATTTTCCTATAAAGTATTTCAATTTTTTTAACAAAGATATTTTGGGCTTCACTCGCTTTTTTAAGGCCTAATGTTTACTGCCATTCAATATTTCTAAGGGTACCTGACACACCTGCTTAGGACAAGCAGATGTGATGCAAAACATGCAAAAGGTTCATGCTACCCCAAGGAACCAAGTGGAAGCCAAGCAGAAGCATATCTCTGTGTGTTGGGTGGTGTGAGATGCACACAGGTAACTAACATTATAGAAAGATGCATCCAATAACATTTTGGGAAGATGTAGTTGAGCTAAATATGACAAGTGCAGGAAAACAACAGACAAAAATAATTTGAGAATGATCCTTCACTTATCTATCCAGACCATAAATCCTCACCTGGACAATATGAAAGACTATTTGGAAAACAGGGAGTGAGACCTCTATTTTAAAAGTAATATATCATAAGCCATGGCCAGAGACAAAATTTGCTATAAACCACTTTCCAGAAAAATTGCTTGCCTTAGACTTAGTTACTGACATCCAACCTAGACATTCCAGCCTGGAACATAGATTTAGCCAAACACCTCAGTTGAAGACATGAAAAAGGAATTGTTGTGAAGCAAACAAGCAGCAGAGCTTTCCCTCATGTACAGGGAAGCATAAAGGGGCTGGCAATCATATTGTGTTCCTGAAGTAGCTCAAAGCAGTCAGCTCTTATCAATGAATTGAATCCTGAGTCACTGAAATGACCCTGGAAGTCATTAAAACAGCAATAAGAAAGAGTCAGTATAGTTATTAAACTTGATGATCTCAGGACAAAAATTTAGGAAGGGAAGGGCCTGTTTAGTCTACGGAAGAGAAGGCTGATATGCATATAAATATCTCAAAGGTGAGTGACAAGGAAGGTGCCAGGCTCTTTTCAGTGCTTTCCAGCAACAGGACAAGAAACAATGGCCATAAACTAGAACATAAGAAGTTTCACTTCAACATGAGAAAGAAATTGAGGGTGGCAGAACTCTGAAACAGGGTGCCCAGGGATGTCATGGAGTCTCCCCCTCTGGAGACATTCAAAACCCACTTGGACACATTCCTGTGTAACCTGCTCCAGGTGACCCTGCTATGGCAGAGGAGTTGGACTAGATGATCTCCAGAGGTCTCTTCCTCTCTTAACAATTCTGTGAAAGAAAGGCAAGGCAAATTCATGGACAACACCAGCTGAGTGCAAGTGTCAAACTGCTGGAGGGTAGGAAGACTGCAGAGGAATCTGGACAGACTGGATAGATGGGCTGAGACCACTAGCATGAGGTTCAACAAGACCAAGTGCTGCATGGCCACTTTGGCCGCAGTAACCCCATGCAGTACTACCAGCTGGGGGAGCAGCGACTGGAAAGCTGTGAATATTATATGTTTGATCTGAGCTATACCAAGTCTCGTGCAGCCTGGAAAAGGAATTAAATTGATCAGCACACGCTTCATCACCCCTAGGAAAATCTGTCTGACAACAATGAAAGGTTTATAAAAATCGGAGACATTAAACAGATCTTTTTCTGACAGGCTCATACCCATAAACATACACCTACTGACATCTATAAAAACACTGCCTGTTGGAGTTTTAATAAGTGAATACTAAAAGATATTGACATGGAAAAGCTGCAATTGGAATATCTCATTTTATAGCTGTTTGAGGTGATTACTTTCATACATTTGCTTATACTTCATTATTTCCTCTTGCTATATGCATTCAGCTAAATCACGAAAAAGTTACTAATGCTGTGTGGGAATCATCTGTGAGATCCTCTCAGTAAAGCCTACAATAAAGATGGTGGTTTTTATCTATTGAACAGAAATTGCCATGATTGCTTATTACTGTTCAGGTGCAACAAGATGTGATTTGATTATTTAGAAGCCTGTCTTATCCTTAAAAAAAAAAAAAATAAATTACTGTGCTGGTTGGTCTAAGGTAGAGTTAATTTTCTTCACATGGCTAGTATGGGGATATGTTTTGGATTTGTGCTGAACACAGGGGTGATAATATAGAGATGTTTGTTATTGCTGAGCAGGACTTACACAGAGATAGGGCATTTTCTGCTTTTCATGCTGCCATGCTGACAAGGAAGTTGGAGTGCATAGGAAGGTGGGAAGAGATACAGCTGGGACAGGTGACTCAAACTGACCAGAGGCATATTCCATACCATATAACATTATGCTCAGTATATAAAGTTGGGGGAAGAAGAAGCAAGAGGGGGACATTTGGAGAGATGGCATTTGTCTTGCCAGGTAACCATTACACATGATGGAGCCCTGCTGATCTGGAGATGGATGAAATACCTGCCTGCCCATGGGAAGCAGTGAATTAATTGCTTGTTTTGCTTTGCTTATGTGAGTGACTTTTGGTTTCCCTATTAAAGTGTCTTTATCTCAATCCACAAGTTTTCCAGCTTTACCCTTCTTATTCTCTCCCAGATCCAGCTGGTGGAGGAGTGAGCAAGTGGCTGGTTGCATGGTGTTCATCTACTGGCTGCAGTTAAACCATGACAGTCATAAAATATCCTTAGTTCCTACACCCACAGTCAGGTATGCAAGTCACAATGCATGAAACAAGAGAACTGTTACTTGGGAAATGTACTCTGGCTAATTAATGAGGTACTATTTATGCAAATGTGACAGGTTGAAACTGAGGAACAAGGATTGTTTCTATCCATAAAAGTTGTCTCAGAATTGCATGTCAAAAGCTCTCCAGAGGACAGGGAGTCCTCACCCAGAACAACCAAACTCTAGTGCATGAGTTAAGAAGTCAAGGAACACATTTTCCCTTATATGCACCCAGAAGCATTGAGGAATATGTCCCCAAAGAAGCTCAGGACTTTATCATTCAGTCCTGTAGGAACCAGATCCGTCTAAACATTCAGTCACCTGGAGTGTCCTAGGGAAGTAAATCTTAATTGCACATGGCAGCAATTAACCATCATTATTTAATCATAACAGTACTTACCTATTTCACAGTGATATTGTGAGGACTAACCAAATATTGCATTTCTAAAATTGCATGTGACATCCAGAAGAAATTATGTAATTTCAAAAACACAAAGCATTTTCATAGTTATCTAAGTAAGTATGTAATACACAGGTATTGTATTGGTAAGCAAGAAATAACTATACTGATTTAAGTAGTAGATAATTATTTATTTATTTATTTTACAAAACCATAAAATAATACAAAAAATAAAGCCTTCTAGAGCCAGATTCATCTGGCAAACAATAGACATATACAATCTTAATATGTTTTCTCAGCTGTTGTCTGGCCTTCCCTTTCCATCAGGGAAGACAAATGGACCCTTGTGAGGTGTGATTCATCCTATCCTAAAGCAAATGTGTGTACAACAAACAGTGAATTGCTTCTTTGAAGCTTCTGTTACTCTTCTTTAACTGAAGAGGCTAAAGGTGACTGGCAGGGGGAAGAAATCTCTGCTTCTCACAGGCAAAGTTGTCAATTATGCAGTCAGTCACAGGCACAGGAAGTCAATTTACACATAATTGCCAGTTAAGAAGCACAATTCCTCTAACAAAATTAATTATTCTAGCTACAGGATATATGTGAGGTTAACCAATATACCCAAACTAATTTTGCAAATTTAAAGGCTCTTAATCTAATTTAGATGACTGAAAAGATGGTGAACAATCGTCTTACATACTACACCAAATATGGGGTTTTGCATTGCTAATGGAAGGAAATTATTCAATACATAAAATGCAAATTGCAGGACTGCGGAGCAAAGAAACACCACCAAAAGTCAGCAGAGATGAAGTTGCCTGAACATGTTTCTTTTTTGCACTGCATGAAATCATCTAAAGTAATTTCCACGATGATGTTTCTTTCTGTATGAAGACATGCCTGTTCTAGTTCTCCTGTTTATCAGATGCTCAACTATTATGCCTGTTCAGAGCTGCAAATGGAATCATTAGGTACACAGATAGATGGATTGGATAATTTTCCATTAGTGCAGATATATAAGTTATAACAATATAAAAAGTTTTATGAATGATTCAATATTTGAAAGTCGTCACAGGTTGATAATTTGCTGGTGCAACACAAATTCTTAATGAATAATGATTAGTTTTGTGTAAAATAATTATGTTCCAACTATTGCTCAGGTATTGCTACTGATTTATGTGTATAAGTATGTGCTGGTTTAAGGTAAACCAGCAGGAGAAAAAGAACCCAACTCACAAAAAGACTGCAAGTCAGAACTACAATT
>JAWWEU010000081.1:135870187-135898497 GCA_035583155.1 Acropternis orthonyx | reverse complement strand
ATGAGAAAATACATAGAGGGTGTAGAATACAAAGTCTTAGCCACACCCACACAGTGACAAACTGGTCCTGGTCACTACAACCAGGACAAAGTAATATTTCTATAGGCTGGAATTTGATCATATCACTTTCAAAGAAGATATTCTTGCTCTTGGCTGTTGTACTTTCTATACTTTTATAAGTGGGAAAAATAAAGGCAACATTAAATCTTACAAATAGAGGATTTTTTTTTGGTCTGGTGTGTCACCAGAATATCATGATGGGTTGCATAACACAATGAACACATTCAGGAGTCAGTTTCTTTGAAGTGTATAGATTTTATGCCTGAGAGATGTTTAAAATTTAAAAGATCATTGTCTTCTATCTCTGCCAAAGTGTAGAATAAGAAAGTAAATAATAACAGTAATTCCTCCAAAAGCCTTCACTTTCAAGAATCCTCAAAAAATTTCCACATTTATTTACTATGCTCAAATTTACACACAGAACACCTGACACTGGAAGAGACCTCTAGAGGATATTTGCTCCAACATTCCTGCTCAAGAGGGCCAGTCGCCTAGGACCATGTTTAGTTGTGTTTGGGTTTTTTTGTTAATATCTCCAAGGACAGAGGCTCCACAACCTTCTTAGGCAACCTGTTACAGTAATGAATAACCCTCATAACAAAAAAATTTTTTCCTGATTTTCAGTGAGAACCTTCTTTGTTTCAGTTTGTGCCTGTTGTGTCTGTTTCTATCACTGGATACTACTGGGATGGGTACTGTTCAGTATCTTTAATAATGACATGGACAGTGGGATTGAGCAAGTTTGCCAATGACACCAAGCTGAGTGGTGCAGTTGATTCACTGGAGGGAAGGGATGCCATCCAGAGAGACCTCCAAGAGCTTGAGAGGTGGGCCCATAAGAACCTCATGAATTTCAACATGGCCAAGTGAAAGGTCCTGCACATGGACCAGAGCAATCTCCAATACCAATGCCTAATGCAAATGAATGGATTAAGAGCAGCTCAGCAAAGAAGGACTTGGAGATACTGGTCGATGAGAAGCTCAGCATGACCTGGCAATGTCCAAGTCAGAATATTCTGTGATTCTGAGTTTTTATAATGTGCACTTGCAGACCAGAAAGTTAACTGCATCCTGGGCAGCATCAAAAGGAGCATGGCCAGTAAGCAGGTAAAGAGAGGTATTTCTGAGTAACCTGATCTAGGTAAAGATGTCCCTGCTCATTTACAGGGGCATTGGACTAGATTATCTTCAAATGTCCCTTTCAAACCAAACCATTCTATGACTCTATGGTTCTATGAAAAAACGTCTGGCTCCAATCTGTGTGCACCCTTAGAAGAGAAACGTACCTGACTATATGAGTTTTCTGTCTTCAACTCTTCCCTTCCCAGTTATTCAAGTATCTTAAGAGAGGATTTTCTTGAAGATGGACAGCAACATTCACAAAGTGAAAGAAATGCATAATTCTTTGCAGGATCTTTCTCCTCAGAGTGTCTGAGCTCACCTGCATACAGAGGTCTCTCCATAATAGCTTACAGAAATGTTTTCTCCTGATCGTAAGAGAACAATGAAGAGTCATCAGAAAATCAGGGCTGTGTTAAAAAATGGTAACAGTTGTACAAGTTCTTCATGTTCTGAAAGGAAGAGTGAGCATTACTTATTTCGTATACTTGGGCTTACTAATCATGCACAATGTTGCAGCAGTACATCATGTACTGTATATACATACAGTCTTCAGTGTTCCTTCCTGTGATGGGTTGACCTAGAGTGGCAGATAAGCCTTCGCCCAGATGGTCACGTTTCCCCCCCATGGTGGGATGGGGGAGAGGATAGGAAGGTTAAAAGTAAGAAAACCAGTTGGTTTAAGGGAAAGACAATTTTATAATGGAAGTGGGGAAAAGAAACGAACAAACAACTGATGCAAAGATGCTCACTCACACCTCTCACCCACAGTCAGAGGCCCAGCCAGTTTCCAAGCGATGGCTAGTTTAAGAAGACTTCCCCTACCTCAGTTTTACCACTGGCCACAATGCCATATTGTGTGGGAAATCTCAGTTTTGGTCAGCTGTCCCAGACATGTCCCCTCACAGCCTCTTGCCCACCCCCAGCCTACTTCTTGGGGGCCAGAGTAGGAAACTGAGATATCTTCACACTGTGTAAGCACCGTCCAGCACTAGCCAGAATACTGGTGTTACCAACACCATTTTGGTCACCAATCTAAAACATGGCACCATATGGGCTGCTTTGAAGAAAATTAACCCTATTCCAGCCACACCCACTACACTTCCCTTAATTTATAGGCAAATGGTATATCTTGAGAAAATGCGTTCAGGTGCTGTTAACATTAACAATGCCAATGTATACATGAGAATGCAGCAACTGTCTATGGAGAAGAGCAGTGAGAACTGACGTTGGTTTGAAATTCCCAGAAGATGGCCCAGCCAGGTTTTTGCCCTGGTGACAAGAGCCCAGGAGCCTAGAGTTTGCTAGGATAAGCACTGGCAACTCAGTTTAGAAATAACTCAGGCAATAAAGTGTGAGTGATCTTGAATGAAAGCAAAAGTCTGTGTGGTAAATTAGCACAGGAGAAACTAAAGAAGAAACACAAACAGTAAAATATAATCATTGGAACAGACCACAGGAAAGAATGAATACAAAATTGATTTAAAAGCTGCAGAGTTTACCTGAATTGCTTAGCAGACAGGAACTGACATTTACCAAATTAAAAGACTTCATCTGAAGGATAAGTTATTTCAAATTTACTTAAGGAGAAGACCAAAAACTCTGCTAGATGGCTGATGGAGCAGTGTTTAGCTGTTGAATAAAACAAGTAATCCTGGGCAGGGATAGTATCAGAAGCAATACATAGATTGCTGCATGCATTTAATGTGCATTCTATCTCTGATAGTATGGATTTAAATCTCAGACTGAACGCTTTAAATTTCATCCCGTGCTGAATGATTTCACTCTCTTTGATCTATTTTAAAATTTATTTTGAATAAGGTATGATTTTGCATAATAAGTCATTGAAGCATTTGCTCACAATAAAAAAAATGGTCATGTTTAAAGGGAAGTATTCTTCCTCTCGATATTTATATGCAATCTTCTTTGGCATTGCTGGGCTGTACCTGTTCAGTGATAGGAGGATGGAGTAATAGCTCCTAAAAAATGCATTTGGTAGGTCAACAGTCAGTTCTTATTGCATATCTTTTATTCATCTCTGAGGACTTTTGGGATTGGCATAATGCAGCTGAAATTAAAATTTGAAAATTCATATTTATCTCCTTCACCAGTCTAATAACAGTGAAAGTAGCATCTAGCCAAGCATTAGACATACTGTTTAGCAAACTCGGTTTTATATATTAAAGCCCATCTCTGTTACAATTTCAGCAGAAAATAGCATCAACTTGCTTTCCTATGCAGCTGGTAGATGTAAAGCTAGCCCTTACTTTGAAAATAAAACTGCTCATATATGTAAGTTGCTCTACAGAACTACCTCCCTAGCTATGCTTTTTTTACTTCCTACCACATTGTAAAAGGCAAGAAAATAAATAGGGTCTGAAAGTGGGTAGTGTTCAGAGATACTGAAAATAGCTTTCTTAACATAGCCCTGATTCCATACTCTCTTAAACTGTTTTCACACAACGTGAACCAAACTGTGTGTCTTCTTCTGATCTGTCTGTTCTGTGCAGCTAGCTCAAGGGAAGTGAGATCTGGCTGGTTTCAGCTGGACCATTTCCACAAGAAAAGCAGAATATCCCTGGAGGGAATAAAGCTGTGTTAATAAGCTCTTCTTTCACTTGCCAAAGGAAACAGCAGAGAGTTGTCTAGAGAATGTCTAAGTTTACTCTTTTCTCACCTGTTATTGCAGGAGTAACATTATGGCAGCTCCCAGACTACATGAAGGGAAGGCAGGCTTCAGGCAACTAGATAGCGAAGGAAGCACAACTGCTCCCAAAGAGCACTGCTTCACACTGACCGAAGGGGAAGATTCAGCAGAACATCTAGCCAGTACTACTCTCATTTGCAGGAGTAACTCTTGATCTTTGTGAAGAGAATGGAGTTTATGATATCGATTATGTCTCGTGTTGAATGCAATGGAACTCAGGACTCAATGGCCTGCCAATATCCATTAATTTTAACCCTTGCTATGATTTATTACTCACAAAGCTTGGATCCATATAAAAAAACCAAATATATATTTTTGAAACTGAACACTTCCACAGAAACTACTGTATGGGAGATGTCAGCAAAATCATGAATGGTGTTAGTAACATGAGCAGGACCCACAATAGCACCACAACAGACAGTTTAACAGAACTGAATGGTATCTTTCATCCTTTGCACAGTTAAATTGTGGAGAATCTTGAAGAAAGTATTATCAACAACAAGAGAGAAATTAGTTCAAACAAGAATTTGCAGCATCATGAAAGGTTATTGAATATGTTAGGCTCCATGCAGCCTCTTGCTTACCAAACTCCTGTGATGCTGAAAACTATAAGGAAATTTTCCCTAGATATGTCCTACCTATCATACCTTTTCCTAATCCTTTCTCTCTCTTCTACCACATAAGGTCCAGGAGAGTAAATCAAATTTTAAGTTCCAAACACAGACTAATTTATGAGTTAAAAACACTTTAAAAATTTGGAATTACAATGTGTCAGAAATGACAGTAATTCACAATCAGTTGATTGTGAAGAATCACTGTAAGAAGAGAATCAAGATTATTTGAAAAGATAGGGACTAATGTTGGGACCTGCACATCCTGCCTTTTTCCTGTATATCACAATATACCATCTGGAAAAAGTGACTGCACAATTGACATAAAATTATAGTTTTCAACATGAGCAGAGAATATCAGGAAAACATATTATAAAAGAGAGTTTTGTAACAGCTGGCTTTCTGCTGAAGCACATTTTTCAACTCCCACAACAGTTGAGTTGCAACTCATGTTTCAGCCTTCCAGCAATTTTTGTTTTATACTATCTCTTGAAACAATGAAATCTGTTTTTTTTTAGTCAGTTGATATCATATCAGGGAAATATCAGCCAGAGCATTGGTAAAGACAATAGTTCAGACAGATGTTACTAGCATTCAGTGATTACAAATATTCTGACATGGCAAAGCCACACAGTAAAAACCCTGTGGTCTGAACCGCAGCTCTGAACCAGGCAGACATGACTCTATATAATGTTACAAATTCTATGAGCCAAACCATCTTGGAAATATCAGTGGTTCACTTCAGCAGCAGCATTTCACTGGCAGAGTTAGTAAGACCAAATGACTCTTTGTACTGTTATACCAGGAGGATATGAATATGGTTACTTGAGCAGGTTTGCCACAGCAATGATAAAATTACAAAAGTTGTTATGTTGGTTCCTCATGGACAAATGAGCAGGAACAACAAATACCAGGTCCTTTAAGAGTTCCCCAGAAAATTATGTTTCTTGTGTCTCTAGTGGTAGAAAAATAAATCGCCTATTTTTAAGTTTTTCTACTCATAAAACATTTTTCTTATTTCTTCAAAATGTCCCAACTTTATTTTACTGGTACATTTGAAAACTACTTTCATAACAGTTTTCTGAAAGTTGCATTTTTTAATGAAAATCTAAATCAAAAAGAGCCAGGATTCAGAAATAAGATGCTATATCACATGTAGATCTCCTGTCTAATTGTGTTGATGTGAGTTCACATTATGGAAGTTGTGAACACGATGGAATTTTGCTGGTGATGTCACTTTCCTGCCATGAGGAGTGAGTAGAAGAATGCATAAAACTGAGGGAAAGAATATCCTCAATAAATGGTTTTCCTCTAGTGCTTTGAAGAAAACATTTTGGTCCGAACAGCTGATAATCAGACAAAAAATTCACTTTGAAGTGGCTTACCTGTATGCAGTGATTATTCCATAAAGGACATAAGTAAACAGAAAAATGAAACTTGTCTCACAAAGTCTTACACATATGCTGAAAATAATACATCAAAGTATTTTAAGAACAAATGGTCTACAGTTTTAATGAGGCTGGGCATTGGATACTCACTTTGTCTAGACAAAATCAAAACTTAGAAACACCAGTGGATTTGAGGCAATGGGAAGCATCCATCCCTTGAATCATTATGATGGGAGGAGAGTATTTTCAGATCTCCCTTCTAATGGAGAAAATACTACTGAAAAAGTCTTTCTGGCTGATGGAAAGAATAACTACTGAAAAGAGGTTGAATTAGTAGTTTAATGACTGAACAATTATCCCTCTATTACAGTCAGTAAGGCACCTTGCTGTTCTGTGGTACTTCTCATTGATGGTCTTAACAGATTGGTCTTAGTGATGGTTTTAATTAATTTTTTAATTATTGCTTTTAATTAAGTGCTGGCTTAATTGCTATCCTTTAGAGGGACTGCCCTCCTGAATGGAAATGCTGAACTTAAAATGAGCAGTTCCTGAAAACCAGCTGTATAATGACAGTTGTTGACTGTTTCAAAGCAAAATAAAGTCACAGTTTCCTGTTTATTCATTTCAATTATTTTTAAATCTAATTGTTTTAAACAATATAGAGTAAAATGTCTATACAAATAAGTATTTTTCCTTATGACATATTCAAAATACAGAATTTCTACTACCTGTCCAATATGTCCAAGGAGAACAGAGTATATTGCCCTTCATCTTTGTGAACAGTCTGAAGATTATTCCAATGCTCATTCCGTTCCACCGTAGCTATCCCACTCTGTCTTTTGTTCTTGGATCAAGACTTGAGAATCCCACCCTTGCTCTTCTCCACTGGATTCTCTCTGATCTGTGTATGCTTTTGCCAACAGTCACTCACAGCAGATTTTTATGCCAACAAGTGCTGAGTAGAGAGGTTGCTGCAGGTGTTGCAACCCTGCAATACAGTAAATGTTCAGCTGAGCTTCATTTAAAATACGGATTGTCAGTATCCAAAAGATGAACTGCTGTGAGATGTCTCTGAAGTAAATGTTAGAAATGTGCATAACTGGATATCGCTGTATGCAACAAGTGGGAACCAAAGCTGGTGGAACAGCACATGATGCTGGTGGCACAAGACACAATGCCACATTTTGCATGCTTCAGAATTTCCCCTCCTGAGAGGCTCCACTGCAATACCAGCAGCTGCCCACCCTGGCAAGGAGTCAGAGGCAGCAGAAAACGCAGATTTGCAAAAGCATATATTTTAAATTTGTCAGAAATAACTGCTTCATAGGGAAAAAAAAAAAGGAAATAGAGTGAGGAAGGTGAACTAAATTCATGTACTGTTGAACTGAGGATCTACAAAGGCAGCACAGGACAGTGACAAAGATATTCCAGAGTATTTTTGAAAACCGGTTGACAGCAGCTCGGTTAAAACAGGCTCGCTCATGTCTTTACAATGACTGCTTTACGCGAGTGACTTCAGACTTGAGTCGTGGGAGCAGGCAGCCTAAGTGAGGACACGTTACCTACTCAGAAACACGTTTGGGATTACACACAGTACGGCGGGGATGACTTACAAGCCGCCCTGCGAACTCGCGTGGAGAAGTTCGCAAGGGCCGCTTTGTCTCGGAGAGAGCCCCCGGTGGGCTCAGGGCGCCCGGTGCGCCGGCACACAGCAGGCTCCGACCCGCCCCGTCATAGCCGGGATCCCGCAGCCCGCCGGGATCCCGCAGCCGCCCGGGGCCGTGGCGGGACGGGGCGGGGCGGGGGGCGGCTCGACCCCGCGGCGGCCCCGCCCGGCCCAGCCCGCACAGCCCCCGCTCCCGCCTGCCCCCCGCAGCACATGACCGCCATGGAGGGGCGCTGGCGCTGCCCAGAGGTTTGGAGCCGGGGGAGCGAGCGGAGGCTGCCGCCGAGGGGGCGGCACAGCCGGGCGGCGGGCAGGTGAGGCGGGCGGGGGCAGGGGCGGGGGCAGGTGAGGTGGGGCGGGGCGGGCAGGGGCAGGGGCAGGTGATGGTGATGGTGATGCGGACGGGAAGCGTCCGGGCCGGCCGTGGGGAGCAGCCGCGCCGATTCGCCCGGTCCACGGCGGCCGCCCCGGGGGGAGCGGGGACGCCCCTCGGGCTGCTGTCGGGGCGCCGCTCGGAATATCCACTGAAGCCCGTGTTCCGTGTTGTGCTGTCCCGGTTGGTTTCCTGCACCCCGACCCAGCGGCTGGAGATGAGCGCCGAAGCGGAGGGGCCGTCGCGGACGGATGGTGCCGGCGCGGACAGCACGAGGTGACGCCGCCTCAGGTACCGTGGCTCCTTAATCATCCTCGAGGGATCGGGCGGCGCTGGGCTGTGCAAGACCCCGCCTGACCTCCGCCTGGATGGAGGCACCGCTCGGAGGCAGCGCGGGCGGTGAGGAGTCCCTGGGACGATAGCCAAAGCCAAGGGACACATTTCCAGCCTGGCCGGGCTGCCCCTCAGGCGGGGCAGGTCTTCTCTGAAGCTTTGTTGTGTTTTTGATCCAGGAGAGTGTGGGCTGCTGCTGGCAGCTACAGGATGAAGTCGCCTCCCTGCTGCATGTCTCTTTCTTCCCAAGCATCCCTGGAGGAACCAGGGAGTAGCACATCCCCGGGTTCCCTGAACTCCAGTGTTTTCTCCAGTGAAGAAGAGCAGGGGCCCCTGCTCCAGAAGGTCATTCCCCCGTTGGACTGCTTTACTATCAATGTAGGAGGCAGCCGCTTTGTGATGTCCCAGCAAACTTTGTCTTGCTACCCTGACACCCGTCTTGGCAAACTGGCTGTAGTGGTCTCTGCTGCCCGGGATGTGGCTTCTGGCCTCCTTGAGCTTTGTGATGATGCCAACCTTGTGGAGAATGAATATTTCTTTGACCGGAGCTCACAGGCATTTCACTACATCCTGAATTACTACCAGACAGGGAGGCTGCATGTGATGGACCAACTTTGTGCACTCTCCTTCCTGCAAGAGATCCAGTACTGGGGTTTGGATGAGCTCAGCATTGATTCCTGCTGCAGAGACCGGTGAGTTGTGGGAAGATGAAGTTTGTGGGATTGTGGGCTGGGTGAGCTCAGCATTGAATTGCATTCAGGGACACTCTGATGAGAGATCCAGCAGTAGGGATAGGTGAGTTAGCAGGGCATCTGGAAAAATGTGCTCAGAGCTGGATAAGTTCAGCCCTAAGTACTGCTCCAGAGGTGGATGGTGTCAGAAATGGGAGAAGATGTACTGGGGGAAGTCACAGTTAACCTTTGCGCAGGGACAGGTTGGTGGTGAGGTTGATAGTGAGACCCTAAGAGGAGCAGGGTCTGGGTTGTCCTTTGCTGGCTTCAGATTGGCCCTAGAAGCTCAAATGTTTGAAAAGGGCAATGCCAGAGGTGAAAAAGGTTGTGAAAGGACAGATGCTCCTTCAGTCATTCAGTTTGAGCTTATCATATTTAGAGGGATGCAATGTGGAGTTAGGCATGATGCTGGTAGGGTTTGTATCCTCCCCACCCCACACTTTCATTTTGAAGGATTTCCAAATCCAAGCAGGAGAGGCAGAAGGGGAGGGTTGGTCACCTGCCAGGCTGAGTGTGGGTGGCAGGGCTTCAGGAGGAGCCATGAAAGGAAGCATCACACGTGGATATAGCAGCTTAGAGGGAGGGGGCAGCAACTGCGGGAACATGGCTCACTAGAGACAAATTCTAACAGGCAGTTTAGGAAGGAGGTGGGTTTCAACTGAACCACCCCCAGGATGTTTCTGTTAATTTTATTTGCAGTTAATTTTAATTTTTCCCACAATTTTTTAATGTTACTGGTTTGTGTTTTTTAGTATTGAAGAAATGAATTTTCTGCAGAGTATAACTGCTATTTATCTGAAGTGGTTATGTCAAAAGTATTAGAAAGAAACAAAGAACCAATCTCACCCCAAAAGGATACTAGTGATTCTACCCTTGTATGGTTTAGTTCTGTAGCTGAGGGAGTTGGAGGCTAGTTTTCATCCCTTTCTTCCTTTCCCTGCTAGGTGTAACCGAAAGCTACTACTTATTTGGTGAGACAAGGAGCTAGACCTCTTTGGCTTATGCAGGACTAACTATCAAAAGAAGGCAAAATTGCATGACCCTTTTGTCTAAGGCTTGACCTTTGCAGCAGTCAAAAAATAGAGATATGAAAGAAAAAGATACATTTTTTAGTGTACTTTCAGTATGTTTTTTTTTCGTGAAATTAGTCTCTTAATATACTCTTGCTCTGACAAATTATGTATTTGCAGTCTGTAAGTTTTGGTCAGCACAAATACTTGTGTGCTTTGTGTGAGGACCCATATATTTTAAAAAAGAAAGATACCTTGCATCTTAGTGTGTATTGATCAGAACTCCATTTTCTGGCTTTTATTATGCTGTCAGTTTTAGTATTGCAAATACACACCAATGTGATAAAAATGCAATATAATTAATCAAGCTGAGAACCGTTTAAAAACAGAAGATCTGGGGATGCCAGAATTGCTTACCACAATGTATGTTAGTCATGCAGCACATCCTACTGTAGTCAACATGATCCATATAAATAAAGCAATATCAGAATAAAATTACTCTGCACATAGAAAGTGTCACTGATGTGAAATGAGGGAATAGAAGTATATCAGGTCAGTAGAAATATGCTGCAGGGTCTCAATTAATAAAATCTTCAACCATATGCTTGATATTAGGATCTTCTGGGCTCACGTATGGTATACTTTAATGTGTGTTCATATGACTTACATGGTACAGGATGAAAAGCATATGTATATTGGTATTAAAAAACTTTCGGGGGTGTTCCTGGACAGGTACTTCAGGAGGAAGGAGCTGAGTGAAGCCTTAGACATCAAGAAGGATGCAGAACAACTGGATGCCCAAGATGAAGAAGAGGACTTTTCTGGTAGCCTCTGTCCCACTGTCAGACAGAAACTTTGGGAAGTTTTGGAAAAGCCTGACTCGTCTGCAGCAGCAAAGACTTTTGGCACTTTGTCCATGGTTTTTGTTGTTGTGTCCATTGCCAACATGGCTTTGATTTCGGTAGAGCTAAGCTGGCTGGCACCACCACTACTGGATGCCTTAGAGTACCTGTGCATTGCGTGGTTCACAGTGGAGTTTGTTCTGAGGTTCCTGTGTGCACGAGATCGGTGTCGCTTCCTGAGGAGTGTGGCAAACATCATAGACCTCCTTGCTATTTTGCCGTTCTACATCACCCTGCTGGTGGAGAGCCTGTGTGGTGGTGAGAGCTCACAGGAACTGGAGAATGTGGGACGTATTGTCCAAGTGCTGAGATTGCTCAGAGCCCTGCGGATGTTGAAGCTGGGAAGACATTCAACAGGTACTTTTGGCCATGGCAGTGGTACTTCTCAGTTTTGCTGCCTGCAGCAGTTGTCCCTGAGCACGGTCCTCCATTTTGTGTGCAATTCTGCCAAAGCTGTTTTACACAATACGTTAGCAGCAATGGCTTGTGAAAATCTTCTTTTGGACATTATAATTAAGTGACAAGGGCCTGCTCTGATAAATTTTAGCTCTTCATAAAGCCATTATATATTGTTTGCGTAGAACATTTACAAAAACAGACCCCAAAGCTGCATGCTGTAAATCCACCAATTATTCACAGTGTCATAAATTTTAAAATGTATATTTGAGTTGATTTTATTATGGAAGAAGCAGAGATCATTGCCCCACACTCTTTCTTTGTATTATCCAAGACCCACTCATGACAGCTGTCACAATTTGATTTAAAAGTATATGCAAAGAAATATATCATGATTTTTTTCTGTGTCATCGATCCTAAAAATAACCACAGTAGCGAATGTTTCAAGAAAAATGTTTAAACTGAATCTTTGCAGGTGGTGGTTTTAGAGTGTCTCTGGCCCTATTGAGCCCCCTGGTATCCCAGTGGTATGTGCAATCCAGCTGAGGGCTGCTTACTGAGTTGGATGTAGTTGCAGCACAGACCAGCAGTCTCAGGTTCAGTCAGTGTTCACCCACTGGTGTGGGGCCTGTAGTATCCGAGTGCCCCTGACAGGTCAGCAGACGGATGGATGAACAGTAAGCAGGGGTGGGGTGGAAGGTGAAATGCATTTCTGAGGACCATTTTGTTCACTCTCTCTAGTGAAAAGAAGGCATAGAAGGTAACATTTTCTAGTGGGAATTTATCAGAGGAAGCTGGAAATGATTGGTAGGTGTTGCATTTCCACATGTGTTTCTCCTGTTTCCCCCATTCTTATTACTACTTCGTAATCTGTACATGCCTGGTTATATGAAAGAATAAAAGCTGTATTCCCACTACACCCTGACCATGCCATGATATTGTCCAGTGCTCAGCATTTTGAAAATGTTTAATTATGTTCCCACTTAAATCATTGTGGAATCTCCTGACACTTAAATTTGGCAGGAGAAATGTTCAGCCAACACTTGGAGCTTTGAAAAATTAGATCCTAATAGTAAATCATAGTCTCTGTCCTGCAGTATTAACCTGTTCTGAAGACGGTGATGATTGTTTTTAAAATGCACCCAATGTACCCTTTCAAGATTCCAACCATGAAGCAGGAATTGGCTGATGCCTGTCTATTTTTTTGAGGAGCTATCTCTGTGAACTGGCCCCAGTTCAGCAGGAGTTAGTGTGCTCACAGCAGCAGAAGTATCTCTATTTTTGTTCCCACCAAAGGACAGCAAAACTACCCACCAATGGCAGGGAGTAGCTGTGATGCTACTAAGCATAATCATAGTGGTTTGGGAAGTATCTTAGTCTTACTCTACCCTAGATTATGCCTACACTGATGCATAACTGCTTAGAAAGCAGTTGAAAGGAAGTTTATAGTGGTTTGGTCTGGCAATGTGTTAGTTTTGCTTCATTATAAGTTTTGCAGGGTTTGGTAGAGGTTTTTTCTCAAGAAAGGCTTATACTCACTTTTGATGGTAGCAGTAATGTGAATGCATTCCTCTCTAACTATATTTTGAAAATAAAAAATGGTTTGATCTCATGAAGGCACTTCTGTGGTGGCTAACAAAATGGTCATCCAAAAGTATGTTAATTCTAGTTAAAAATTTCTAGTTTATTGCACTTTACTGTTACAGAATGAAAGTGTGAAACAGTTCTGTGGCTCTTTCTGTCTACTTGAAACCAGAGGTTTCAGATGCTTGCGTAACTGTTAAGTATATTAACTATCATGGATCGTCAAAACATTTGGGCCTATTTATTCTTAAATTCATTATTCAATATTATGACAGTTTATGTCACAATATTGAGTGCCTTTAATATTGAGTGTAATAATTCCATGTTAGGTAGAAGTGAATTAATTATATAAAAATCTAGTGTCCTAATCTGGAGGTGTGATGGAACCAATATACCAGTTCTTTTTACTGAAACCAAAATACTGGTGTGAAGGTACAAGAAGCAATATACATATCTATGTAAACCATTCAGAGCAGTGCTTGCCTCTTTGGTACTTCAGTTGCTACCCATTTAGGTCCAGAATGCTAAATCAAATCTGTATAATTTAAATGTAGAAAGTCACTGTTTTGATCTTCTGTCAGAGGAAATGCTGCTACTAAGATGAAACAGTGCTAATAAATCAAAATAGAAATGTACACTTGCAGATCTGAAGCCCAGTTTCTGACTAGAGGTATGTAGTGGAAGAGATCTCTGTAATATACTTCTAAATACATACTTAACCACAACTCCTAATATAGGATGAACTCCATAAGTATCATACATAGAGACCATTATCCTTGCACATATCTAGGCAGATAAATCTCAGTGTTCAGGGATGGCTCTTGCAACTCTTCTCCTCTCTTGCCTTGGATCTGGCAGCTTAAAGCTGCCTCCCAGTGAAGCTTCTCTCCAGGCCTTGCATTCTCAGACCTGACAAAGCTGCATGCACTGCTCAGTTGTTTTGTGTGGCAAGAGGAGTGCAAGGTTAGAATTTGTAGGCAGCAATTCTTTCACCAAGTGGGGGTGTCCACAGTCACAAGGAGAACATCTCTGTAGTGCTGTGCAGCGTCAAACAAAGCTGGGATCACAAGAGCAACCTGGCCCTGCTGTCAGGGGCAGGAATGAGTGAGGGGAAAAAAAACATATCAGTTCCTTTATTCACTTTCAAGAAATGGCAACTTAACCCTTTCTGTGGAAAACAGGACAAAAAAAGAAATTAAAAAAGTAATTTCTGCCCCTTTGGAAGCTGAAGCCAGCTCACCGGAGGGATACGATGCCTAGAAACACCTGGTCTAGACTGATGTGAGTGTGTAATTATTTATGCAAACTGCTATACTTCATCAAGGAACCACTGAGAAATCAGTAGTACCTCTATCCATAAAATGTATCGCTAGAGTCTGAGACCACTCTTCCAAAATACCGATATTATGGATGTTCAAGAACAGATGAGAACTGAACCTGCATTAATCACGTTCTCTGATGCTCCTCAGTTGTTGCCTTCCTCCTGGGGCCTTGTTTTCTGTGAAGTTTTGCTCATCCTCCTCTGGGAAGCATTTACAGTGGGACTTCTTGAGAAGTAGGATGTGAGCGTCTTACTTGTGATGGCAATGGGCATATGTTTGAGAGAAGACAGTAACATGTTTCAGGCTGTCATGCTGCTGGAGACATGAAAAAGTGAAACTGCAACGCTTTTAGTGCTAGAAATTTAGGATTGTTTAAGCACTGTATAAATTGAAGCTCCCAGATATCAGCTTGTAATGCCAAGTCTCTTTGGGCAATAGAGAGATGGAGCTTGACCTGCATGGCAGAAGTGCTTCCCCTTCCTCCTGAAAGGGCTGGGGCTGCTTGCCAGCCTTACGCCTACTCTGTTACAGCACCTCAGCACCTTCCAAGCATGAATAACCAAGCTGTCACATCTCCTGGCAAGGAGTTCTCATGGGAAGCTGTAAGACTTGCTGAGGTGTCTGTGCTGGTACAGCCCTAGTTTGGCCATGTGCTAGGGATCATAGACATTTAAAAAAAGTTACAAAACAATATAGTAGAACTTTATACATGTGATTATATACCAACTCTTTCTCACTTAGAATGAGCTCTGGAGTCCTTACTGGACTCCTTGTCTGATTCATAGACATGTCTAAAAATGTCTCCTGACATCATCTAAAGACATGAAGAATTGTAGATGAGGATAATAGGACTAAGAATAAGAATAAGTCAGAGTCCTGAACAATTAGAATAATTAACCGTAGGAAAAATATTTTACTGAAGGTGTCATCAGTGTGATAAGAGTCAACAGTCACTGTTCTGTTCCTCCTTATTTTAATCTGATTATGTGACAGATGCATTTCTTTTTTAGCTATAGTATTCTCAAGATCCATCATAAGGTAGAAACCCTGGCTTTTATAGTATTCATTGATGCTTTGAAAAGAAGTGCTACAGGGGTAATTTTAAATTGGAGTTCCTTCTTTCTAGCTCCCCTGAAAGGACTTCCTGCTTTGTTCAGTAGGAAGTTTTATGGGGCAATGGATCATAGTAGCTTCCTTGGAAGATGAGATTTTGATCTGGATCCTTGCAGTTATCTCACAGAGCTTTTGTGCTGCTGATATTAGTGTTTCCAAAGTATGGAGGCAGTCATATTAACAGAGAAAAGATTGCACTGATATATCTTATTCCCCTTGTCTTACAGATTTAATCTGTATCATTGTAATAAACATTCTAACCAGCAGTTATAGTAGTATAAAACCTCAATATGGGCAAGTTCTTAACTGGAGTTGGTAGTAGATAGCATTGAAAAAAACAAACAAAACATTCCCTACAAACTCTAGTGTGTAATTCCATTGTTTGCTGTCATAAACAAAAGCTTTAAATCCCATTAGACCTGCAGGGGAAACAAAAGATCCAAAAGCAAGAGATTTTAACATCCTGTAGTTTGAGGCTGGGGCAGAAAAAAAGCAAATAAAATTGCTTGTAACACTAATGAGCATGTGAAGCTTCCAAGCAGAGGAAGATCCCTAGTAAGCTATTTTGCAAACACTGGCTTAGTGAAAAGTGTACCCTGTGAAAGGTAATTTGTAAGTATTGTGTTTTTCTCATTTATTAGAGAACACATAGTACAATTTTTAAAGAACAATATTAAAAACCACAGTCACCTGTGATTCAAAAGATAATTTCAGTCTTCCATGTGTGTCAGTTGAATTGGTGCCCTGTTATCTTCCTTCTTTGTTTATGTGTGCAACATTTATCCATTACACTATTTTTGGATTTACTTTCCTGCTTGCTTAGTCAAGCACTGTAGCCTTGAAAAAGCAGCTCTGAAAGGAATATAGGGGGTTATGGAGAGTAGTCAGCTGCACCTAAACTCCCTGTGCAGCTCAAGGGCAATAGGGCTGATGTAGTACATCAGTGTATTAACAGTATTACATGCTTGCAGTGGGAGGCTTTGCTACCTCCAGTTCGGCACAAGTGCAGCTGTTGCTGGAAAACCACATGTGTTTTGATGTCAGCAGATACAAAATGATAGTTCTTTTGAGGGGAAAAAGGGATTGAAGAGAGTCTGTGACAACTATAAAAGGATTTGAAACAGTTCTTAACAAAGAAAAAGTTGCCAACTGAACTGAACTGGGCTCTAAGCACACACCTGTGAACACGAGTTAGGTAGCAGAAGGCTACTTGGTCCAAGAGAAAAATAGGACAATGGCAGGAAAACAGAGGCTTGGCACATTCTGACTCAAAGTGTGAAGCAGGTGCTTTTAGTGTGCTTTTAAACAGTTATTTAGGTAACATTAAAAACTGTGCTAGAACTTATCTTTTAGCCAATTACTAAATAAAGATAGGTTAGTTTTTCTAAATTACATGTGTACGTGGCTCAAATGAGGATGAGTAATGAGGAGAATTTCTATGCTATGTAACTAGGAAATAGAGATGATGCCAGCGGTTCAGTCTAACATTGTGATCTCTTTCTTTCCCAGTAATGTTGAGAGCAGAACCGCTTTTTAGCCTACCAGAGGCCGTACCCCTCTAGACCAGCAGAAGGATTGGAGGCTGTCTTGGGCATAGTGACCATGAAATTATAGACTTTTCAATTCTTGGTGAAGTGAGGAAGGAGGTCTCTGCCTCAGGCTGTAACAGAGAGACCAGTTATCCTTATGGCAGCCAGCCCCTGAGCTGGTAGACAAGGATAGAGCAGAGTAGGCCCCCTGCAAACCAAGTGTATGAGGCCAGATGGAATTCATCCTAGGATGATGAGGGAGCTGACAGAAGATGACACTAAATTGAGCGGGAATGTTAATTTGCTGGAGAGTAGGAGGGCCCTAAAGTGGTATATGAACAGGCTGGATCAATAGCCTGAGGCCAACCATATGAGGCTCATTAAGGCAAAGTGCTGGGTCCTGAACTTGGGTCACAACAACTCCCATGCAGTGCTACAGGCTGGGGGAAGAGTGGCTAGACATTTGCCCAGAGGAAAAGGGTTTGGGGGAGCTGATCAACAGGCAGCTGAATATGAACTAGAAGTGTGCCCAGGTGGTCAAGAAGGCCAGTGGCATTCTGGCCTGTATAGTGTGGCCAGCAGGTCTAGGGAAGTTATCATCACCTTGTACTCAGTGCTGGTGAGGCTGCACCTTGAGTACTATGTCCAGGTCTGTGCCCCTCAACAAGAAAGACATTGAGGTGCTGGAACAGGTCCAGAGAAGGACATTGGAGCTCATAAAGGATCTAGAGAGTAAGTCCTATGAGGAGCAGCTGAGGGAACTGGGATTGTTCATCCTGAGAAAAGGAGGCTCAAGGGGGACCTTATTGCTCTCTACAACTACCTGAAAGGTGGCTGTAGTGAGGTGGGGTTCAACCTCTCCTCCCAAGGCAACAAGTGACAGGGCAAGAGGAAATGGCCTCAGGCTGTGCCAGGGAAGGTTCAGGTTGGACATGAGGAAGAATTTCTGCACAGAAAGGGTGGTTAAGTGTTGCAACAGGCTGCCTGGAGAGGTGGTGGAGTCACCATCCTTGCAAGTGTTCTTGAAACAACTGGACATGGCACTTAATGCTATGATCTAGTTCACAAGGTGGTGTTCAGTTAAAGGTTGGACTTGATCTTGGAGTTCTCTTCCAACCTTATTGCTTTTGTGATTCTCAAGACATGTTCATTAGCAGTCAAAGTAAAACATAAAGCAGTCAGCTTTTAAGTAAGATATGTTTTGCAAAGTTGTGATGACAGCTACATGAATCAACCTACTGACAGCCTTTCTTATCTTTCAGGCTTGCGGTCTCTTGGGATGACTATCGCTCAGTGCTATGAGGAGGTTGGCCTTCTGCTGCTTTTCCTCTCAGTAGGAATCTCTATCTTTTCCACTGTGGAGTACTTTGTTGAGCAAGGTGTGCCAGGCACCACTTTCACAAGCGTACCTGGTGCTTGGTGGTGGGCAACAACTTCCATGACAACAGTTGGTTATGGTGACATTAGACCAGACACTACCATTGGTAAGGTAGTAGCCTTTATGTGTATTCTATCAGGAATACTGGTTTTGGCTTTGCCAATAGCTATAATAAATGACCGTTTTTCTGCCTGTTATTTTACACTGAAGATAAAAGAAGCTGCTCTTCGGCAGCGTGAAGCTTTAAAGAAACTCATGAAGAACTCATCCAGTGATTCAAATATCAATGTTAATTTGCGGGACATATATGCACGCAGTGTCATGGACATGTTGCGGTTCAAAAGCAGAGAGAGAGCAAGTACGAGGAGCAGTGGTGCAGATGATTTTTGGTTTTGACTTTGAAGTTATTTAACCTGGCATAGTACATGGACTACTTCAAAAATGTAGTATTAAGCATCTCTTTTTTAATTATTTGCCATATAGTGTATTTGCTTTTCCAGGGGGAGTTTTACTTACTTGGATGGACTGAAATAACTATGGTATACAAAAGGCAGAAATCATAACATGGAATCTCTCAATGAGCTCTAAAACCTCCTTTCAGAACTGGATCGTGGTGGGTGAAATGAGAAACAATGGATCCATGAAAGTGAAACAATGATGCAATGATTTGTCTAATCTTATATCCCTACTAATGTATAATAATAAAGTCTTGGTGAAAATTGCCATGGTGTTTTGAATTTGAAACATCTAGGGTTTGTATTTGCACTAGGAGAAAAAAAAGTCAAAGTCATTAAGGAAAACTAAAAGGGAAAGTCTAAGAAAGTGAAATGTTGAATAAATTTAGGATGACATTCCTATAACAAGGTTCGTCTTGTTCTCCTTTCTTATAGCCATCTTCTACTCCATTTGCATTAAAAAAAGGTTATTAGACTGGGGCAATGTGGCAGGGAGACAGGAGAAGGGAGTGCATGGATTTTGAATGTCCTCATTTGAAGAAAGGGCTACCAGTATATAATGGATATTAGTAGATAGGTGAAAATATTAAGCAGATACAAGATCTGCAGCAAAGTCTAAAATAGTCATGAAATAAGTACCATAATGTAGAGCATCCTCTGTACTTCCTTCAGAAGTTGCAGGAGCTAATACAACCTTTGAAATATAGAAGTAATTTACAAACTTAGTTTGAACTATGCCTTCTCTATGTGTTGTGATTCCTATGACTTTGTGTAGCTAAACAGTTTTTGTGCTCAAGTAAAGTCACCATTGGATAGCAGAAGAAACAGAAATTGTAAAAGATAACAAGCTACTAATTTCTCTGTCTCCCATTGAAATCAGTAGATATTCCAAGTGGACCAGATTTTTTAAAAGTAAATTATCTTCACTGACCCATTACTAAAAAAATACTTCATTAAAATCTTTCATTCGAAAGGAAAAATGAGTACTTGTTGGACTGAAGGCTTACTCTAATGCAGTAACCACGATAAAACCCTAAAATAATCTAAGGTATTTTTGGTCTGCTTTCTCACCACTTGCCTCTACAGTGGCCCAATACCATGCTCAGCAACAAAGCTTTTCTTTAATATAATTTCACTGTCCTAGACTATGGCATTGCCATAGAAGGCATATTACTCAACTAGTAGGTTAAATAAAAAAAGCCACAAACCTTTTTCATTTCACATTTCTTAGGGGCAATATAAATACTAAGAGACATCCTTCAACCACTGATTATTTAATTGTATGTTTTTATGTACATGGAAGGCTTAAACTGCCTTTGAGAATATATGAATGGGTGAAATAACCTGCTTTTAATAAACATTGAATAATACTTTTTTTGAAACAACAGTGTGTTTTTCTCTCATTCCTTGTAAATGATGGTGTAAACATAATACAGCAAGCAAGATTTTCAAGGGCACCTTGATGCAAACTGAGCAGCATATTGGCATTAAACTTCTGATTTACCAGCTGGCATCAGTCAGCATTTGGATTTGGAACCAATGCAGCACATGGAGCTGTCGCCAGGTCAGAAGGAAGCCAAGGAAAACACTGGACACCAAAAGAGGGTGTCTTGCTCCACCAGAAATTGGCTAGGTGTGAAAATGTGTAGGTCATCCTCACAGTCTTTGTTAAACAGAGAGCAAACTGTGTTATCACAGTGTTCCCCTCTCCCCAAATGTTCTGTGAATCCATCATAAAACTCGAAGTGCTGTCCAGGAGACAAAATTAATTCTGCAGGGGTCTGATGCAGCCCACTCTAGGTTATTATTTCATAGCTCCTTGGAGCAGAAGTCTCTCAGGCTACACAAATTGTACAGGCTGTTTCTCATTCAAAAGTCATTCTAATTATAGAGAATTAGGAAGAAGCTTTCATTGTGGGAAGGCTGTTTTGTAATGTCTTTTGTGCTCTCTTGTACAGCATCTGATCTGTGTTTGAGAAAGGAAATGCAGTTAGATAGCTGATTGATTCTCTTTAGGGAAAGGCTGCTTTATTGCATCCTGTGCTTTTTATGAAGGACTCAAAAGAATGAGAGAAATGTTCTGGGATGTATTAGTTGATTCACTCCCTTTACCAGCTCGGGAGATAAAGTTTCCTAGAAATGCCCATGGAGAAATGTGGCTCAGACTTTATCCAGTAGCTGCTGTGGCTTCTATTTTCAGACCTCTTGATTTAAAATGCAGTCTTCCAAGCAATGTTTGTCAATCATGTCATTATACAGCAAGATTATCTATCACTATGGGCTGACACTAGCAAATAATTTTACAGAGGAAGACTAGTTCTGCTTTCAGCTCCTACAGATGGAAGGACCAGAGCATTTTTACTGAGAAACACACAGTACAGGACATCACAACTCTAAAACGTGAAGCTGCACCATGTACTTGATACCACAGATTTGGGAAATAGCCACCACTAAGGCACCAAATAAAGAATGTTACTGTGCTATCTTTAGAATATCACACTAAAGACTAGAAGCTACCTCTTGTTCTCACATCTGTTCTGCCATTTCCCTCCCTCAGCAGAGTTGGCAGAAAGGATCAGTAACATTCAGCATTTTAGATGAAAACACCAAGTACTTTCACAATCTGACATCAAAGAGTGTAGCAGCAGCACATACAAAGAAAGCCTGCATTAACCTTGGTTCCCTAGTACAAGAATCAGTAATAGTGAAAATCACGGAATCATAGTCAAAGAACAATTTGAGTTGGAAGGAACCTTAAAAACCACCTAGCTCCAACACCCCTGCCATAGGCAGAGATATATTCCACTTGAGCAAGTTGCTCAAAGCCCCATCCGTCCTGGCCTGAAATGCTTCCAGGGATTGGGACAGCCACCAGGGCATCCCGGAAGAAACACCTGGGCAAAGGTACAAAAGTGGAACCACAGGCACTATTAAAATTAGTCCATGCTACAGGATCACTGGCCTGCTGTTCACACAGGCTTAAGAAGAGATTTCCAGCTGCATGGTTCCTTGATCAATTTACAGTCCTTGCCAGTTTAACCCATACCTGCCAACACTGAGCAGCCTCACCAGTCTCATAGTAAAGAATTTCTTCCTAAAATCTAACCTAAACCAACCCTCTTTCAGTTTAAAGCCATTCCCCCTTGTCCTATCACTACATTCTCTTGTAAAAAGTTCCTCTCCAGCCTTGTTGTAATGGCATAGATTATAATCTAGACAAAGTCTGAAAAATCTTGCATATTTGTACTTTTTAAACATCACTAAAATTGTTCTTTGTCATTTTTACTTTGAAGAAAGCCAGGAGCCTCTTGGGTCTCATCAGGCAGAGCACTGCTAGGAGGTCAAGGGACATGGTCTTGCTCCTCTGCTCAACCTGATGACACAGATCTGGGTGATAGGTCCAATACTGGGCTCCTCAGCACAAGGAAACAGGGACAGGCTACTGGAAATAGTCCAGGAAATATTGAAGAGCCAGGTTGCAGAGACCTGACCACACTGGGGAACTCATATGTTCAGAAGAGGTAGGTGTGTTGGTAGCTTCTGGGGCTTCTTTTAAATTCATGTTTCCTATTATTTTCCATATGCAAAATATTAGCAAACATGATTTACTTGTTGTATTCTACTGATATTGATCCAGAATGTATATTTCACTGACTGCTTTAATTATGTGTTGGTAATAAGTTAATAAACCACTTCAATCTTGATTTGACATAAACTATGTAAGTTGAGCAATTTTTCCTCTAGATAGGGGTTTTGATGGTCAACTCTGAGCTTGTGGGATTGCCACATGGCAAATATGGTTGAGAACAAAAAGGAGCAAAAAGAAAAGGAGAAATTTGAGGTCTTTTATAATTTTTTTTTTTGTTTTCTGACATAGCAAAGTATTGTCATCTTGTTATAATTATTTTGATAATGAATGACATGTTTTTCTCATTTGCTACAATATTGTTCTCTCAAAGCTCCATTGAAGTATCCATACACAAACACAGCTCTACCAGAGCATACTCTGTGGAGATGCTCACCATCTAAACCGTACTAGAGCAGCTGTTGCTGATGTCTCCAGCACACAGCTGTCTGTGCTCTCACCACGCAGCCTCACTGCAGAAAGGTGAGAGCAGTGCAGGCTCAGGCACACTTCTGACTGCAGACAGGGGCCTTCAGGGCTCTGGGCTCTTGGAAACATCGGTCGCCAGAGAGTAGGGCTGGAGTTAATTACGTCTCTAGAATTGCAGTGCATTTTTCAATTACAACTTCTTGTCAATCAGGGTCTTTTTTGAGAGTTTTAATGAATCGTGTAATTATTATGGCTTTTCCTTTTATTTAAACACAAATACTAGAAAACATACATCTTCAGACAAAAACAGATCTACTACACACTCACTGTTAATAGCAGTTTGGTGCAAATAGTGAGCTTGACATGAGCAGTCAGTAACTAAAGACATGCCCTAATAAAAAGGATTTTAATGAAAGACTAAGCTGAAGAATTAGTTATAATTAACTTTGTTGTTTGCTTGTTTTTTATATATGAATTAGAATAGTTTCTGGCAAAACTGTGAGCCCGA
Organism: Acropternis orthonyx; assembly: GCA_035583155.1. Lineage (NCBI taxonomy): Eukaryota > Metazoa > Chordata > Aves > Passeriformes > Rhinocryptidae > Acropternis > Acropternis orthonyx. Next base: position 135,875,258 of record JAWWEU010000081.1, on the reverse strand, counting down.
TGTATAGGGCTCGTGCTTCTGCTAAAGGATGGCACTGTCAGCAGAAGGAGCACAGCCCATTTTGCCTGTGCCTTTCACAGACATGCTCAAAAAGCCTGAGCAGACATAACCCTTCTCACAGAAAAACAGGAGGGAAATTTTGTTCAGGTCAGTTTTACATGCTGCCCTATTATAGGATTTCTACGTAGAACAAAAGAAGCCTATTTAAAGGTATTTAGGGCACTAATATCTGTTTTACTTATGTTAAATTTCTGCTTTCCAGACATCAGGAACTCATTTAGCTGGGGTGAGGATAAGGAAGGGAACCCATTTAATGTCATAAAAGCAGTTCCAACACCAGTCAGCATAAACCTCAGCTGCTCCCAGTCTTTCTCAGACTCTCAGGAAGCTTCCAGTGAGATGAATTTACAACATACTAAAAACCCCAGAACATCCTGAAGTTGGATTGGGTCGTATAAGAAGTCTACAGTTTTAGTCATCTAATCAAAATTATAACAAATGCCTATTATGATGGGGGAGGGGGGGAAAGCCTTTGTAACAGCTTCTCCAAATGAAATCCTCTTTCTTGTCAAGCAAAGAAAGACTCCTGCAGATGTACGATTTTCTCTAATTATCCCAAGTTCTGTACAGCTTTCACTAAAACTAACAGTGCTTGTAAGCCATGTAGTATTACTGTGTCGTCCTGCAAGCTGTGACAGACATTTCATTTCCTATGGCTTGACTCACAAAGGCAGTTCTATTTCCATCTCTGTGTAGCAGAGATAGATCCTGAGAAATGACTGAAGTGTGCATGACTCTTCACTACCTAAAGCATGAACCAGTTTTTCACTAGAACTTGGAAAAGAATTCAGAACAGCCTCTTGCAATTACCATTAAATTAAAAAAATAAAATAAAATAAATAGAAAGCACAGTGAATGGACTTGTTCCAAACATAATTTTTTCACACAGTCAGAAAAAAAGGGCATTGGCTTGAAAATCCTTAAAAGATAACTGGTAATTTCACTCTTTACAGCTGGCCCTGGGTCACAGATTTCTGAATTGTAACTCTCAGCCTGAAGTATGAAATATATTATGCAATCCAGACATGTTGAATTATGGAAAAATATTCCAAGATCAACATGTCTTTGCTTAAGGTCTGCTGTCTAATGAAGCAACATTCATGAACTAATAGCTCTTTTGTCCTAAACTAGCAACATCATTACAGCCTGTAGAACACGATGTCAGGAACTGCCAGTGTTGCAAGGCTCCACGGGATGACTCCATAGCTTTTGCGATGTGTGTTAGATGCTGCAGTGATAAAAGCTGTAACTACTGAAGTCCTGAACAGACAGATTAAGCCATTATTAATGCTGAATATATGAGGAGAAGAAAAATAATGAAAGTAGAACAGGAAAGAGAAAATTAATTTTAATTTAAATTAATTTTAATTTAAAAGAAGAAGTTGGAATTCTTCAGCTGAGATTTACCAGTGTCTTTTTGTGACTGACATTGTGTGTTTTAGTCCTTATATCTTCTCATAAGAAATGAAGAACACATGGTTCAGTGCAGAGGAAGAAATTCTTTTCAGCTTATTAACTGACATGCATCGTAGGTCTGTACCACAAATTAGATCATTTACTAATAATTCATACCTCATCCTACCATTCCACCTTGTATATCAAACACATCTCTGCCCTGAATCATGTGCAAGCACATGCCTTCATATTTATATTGTTCTTCCACAGGTCAACATCAAAAAAACCTCACCTTTGTGTAAGAAGTAAACACCAAGTTAAAAGAATGAGATAAAATTTAATCTATTTACAGTTGCTGCTATTTGTTATTTCTGCTGTCAGTTTTCATCTAATCCTCCCATCTTCTCCTCCTGGCAGGAATTGCCAAAAAACAGATGGACGAATTGCCAATCACAGTCTTTCACTGTCAAAATGTAGAGAAACCTAGCCCACAAACCTGTGTTCTGTTTTCCTGTATTAGGAACAAAATCCAAATCAAAAGAAATGAGTGTGGTCTTTTTACCCCAGATACAAGGATGGCATGGATTAGGAACCAACAGAATTTTTCAAATTACTGGAAGCTGTATGCTTACAGCTGGTCAAAACTGACCTGTCATGTAACATAGCTATTTATGTCACTAGGAAACTAGATCTGAGTAACAATTAAAGAAGGAATACATTCTGAAAAAATACCTGTCCCCTGAGTTTAGACAGTTCATAGAATTGGTACCACAAACCCACCCAAGAGGCATGACCCCACTGTGCAAATGTTGCACTAAGTCAAAAAATAACCCATTCCTAAAGGCCCTTCCAGCCAAATGTGTAGCACAAAACTAAGCCCTGTATTCAAACTTGAGAGTGTAAAGCAGCAAAGCTTGTCCAAAAGTTTTTAGAGGGATTTATTGTATGAATAATGTGACATGTTCCCCATGGCCAGTCTATTGATGTAATGGAATTACACTAGTATGAATCTGGCCCACTTCCCAGCCAACACTTTCTTAAGAGGCTTGTGAAAGCTGGGTATGTGCTTGGGCCACAATAAGGACCAAAACCAGCAGCCAAATTATGGCCTGTGTTATGCAGACTCCCTCCTTCCATATGGAGATGAATCCAGTTTGCTTGTGCCAAGCATCACAGTGGAACTACTGGCAGGCTGAACTAACAAAATGCCACTGGCCAGCACTACAACCCAAAGGCTGCATTATGCTGCAAATGCTCTCATCAGCTGTCCAGCAGATGTGACAATACACAAGCCAAAAAAGAAGAAAAAAAAAAACAGGAAAGGAAAACTCTTGTGCTCAACTATCACCAGGATTTCAGTCTGGTTCAGAGCTAGTGCATTTCACTATCAATTATTTAATGTACTTAGAGTTCAACACTAGAGTAAACAAAATATTCAATGCAAAATTGATGGGTGCAATTTATGCAGTTTCTTCTTGCATCAAGAATGTCACTTTCCAAGGACACTTCAGTACTTCAGTAACCATTGCTTACATTCCCTGTCACATACATCACCACAAACTGCAGGCCTGTCTCCAGCTGGTGGGTAGAGACAGTTTCACTTATTCATGGTAGGCTTCCATTCACATTATCTTTTTGGTTTTTGGAGATCAAGCATGCTGTTCTCACCTGCATTTTCACATCTCAGATCAGAACTACATTTGCCAGGGAGACATGTTCTTTGAGAGGATTCATGCTAGAATGATATAGTCTGTGGTGCAGGCACTAGCAATATGAGTACTAAGCAGGAGAACACAGTATGGGTGCAATAATAGGAAAGAACATCCTATGAGTGCCTCTTTCAGAAGCAGAAGATATTATATGGAATGCAGTAAGCCACAGCTTTTGACATGGCATCCTGTAACCCAGGTCCAGCCCATGAGATAAAACCAGGTGGTCATTAAATAAACTCTGTCAAACGTGGCCTCATAAGTCATGCAGGGAGAAGGAACTTCTCTGCACATCCTCAGCTCCCTCTCAAGCTTGCCTATTCCTCATTTTTTCCAGCCACCCCCCCCAAAACTATGGAAATATCCCCATTAGGCTACCTGCACCTTGAGGGGGATGTATTCAATGGCACCAAACTAGCCCAGAGAACAAATATTCTAGAATTTTGATGTATTAAGTGATAAAGCATTATTTGCTCATTCAGTTCTAGTCAGTGGAATGTGAGGGGTTTTTTCCAATTTCATTTCCTCACCTAAACTTCCAATGTAGAGGTGTCCAATTAGCAAGGTAAAATATAATCTGTTAATTAAAGGGAAGATTTTAGCAAAGGCATTTAGGAATCTCAGTAAGACAAGCAAGATGAAAATACATTATATTTGGCTAATTTTAAAAAGAATTAAAAGAAATAAAATCTTAAAAGAGTCAAGTATAGTTTAAGTCTGAGCTAAGAAAGAAAAAAAAAAGTCAGACACTATAGAAGAGCTAAGACAAGTTCCACATAGAAAACCCAGGTTCATGTACTAAATGTTTCCAACTATGCAGCATATGGCAATTCCCATGCAAGCTACTAACTGTTTTGAATTTCACTTCATCAACTACTCTGGGCAAGGATTAGAAATTTACTCATGTCAGAGTCTGGTTTACCAGGTTAGGTATGTAAACTCAAACACTCGAAAATTTTGATAGACCTGGACAAGATTTGGTTTTGAGTGAGGGAAATAGCAATGTAGCTGTTTGTATGCTTTCCTTCACATTTTTAAAAAAAACTTTTATTTCCTTCCTAGAACAGAAGATATGAAGCATTTGTTTAAAATGCAAAACACCTGAACACTCATGCCAGGTTCACCTCCTCCATTCCAGCTCCAGGGCACATAGAACAAGCTCTTTTCCAGGGAAAGGTTCCTGAAAAGCACTGTAGAAAGAATATTTTAAGTTTGTTGCTGCACACTTGGGACAAATTTCATACCAGGGCAAATGTTAAGTGGTAGGTTTGCTTGAAATGTTGGAGAAGTGTTAGTATCTGTCACACAGTCCCGGCAATATGATAAGGAAATGGGAGAAAAAGAAAACAAATAGTCATGTTAGTGAACCAGCTGGTTTATCTCTGACGTGAGTTTAATGCAGTGCAATCCAGACAGAAAGGACAGGGAAATCACAAAAGAGTGGCGAATAGATTTCTCTATTGGTTCCATTTCTCAGCTTCAGAAATCAACCTAAGGGCAGTGATTGTAGCATACAAAATGAATCCCCCATTCTTACTCAAGCTATATAAAAAAATAACAGGCATATTCCTGTCCTTCCAAGGCACAGGCTAACAATGACCTGCACAAGTGCTCAAAATGTCTTTGGAGGAGCAGCAGCGCCTTGCTGCAAGTGGCCTCAATCCATGGGTTACACTGACTGACGGGATGCCTACCTAGCAGGAAGGCTTTTATTCCTTCTAGAAGCTGCAGAGAGGTTTCAGAGCTGACACCCAGATCTGAGAACATGAGACAGGGCTGCTCTGGTGCCCCACAGCAAGGAGACAACTCTCCAGCTCCCAACTGTGCAGCTGTGGGTAAGGAGCAGATGTGCCAGTGACTATCTGATTGAACTGATTCCTCTCCTCTCCTCTCCTCTCCTCTCCTCT
>JAWWEU010000081.1:135847387-135857857 GCA_035583155.1 Acropternis orthonyx | reverse complement strand
ATGGGAGGAACTCATTCAACTCAAAATATTAAACTACCAGCTGGAAACTGGGATGAGATGAAGGGAGAAACTGCTCATGAAACTGTAGAAATAGGACTGGATAAAACCACCAAGGAAATTCAGGTCTACTGACATAGCTGTCTTGTCTGTCACAGACTCTCTAGATGCTGGCTCCAACTATGAGATCTCACAGCTGGATTTAAAAGCAGTTATTTGATTTGAAAAGATTTTTTTGCTTTTAAAAAGATTGTAGGGTATTTCCATTGCCTTTCAATCCATTTAGCAGACCTTGTTATTTTTCCTTCCTAGACAATCAGAGCAACAAGTCTAAAATAACAAGTGGCAAGAGCATTTTAACAAGCAGGGGGAAAAAAAAAAAAGCAAGCAGTGCAGAACTGTTAGTACTGACAGTTTTAGTGCCATAAATACAAACAGTAATGAAGTTTCAGAAATGTAGTTGCAGGCTTATTTTCTGAAATTACTTTAAATTATAATTACCTTAATGAGTGTACTAAAGCAAAGACATAGCATTATATAAGAAATGCCAGATGGGAACCATAATCAAATTTGCAGATGAAATCACTTGAGAGAGAAAACAATAATCCCAAAGGTGAGTGTACTGAAATAATGACTTCTGTTCATGAAAAGGAGGTACGAACTCTCGTATCCTAAATTCTATTTAAGAAAATGGTTGTGGCATTTTATCTGTAACACTGACATGTACTTTAAGTTTGGAGGTTTGAAGGGGTTTACTGTTTAGGGGGTTTTTTTGTTTTGTTTTGCTTTTTCAGAAAATAGATCCTATTGATCCTATTATTATAGTGTGGATTTCTTTGTAGTATCTTACATATGTTCTGTGGGGTTTTTTCCTCAGCTTAAGCTAACTGAGTGTAAAAGAAAAAAAAAACAAACACCAGAGTCATTGAATATTAAGCAAATGCTCAAAGACATTTTGAGAAGGAGATTTTTTAATTAATTTTATCCTTTTATTTACAGTTTAATTTAAATGAGTAAGAGGAAAATTAACCAAATCATGAGCTCATTATGAACTAACTAAAGATCAAAATAATTAAAAAATACATAAATAGATCAAAAGCATTTAAGGAAATCAGAATTAGGTGTTGTACTGTTCACATAAGAATGCAATGTATTCTATCTTTCTATTTGAGTTATGTGCACATTAATGTCAGAGACATATACTTTATATAGCTACAGATTTGAGCTTCTTTAATGCATGCAATCTGTTGTCTCATAAATTATACCTTAATATGCATCTTAGCATTATTTTGCTAGACAAAGAAAGTAAAAGACACAGAAATCAAGGAAAAAAAAAATCTGGCAGCTCTGGAGCCTTTAACCTGGCTATTACTTTACCTTAAACAATGCTTTTTCAGTTATACAAGGTTTTGCAAGATCAGCATTCATTTTAGAACCTAATTTAACAGGGGTAATTTGCAGTTTCCTTTTTATCTCCAGCCTCTAATTCACCTTACTGAGAGTTAAATGGTTTTTGCTTAAAAAAAAAAAAAGTTTTCCCTTCCCTTGCATTAAAAAAGAAAAGAAAGAAGTATAAAACAAGGGGGTGCAGGCTTCAGCTGCAGTCTTCAGGTATGTTTCAGTCTGTCAGTGTCCTCAGAAAGTTTCCCTCACACTTAATGCACATGGGCCTTCCACCACATGTTGGTGTTAGCTGAGCACTGAGACAGAGGCCTCAGAACTTCAAGGAAATAGAATCAGGAAATAGATACAAACTCTCTGAGGCTCTAAACAGAATGGTAAAGTTGCTGCCCATGTAAGCTGGGTCCAAACAAATAAAAAATAGAAGGAGGTTCACTCACAGATTGTGTTTGCCCCACCCAGGTGATCCAGGTTAGATGTTAGAGGCAGATGGTCCCAACTTGATACCCCGTGTACTGCCTGAGATCTGCCTGCAAGCTGCCCCAGGGAAAGCGACAGGAGCAGGACAAGGTCCTCACTAAACAAAGTCCTCTCTGGCAAGGCTCCTCCTTTATGAAGAGCAAACCCCACCTCTGCACAGGGTCTCATCCATTCCCCCATCACCAATACCCAGGGCAAGGAGCCACAGGCTGGAACCTGAAGGCTGGCGGCCTGGTGAGAAGGCAGCTGAGTATTTGGTGGGGCATCAGAGGAGGAAAGACCCAATAGATCTGACAGCATCTGCAGGAAGGCAATGTGCAGGTTCAAATCACTAATTTCCACTTATAGGGAGCTCAAGGAGGACCCCAGGAGAAGCGCTGAAGGCATCCAAGCAGCACATGGATTCAGTATGTGAAATGGCAGGCTTCCCTCCTTGAAGGCGGACCTGAATCATAGCTTTCTTGGCAGCAAACCCAAAAAATGCAAGGGCATAAACACCACCTGCTCTACCCAGGAATTGCCTCGACAGTGTCAACTCTTACATTGTCCATATTTTAAATTGATTTTCTTAATTATGATTCAGTAGTTTAACATTTTTTCTCCTGTTCTGATCCAGTTTATCCATGAGAAATCTTTGTTTGCAAATCCCTGCACTGACCACCAGCAGCCCAGCCAGTGACTCTGATCCTCTCTCCCTGCTGTGAGTGAACCTCAGAAACAAATCTACACTCAAGGCAGAGGAACCAAATGCAGTCACTGCATTTCCTCCTGATCCGTTTGCTCATCATTCTGTTACACTCCCAAGTCTTGTTACAGACAAAAAGTAATGCACCATGTAGCTCTGCTGCTTGATATTTGCTGTCAACCACATGCTGACACACCCACCTACACTCCAGTCACAGAAGCTGCTTCTGCACCAGACACACGAATGCCTCTGGCCCATGGTCTGATCTCCAGGGTGCTCCACTCAGACCCCAAACACAGACATGCACACAAAATAGAGAGCTCACACCCAGAAAAAGAGTGAGAAACAAAGTTTAATGAGATGACAGGACAGACCATGCTGACTGGGCCAAGAGCATGGCCAGACAAATGTACTGCCCAGCAAACTGTTCACAGGCAGCTGGCCACTTTTATCCCCTTATTCCTCTATTTCATCTTGGTTGTTCTTCCCCAACCTGCTCACACCCCCCACCTTTGGTTTCTCTCTTAAACCATTCTATAATAAATCTTGCACACCCCCAGAGTGCTGCTCTGAGCACCTCATAATGAGTCCCATCCCCCAGCTCAGGGACTCCCCTCAAGTCTGTGAAGTGTCCCAGAGAAGCTTCACACCTGGGGACTCACTGTGCACCCAACTTGTGGGGTTGATGCTTCCAGGACAGCCCCTGGGGCCCAGGGCAGGGATTCATGTCTGACTGGGACTCCCCCACTGCCCTGCCACCTGCCCCTCTGTGAGGGAAGGGGTGAGGCTTTAGCACATACCCTAACAAACACCAGCACCACCAGTGGGAAGTATTTTGAATTCTACTGAAAACTGCTAGATGCCTTGCGGTAATTTATTCTTCTGTTATTACAGAGCAGAAGAAAAAAGGAAAATAAATTTATAAAAGACTGACAGCACTTTATCTACTACAGAAAATAATGATTAAAAATGGAAAGAGGAGGATGGAGTGGAAGGACCTGTCATTGGTCCAGATGCATCCCCACAAACTGGAAGCCCTTGGCAGTGCTAGCAGGGCAGCCAAGCACAGCTAACTGCTAGCACTTCGCCAATTCCACTGCATAAAAGGGTCTCGTGTAGCACCAAACAACTGGTGTTGAGGAAGGACTCTGAATCACCCAATGATTATTAACATCTGTGAGAGTGTCCATGAAAAACTCTTGTCCCTTTTCTCCTGCACTGGCTCCCAGCTTCCCAGCCCATGCTCCTTTATGTGGCAGGATATACCCCCAAAGACTGCTTTGCTGAGACAGAAAAATGGAGCTAAGCACAACCATGTGGACAGGCAAAAGGAACAGGTGGTCCCTCCACTCTTTTCCAGGAGATACTAGAGGGGAGCACTAAGAGATTGCATTGTAATACTAAAAGGGCACAAAGTGGGCCACTGAACCCCAGAAAATGGATAAGGAGACTCAGCAGCAAGGCCAGGCCTGCTCTGAAGAACAGAAGCAATACTGTTTAGTGAAGATTCGACTACAGACTTCTGAGTTTCTGAGCCTCAAGACTTGCTCCTCTACAACTTTCCTGGTTGTGAAAGGGCACCCACTGGAAGTCATGCTCCCAGCTGTACTGAAAAGATGCTTCAGCCACATGTTGGACAGGCTGCAAATGGAGAGAACAGCATTCAGGTTATTCGCTGCTGGCTGTGCATCTTTGCTGCCCATAGCACAGGGTCTGAGCCAATGAGCTACAACAGCCTGTCATAAATAAACCTACATCATTTTTCCCTGCTGCAGAATTTCTCAAAGTACTAAAAGAAAAAATTAAAAATCTGCAAGATAGTCCATAGTTCTCCCTCCCTTGTAACAAACAGGTCTTCCTACTGCCTCCTGTGTCATTTCTGATGGTATGTTTTGGTGGTGCAGCAGTGGGATGTCAATGTCCTCTTGAGTTATACTGGACAATTATATCAGATACCACATGATGGACTGCCTTTAGAAGCATTTTAATCAAATCATCCACACATCAGTATTCCCTTCTGAGAAGACAGAAAATAGAATGTTTCTGCTAAGATGCTATCATTTAAATCCCCTAATGCTCCATAGACACCACAATACAGCCTACAATTTTGAACCACTCACAACATAGGTTTCTTCTTCATCATGGAATTGTATCTTAAAGTCTATATCTAGATAATGAAGCTGCATTGACTCCAGGGTGCCTTGGAACACAGACAGCCAAAACTCCTAGAAGTAGCGAGGAAGAACTCTTACAGCAATCATCACAGAAACACTGTCCTCAGATTCATATTTTTCCTTCCTCTTAAAAAGCCTTTTAGGCCATTTTTGATCTACTGCTGAAAGGAGCTAATGTAATTGCAGAAAGCAATCATAGCATCCAGCATTCCTCTCTAGGGCAGGATTCAGCTGCAGGGTCAGCCAGAGTAAAGCTGTGGCTGAGTTAGAAACTAGAAGTCCTCCAGTTTAGCTAAGGCAGAGAATAAATTTGGGCTTAAAAATGCTCCTGGGCCCATGGATGTGGATGGAGGTATCAGGTGATACTAGCCAAGGCCATCAAGACTCATTGATGCACCTGGGCTCTTGATATCCTTGGCATCCAGCTGTCACTTGGGACAGGTGGTGGCTTCTCAGAGAGCTTGTGTCATATTTGCAGCTTCACATGCACATCTCAGGTACCTGGTGGGTTCTCAGGTATTAATGGCCACTTACATGTTGCCAGCTGAGTTAAACCAGTCGATGGATGGGATTCATCTGTAAATTAAGGTGTGAAAACCCACATATCTCACAACTGCAAAGTTTTAAACTATTGCTGTGTCAGTGGGTTTCTAGGAGTTGAACAATTTGCCTAATAAGAAGTATCTAATGCCATTTCAGATGCTCCTGGGTATCCAGGGTATCTCTGAGATATCTCTACAGGACTGACAGACATGACAGGAGGAGTTATGTGGGACTCGAGACCTTTAGCAGCAATTACTGCAGGAGGACAGGCAGGATACTTTGGGGCACCCTGATGGTGGGACCCTATGTTTAGACAATCAAATCACAAATTATTACTGCCAATGTAGTCTAAAGAATTTTTGGGCAGCCAAGCAATGGGTGTTTATGTCAAGATGGTAGTTTTAATTTTACTGACTATACCTCCCTTACTTATACTACTTTAGGTGTGAATTTCAGCTAAATCCTAAGAAATCTACTTCTCTTGAGTTAGCCCTCAGAGACAAAATTTTCTGCAATTATGTTGTACAGACTGTCTGGGATTCCAGCTCAGATTGACTTTGCCTTGGCATAGCTGAAGAGAGAAGCATTATTGTTCCAAGAATCAATTTTTAACTCTTTCCACATTGTGGAGACAGATAAACACAAAATTCTTAAAGAAGATCAACACTATGAGGAGTGACAACTGGTTTGATATGCTTCAGAGTTCAGAGGTGCACCACTGTGGAACAGTGCGCTGTTCAAAGCTCAGTAAACCCTTCTGAAAATCCCCTTCTTTAAGGCATTGCAAGTCAAAGCCCCCCTTCAAAAAAAAAAAAAAAATGCTGTGCAAAAGTAGCATTAGGTCAGTATTCCCTTAGAAAGCACGGTTAAAGTCATCCCACCATATCTTCAGTTTCAAAAATACTTGGATATTTCAACTGCTGAAACACTTCATAGACACTTAACAGATTTTCCAATAATTATGACATTGTGGATGCTGTGTTAATTCTAATCTTCCTTAGGAAACTCTATCTTTGTTTTTTATTTAACAATATATGATCCCAGGACATACTTTTGATTTACTTATTATCAATTAAATTTTCTCTTTTCAATTTATCCAAAAGTGTGTGTGAGCATTTCATAGTTAGTTTTATTTTCATTTTAAGCTCTGCCAGTTCAAATTGTCTCCAAGCACTTAATTAAATTTCATTCTCAGGGGACAGTTATTCCATCTAGATTTTGTAATAGTTTATCATACAGTTTATAATAGACTTGATAATAGTCATTCAAAAACAAGGGACTGCGCAATTTCCCTTAGATATATGACTCACATACTTTTATATCCCATAGTTCTTAAAACGAGTTGTTTCCTGCTGCCACAAAAATAGATTAGCTCAATTTAAAATATATGTGGGGAGTACCAAAACCAGACTTACACTCAGTTTTTGATCCAAACCCACAAAGAACCATGCCAGAAGAGGCAAGCAATGACAAAGTGCATTTTTCTTATTGTTTTCTTATCTTTTTTTTCTAAAAGATGGTTTGCTGGAGGGTTTCTCTCATCTTTGGGGGATACACTAAGCAACAGGCTACAGCCTGCACAGGGCTGGGCTGTCTCCTCTCCTTGTGGATGGGAGCCCCCACTTCCGGGGCAGTCACTTTAGCATGATGGAATCTGTTTATTACCTGGCACCCCAAGGAACAAATGAGTCTGTTTATAGCTTTGAAGCAGGTTGATGGTGGTGATGAGGAAGACCTATTCTTTCATATACTGTGACTCATAGATTAGGCTACATCTCTGTTACAGATTCCAGTTGTTTTGGGGAAAGAATGGGGTTCTACCCAAGTGTCTAGAAAATGTACTGGTCACCCTAATGGTCATTCCACTGGCTAAAGGAGACCTCTCTTCCAGTTTAAGTACTGTGGACTGTAAATCATACATGGGTCAGTCAGTAGATCTTAACATTAGCTTTGCAACTCACAGAGCAGATTTTCCTACCTGAAATTGGAACACAACAACATTTTTAGTATCATTGGTCTTACACTCTCAAAATTCCATTTAGAAACATTTTTTTTTTTAAAAAATCTACATACTATTTATGAAGAAGATTTCCAAAAACATTAAAATATATGATCTCAACTGACTGTAAATTATTTACCTCAGACTTTTCAGAGAAAAGTGTGCCTCTTGCCTTACCTGGAGTTTTTAGAGAGAATTTAACTTTTCAAACTATAAGGTTAAGGTTTTATTTCTGCCAGCTGGTTTTAGGAGTGAAAAGGGATTCAAATCAGGCAAAACATCACCAGTCAGTTGAGGGAGGGGACTGTCTTGCTTTGCTCTGCACTGTGGCATCACCCTGAATACTGTGGCAGTTTTGGGTACCACAACATTGGAAAGATATCAAGTTGTTAGGGAGTGTCCAAAGGAGGATGCTGAAGGGTCTTGAGGGGAAGCCATATGAGGAGCAGCTGAGGGCACTTGGTCTGTTCAGCCTGGAGAAGAGGAGACTGCAGTTACAACTTCCTTATGAGGGGAAGATGAGGGGCAGACACTGATCTCTTCTCTGTGGTGGCCAGTGACAGAATCTGAGGGAATGGCCTAAAGTTGTGTCAGGGAAGGTTTAGGTCAGATATTAGAAAAAGGTTCTTCACCCAGGGGGCTGTCAGGCACTGGAACAGGCCCCCCCCAGGGAAGTGGCCACAGCTCCCAGTCTGATAGAGTTCAAGAACCACCTGAATGATATTTTCAGGCACATGGTGTGACTCCAGTCCTGTCCAGGTCTATGACTTGGACTCGATGATCCTTGTGGGATCCTTCCAACTCAGCATATTCTGTGATTCAGTGCAGGACCACCTGGAAGTGACCATCCTCTACCCCTTCTCCTTATTGCAGAAAATTTTTGTGGTCATTACATTTCTTCCACTGTTACTGGAAATTTATAATAGAAATTTTGGATTGTTGGAAATATTTTGTCCTTTGTATAAGTGGAGAGACACATTAAAATGGATTAAATTCCATTTATACCCAGAGCCCACTGCTTCTCATGGCTTGAGTCTTTCTGGAAGCACTTGGATAGAATTTAGGCTGCAAGAATATGAGTCTTTCCATGAAGTTTATTTGGAGAAAGTGAAAAGTCAAGTCTAAATCTGGGGAGCCAAAGCAACAGTACACACACAGGTGATGCAATTTAGTAACTTAAACAGTAGTTTTTCAAATGGCTTTTTTTTATCATATTTCTCCTCTTTCCAGAATCTTCCAAATTAACCTCACAGGCTCTGTAAAGGGATAGCGTAATCCAAAGATAATGTAGTTTCCAAAGCCAAATAAATCTTCAATACCTAGAAAACTTTATGTAGTCCTGCAATAAATTACATTCCCTTAATTCATCTGTAGTGACTTCAACCATGTGAAGTGGTGAGGCAATCAACCCTCCTTCAGCTCTCTGCAGCTTCTAAAATAATTTTTAGTCATCTGTGTCCAGTTCATACACAATGGAGAAAGATTTAAGAAACAGCAAGACTTTACCACCACTGCTTCACCAATTTCTGATGTACTATGGTGACTCTCATCAGCCACCAGACAAATTCTGGATATTTCTCCTGTTTAAAAATAGATGAGGAAAAAGTCTTTAATCTCCATCATATCTGGATACACTGTTAAAGATATTTTGGCACTTTTAAATATTTTCAGTGCTTCTTATTAAAAAAAAAAGGCAACAGAAGAAATCTGACATAGCATTTCACACATCAAACAAAATAAAATATTAAGTGTAATTAAACATCACACTGCACGTGTGTTGTGGTTTAGATTCTCTTGGTCTAATTTCTTTGGTGCACTGATTGAAACTTCCATCACCTGTAACTGTGCAGATTTTTTTAGGTGTGGAGCATCTTCGGTGCCTACAACCATAAGTATCCGAGTCAGAGATGTCTGCCTTCCTAACTTTTTATCTTTTTTTTTTTTTTTTTTAGGAGGGAGCTCCCCATTTCCTGCCCATTCCCTGGGCTAAGCCTGCCCTCTCTTTTTGATTACCTACAGTCCTTCTGGGTATTTGCTTGGTGGGACAGATTTATTTGCAATGTACACAGATCAGGCAGTGATCCTGCTCCTCTCTCTCCCCCAAATCTGAATTACAACAAAAGGATTTTCATCCAGTTCTCACACTGAAACTTTAAAAAACATAATTAAGAGGTTTTATTGCACAGCTGCTCATAAGTAGATTTTGACAAACATTATTAAACTTACTAATTGGCAACACAGATTTCTTATTCAAGTGCACAGGAAGATAACTACTAAAGTGATAAAATAGTTTACTGTCTGCAGGAAATTTTTAAGAGTAAGGCTTAGTCATTTCTATAGTTTGAGTTGTTCTGAAATCATGATGACATTAATGTGCAATGACATTCATAAGACTGTCAACTGGGACATACATCCCTCAGTAAAAACATGACTAATGAGGATCATTAGTGGTAAAGTTGTATTAAAAGAATCACAGAATCATCGAGGTTGGAAGAGACCTTTAAGATTACGTAGTCTTACCATCAACCTAGCATCACCATAAGCACCCCTAAACCAATCCCTTGTGCTATATCCAGATGCCTCTTGAACATTTCCAGAGATGTTGGCTCCACCACCTTCCTAAGAAGTTGTAACCATTTACTAAACATCCCATTATGGAGGGCTGATTCTCAGGAATTTGTCCTGGCTCCATTCAAATCAATAGAAGGTTGTGTCAGTGATGACAGTGAGGACAGAGATATACCCTTTCTCATGTTAAAGCAATAAGTGATTTTAGCCTCTGCATCTCCAAGTTCAGTTACTTACTCCCAGGGAGGAGGAATATTGCTACTCTCCCTGCAGTTCCCACTCCTCTCCTTCCTTCTCCAAGCACAGCCTCAAGGAAAGGAGCAGGACCAGACTGCATCAGGGCACAAGAGATGGGACAAACAGCAGATCCCATCTCTTACAGGTCCTCGTTACTATGATGCCTCAGTAAGTCCTGCTGTCCCCAAGCCTCTCCTTCTGCAGGACCAGATTTAACATGGTGACCGCCAGCCCTGTGGAGTACAACAGGCAATGCCTCACTGGGGATGTAGGGCAGGGCATCCTCCAGACTTCTCCCAGGTAACTATCTGTGCTGGTTTAAGGTAAACCAGCAGGAGAAAAGAACCCAACTTACAAAAAGACTGCAAGTCAGAACTACAATTTAA
>JAWWEU010000081.1:135807381-135840647 GCA_035583155.1 Acropternis orthonyx | reverse complement strand
TCTCCTCTCCTCTCCTCTCCTCTCCTCTCCTCTCCTCTCCTCTCCTCTCCTCTCCTCTCCTCTCCTCTCCTCTCTTTACCTTACCTTTTTGCAGTAGAATTTTAAGAATTATAAAGACGTTTTTATGCTGTTCTGTACATGCTGTGTCCCATCTGTTGCTTTACATAGCTGCCTTAAAGGAAAACCAGCTGCTCCTTCCCATTAGATTACACTGCTGAAGCTTAAAGCCTGCTTTGTGTGTTCAGAGAACATAATAATCCCCTTATTCTCCCATATTTCATCTCTCTGATGTTAAAAAGTATATTGTGTATTGGTGTACCATGTAGTATATTATAATTGAAAAGCAATTAAATATTATTAAAAGCAATCAAATTCTTTTCAGGCTGTGGTGTGCTTGTTCTCTCAAATAGAAATATCCTGAAACGTCCTGCTTCACACAACTACAAATGGAAATTCAGGTCAAAAAAGTGCTGATACGTGAGATTTTAGATTAGTCTCCAGAAGGAGAGTGTTGGGAAGGTTTTTCAGGACTTTGCAGCCTCATGCCATAGCAGGTCACATCTAGCAATTCTATTATTAATGCATCTATACTTTTTAAAAAATGCTTTCTATTTTATGCTACTTTTGACCTTTGGTGTTCTGATAAAAGCATAACAGAAATGGTATTAGCAGACAAATTTTCTGCAAGATGGCTATACTCTTCATATAAAAGAGGAGTTTGTAGTTCTGACTAAAGGACTCTTTAGCTAATGACAGCTCTGAAGGGTTTTGCTCATAAAGTCTGCTACAAGCTACAGACGTAAAGCAATGGATGTCCCTAAATTATATTTGAATGATAAAAAGTATTGGTAAAGACAAAAATAAGGAAAAAAAATCTTTTCTGTTTCCTGTTACTTCAGCGGCAAGGCAAAGAACTTGCATGCAATAACATTTAATTTGCTGTTAAAGAGCCAGACCTAATTTTGTGATTGAGGGATTCAGAGCAGCACACTGGAACCATATAGGAGTAGTCCTGTAATAGGACTATATCCATCCATTTATTTGCATGACAGTAAGGGGAAGATCAATTTTTAAACTGCCAGATTTGCTTGCTTGAATCAGTGCGTGATGAAAGCTTCTAAAAATTAGAGTTTACAAGTTGCAATGAAGATTAGGGGACTGTAACTCTAGCTGCTTCATCACAGATGGACCTTTTCTCATCTTCACGTCTTAACACAAGAGCTAACTTTTTTGTTAACTGAGTTGTAATTTAATGAAACTGGAACCATGCTTTCACAGAGACAGAATACCAATGGGCTCTCTTAATATGGAACAGCAGTAAATGAACTTGAGGATCAATGATTAAGTGATGGAAATTCAGGTGAAGCTCAAACGTGTAGGTGAACACTGGAATGCACTAGCAGGGAAAACAGCACGCCCCTGACTCAGCTCGAGAAGATGACCTAGAGGTTATTGTTAAGTAGAAGGCAATGTTCAGGTGACTGCCCTGAGCCACCTACAGTTCTGAGTCCTGAGATATGTAGCAGTCAGGCTATGCCATCTGAGTATATTCTTTTTGAGAAACTGCTAGTTCCACCCCAAAATAGCCTCTGGAAGGAAGCAGCACCAGTGAAAGGGTGCACACTGAAGGAGTTGACGTTCTGAGATGGTCTCTGGGCACCTGCTTTGGGCAGCATTCCAGTGCCCTTCATGCCACTTCCTGGAGGGTCATTCTTTGCTAAAACAGATTAAACAGCCTGTCATCTCTAGGCCATGCCATTTTGCAGCTGACTTAAGTCAAAGACAAGTGATGAACTAATCTCAAAATTTCATCTCTCTCCCATCTCTTTCAATGTGAATCATAACTCTTATTTTTTATTTCAACAGCATGAAAGTTCAAGTGCAATTCAAATGTGTACATTTCACTAACTTTCACATCTTTACATTGTAATCTCATAATAGGCTTAGAGCCTATTAAAGCCTTTTAGTAGGCTTAAAATTAAAAGTTAATTTCAACCATAAACATAAGTCCTTCCACAGTTACAACTGTTTGAATTACTTGTTGCAGTAGTATTTCATAGTCAGCGTGGACTCCTTTGAATGTTCATTTGGTTGCTTAATTTAGCAAATTTATTTTAAAAATCATATTTGCAAACCTTATTCAGAAGGAGCAAAATTATTTCTATAGCTTCAAAATGTAAATCAGTACATTTTAGTTGCCCATTAAATTATGAGAATTATTAGCTATTGCAACAAAATTAGCTTTCATTAACTTGCATGTCAAATTAATTTCTGAAGAAGCTCATCACTTAGTAAATGTATATGTCCTGCTGCTGAGAAGAATACGTTATTTGTTTATAAAGCATTTTTTAATATATTGTTCATAAAATCGTAGAAACACAGAACCATAATATGTCTTGGTTTGGAAAGGACCTAAAAGATCATCAAGTTCTGACTTCCCAGACACGGACAGGGACATCTTCCACTAGACTAGGTTGGTCAAAGACCTATCTGGCCTGGTCTTGAACACTTCCAGGGATGGGGCATCCACAACCTCTCTGGTCAAGTAATTATTTGCCAAAGGATTTCTGGTTAACACCAAGAATTATCTGAAAAGAAAAAAAATCTAATCTGAAATTTCTTCTTGTATTCATACATATTATCTACTCTGTTGTGTGTATACATACGTGCATGTGTGTGTGTTTCTATACATACATTTGTATATTAAATTCTCCATCAAGGGCAATGAATTTATCATTTCTGTTATGCTATTGGATATTTATATCTGAAGATATTTATAAGAGCATAACTATGTGAAGCACATAGAGACTTCATATCCATCTGTCTTGCTAATAAAAACAGAACAAGAAAATCTGATTTATAGCCACAGAGTGATTATAAATGCATCATAAACTGCCTTAATGGATTCAACTCTTTATCCATAACTGTCTGGTTATTTTTTCAAATACCTAAGAGTGAAATTGTGACTGTTCAAAAATATTTCTGTTGATTTCTTTATAGCCCCTGAAAGATAACGTCATGAACTTTGGTACCCCAAGTGTCACAGCTTTCTTCTAGGTTACGTGAATAAGGCTATTTAACATAGGTATATTTTAGGGACTAGTATGGCCTGTGTGCCAGGTCTTGAATGATGCACTCCTGGACTCAAGCAGAACTGCTCTCTTGTGTTGTGTGAGACTCTGGTCCCAAACCAGCTCGATGGGGTTAGAAGTGGAGGTGCTATTACTTTGCAAGAGGTCTGATGTCAGATACGCTGAGAACCTGTCACTCTGTGTCAGTTTTTCAATAGGCCCGTCTTTGAAACCAGAACCTTTATGGTCCAGTTATTGCCAAGTATAGTTTTAGGTTGCAGATTTTTCAGCTCCAAGTCCTCTCTTCAAGAACCTTGTGTCTACTGCATGAGAAATTGGCAAGAAAGATAAGACTGTAACCCAATTCTGTGTGGTTGATTGCGAGGGCTGCAGCTTTCACTGCATCCAAAGCATGGACGCACTAGGGGTCTGGCACTTGCACCGGGGTTATAGAGGAAGAATTGTTCTCACATATACATTTGAGTTTGAGTACCATTTATAAAGAAGTATAACATTTCTAGAACTTTGACATGTCAGCTCAGCAGAAAAATCTTTCTACAATATAGGGAGAGACACCAACCTATCACCACTTGTGACATGTTTGAGGGCTTGACTGGAACACATGAAATGCGCAGATCTTGCAGTGATCCTGAATTGACCAGTAAAAGGTCATTTTTCAGTTTTGTGAGTGCTTTCTAATACATCCCTGGACAGACTGCAGGCAGTGGCTTCATCACTTCATGTTAGGACACTTGTCATAGAAGAAGCTGAAAGGGGAACTGATCTATTAACACACACACACACACACACACACACACACACACACACACACACACACACACACACAATGAAGAAAAAAAATGGATGAATCTACCAACGGCAGGATGTATTCCTCTAGTTTTCAATGTCTCCATTAGGGGGAAAAGGAAATGAAAGCTGGAAAAACTACAAACAGGGAATGTGCACATTTGCACTGAGCTGCCCGTGCTTCTAGCATGTGTTAAGCCATGTTTGCTTCTTTTTATTCTCTCTTTGCATGTGCACATCCATATTAACCTCTTTGTTTTCTTCTGATTTGATGATGAATTATGACCCTTTGTGAGTACTTCAGATTGTATGCTCCAGCTGGTTTTCCATGCCCTACTTATAGTTTTCCTATAAGCAGATGTCAGCAGTTCAGCTGATTAACCTCACTGGCATCCAGTCACAGGCACATCTGCAGGCACTTTTCTGAAGATAGACAGATTTAACATCCTTTGCACTATTCTAAAACTGTGCCTACACAGTCCATCATTTAGCCAGAGAGACAGAGTTTTATGTCCTGTGCTGAGACACTAATACCCATTTGGGAATAGTCTTGCATTTGATTTTTTATTTGAAGACTTGAGCAGGTAGAACTCTAGAATGGATAAAGATCTGAAACATAAGCTAGAGATACCATTTTGGTTTTAACAGCTGCCATCTCAAAAAAGCCTAGCTGGATATTTTACAATGGAAAGGTTTTCTGATTGGCAATTTTTGATTTGTATAAAGCATAATGTACTGTGGGAATGTATTTATTTCAAAGAATGTATGTTGGAAACCTTCCTTCCTTCCCTGTCACTGGCTGCTCAGATAGCTTGAGGAGCCAGTTTGCCCAGAAACTGGACAACTCCAGCTCAGCCAGGGATGAATGGCTTCCAGGTCCACAGACCCATGTGGCAGAACTTTCAAAAGTGATTTTGCTTGTTTCATGTTTTACCAGTTGGGATTTTTGGGGGGGTTTAAATTTAAGGTCTTTACCACAAATTGAAATGAATAATCTCTTAAAATCTTGGGTTGTTCTTTGAAGTTGAGTTACTGAAAAGTGAGCTCTACAGCCATTCTACTCCAGTGACTCTGGACAATATTTTACTAGCTTTAACTACCTGGAATAAGTTCTTAGTTTGCAATAAGTTTCCATCACTGACTTCAGCCAAGACAATATCATATTTATTTACTGAGGCAACACTGTACATTTCCCAGATAACATATGAACCATAGCATCCTAAAGTACAGATAAAATTACCTATTGATTCCTCATAGGCCTTGTGATATGCCTTTCCATTATCAATATGAGGTTTTACAGCTGCCTTTAGAGTCACTGGCTAAAAGGTCAATTGCTGAGCCTTCCTTCTACTGCATGACAGGAACCAGCAATTGAGATAAACTGACCTTGGGCACATACATGGTTAACTGAGCAGATGGAACATCTGAGGGAAAATAGGATCTGAGGACTGAGAGAATCAAAATATCAACCAGAAAACTCAAGAGAAATCAAAAAGTTGAAGCGAAAAGACAAGAAGCCTGTTTTGGTCACACAAGGGTGAATGACAATAGTGTCAGTGTCCTAGTCTGGGGCAGATGTGTGGTGTACAGGTTGTACTCCATACAGCATATGTGTGGCTGTGGAAAGAAATGTCATCAAACACTGACATATTTTCACATGTGCCATTTAAGAACTATTTAAACTCAATCACATCTACAGAGAGTTGGATTTTATTTTCCTTTTAAAATTAATGAAATTCTTTTAACTAATCATGTATATTGTGCCTTCTCAGCCAAACTGCACAAAATGTGGGATGTGTACCACAGGCTGGTCATGCCTACAATCTGTACAACAAGGTGACTAAGGAGTGTTTGATAGACAGGAATGCCTCTCCAGTTGCCTGATTGTGGAGTTTTATTCTCAAAAAAATAAATTCGGCTTCCTGCTAGTTCAGATATTGGAATAGATTAGTGAATTCCAGTTAAATACTGTCAATTACTTGTTTCTGTTATTAGTTAATCCCCAAGGTAATTTTATAGCAAACTAAAAAGCATTAGGATATACAGTTTTCCTAGTTATATTTCAGACTCACGTATGGCCATTCAAGGCAAGAGAAACAATTCTCTCCTTAATTGGTTGTATATGGTCCATCAAATATATAGAACATTTAAAGAACTACTGCTTATGAATGAGTTTTCCAGAACTAATCTTTTATTTGCAGAAATATCAGGAACTTTAATGTTCAAATTTAATAGTTTTCATTGGACTATTTCATTGAAAAATTAATGTAAGTAATTTCTCCCTCTGCTCTGCTATGGCAAATATTGTCTTTTTAATATGTTTATCAAAAACCAGTCTAAACAGAAGAGTCTTTTTCTTGACACTTTGAGTCTCCTTAACGATCATTTCTTATTAATTGTGCTCAAAGTGATTGTGATAATCTACTGATCATTTTCAAGACTGGATGCTAAACATTATCAACAAATTGTGGTCAGTTTCAGCTGTATCTTACAAATGGGTTTAGTATTAGATTTTATTGGATTTATTGTGATGTACAGTCTTTTAAAATGGTCATTTTGACAACACTACTTCTATTCCTGCTTTAGAGAGTGGGAAAATTAATTTCTGTCCCAAACTTTATAGAGCTGATAGCTTTGGGATACTTGTCCCGTGTGTTTGTACACAAATGTTGATTCTTTGTTTTAGTGCTAAGAGCAAGTAGCAACTAAAAGAGAGGTAATTTTGTAGAGAGTTTGCAGTCTTTGGACAATTTCCTCTAAGTGTATTTCTTTCAGCACGGCACCTCTTACTAAAAAAAAAACAAAAAACAAACAAAAAAAAGTACATCCTCACAAATTCTTTTTATATAGCAGATAAAAGGATTTACCATATTCCTGCAAAATCTTGTTTTAAGATTATTGTTGACTGCCTTAAATTGCAGCCATTAGTATGCAAAAACAGATATGTAAATTGTGATATATTTATATTCCTATCTCTAAAGGGGGAGGAAGAACCAAAGATTTGTAAATGCTCATTGGTCAAAATGAATGACAAGTCAGTGTCCGCAAACAATCAGAAAGTTTTATTAGTGAATTACACACTTGGCTGAGGTGGATGTGGGAAAGAGAAGGGTCCAGGACATCATGCAGCTCTGCCAGCTCCTACAGGCAAGGTGGTCTGTGCCCAGGGAACCGCTGCTGAACAGTGTCAGGGCCAAAGGCCAGCCAATACTCTGGCAAGGGAAGTGGGCAGAATTAAATGAATAGCTTTGCTGCTTTGCACTGTGGAGAGGTTAAAACATAGTGCTCTTTTCTGTAATTATGTTTTTGAAGTTACAGTCAAAGGTAGGGATGATGCCAGTGCTCTAACGATATGAACCTCTTCAATTTACAGCTATTTTAACTCACAAAACTTTGTAGTGAGGCTCCCCAGTAAATACTCTAGCTACAGAATTAAGAGAGAAGCTTTTTGGTATTCCAAGGAAAAAGGAAGATGTCCCATCTCTGGGTATGCAGTGTCTCAGGCTATCAGAGCATCATTACATTTTCATTTAAGCCATAAAAAAGCAAGTGCTGATTTTTCAGGACAAAACTGTCACAATACAATCACAGTTGGCAAAATGAGTAATATTTTATCTCTAAAGCACTAGGAAAAGCAGGTGTATGTGTCCTTATTTTCTTGCTTCCATCAATAGTGTTGCTTTTTATTTTGTTTCCAACTGGCAAGGACAGCAGGATTTACTAAAAAAATATAGCTCTTAGTTTTTCTTTAATAAAACATGGTTACTCAGTTACCATTGGCCCCCAACTGAACAAGAAATGCATGAAGTGTGAGTTTTGGACAGGATTTTCTGAGTTAATAATTCTGCATTCTGTCAGTTTTCTCCTCTGATAAATCTTTTCTCCAAGGCATATTGCTAATACATTACCAACACAAAACAAACAAACAAACAAACAAACAAAAAACACAACAAAACAACTACAAACCCAAAACAAACAAAAAAACCCCAAGGTGGACAGAGAATAGTCCTTTGGCTGCCATTACCTTAGTCTTGAGTAGTCTCAACTCTTGGTATCTCATCCTACAAAGCATACTCAGTTAAAGAAATACTATTTCTCCTTTGTGCAAATTAGGTTTTTAAATACCTCAAAAGACTTAGTCAAGACAGCAACTGTAGTGCTGGTTACAGCACAAGGCAAAGCCAACACAGTGGGCTAATGACAACAGGCAGACTGGTTTGCTTTAATGTTACGAGTGCTGCTCCGTTGTCTTAAATAGCATAAATTAATGCTGCTGGTTATGTCAGCTACTGGCCTAAGGTCTGAACCAGTCCCAGTTAAAATACTCAGCGTAGTAACTAGCAAAACAGTGAATTCCTTTATGTCCCATGGTTGTGCACATATTCCAGTAGCACAACTACTCACACAGGCTGCTTATAGAGGTGGGA
The DNA here is from genome assembly GCA_035583155.1 of Acropternis orthonyx. NCBI lineage: Eukaryota > Metazoa > Chordata > Aves > Passeriformes > Rhinocryptidae > Acropternis > Acropternis orthonyx. The sequence continues at coordinate 135,832,342 of JAWWEU010000081.1, read as the reverse complement.
GGGAATGGAATTTCACTTTGTGTGCCAGTCCAAATCATGGATTATTTTAAGGCCATGCAGCACCAGCTTTGTAGAATTTCATGTCATCAATTAAGAAAAACATGTATGTTTTTCTGTAGAAAAAAAAATATCTTAGTAGAGTTAAAACTGCAATATGACATTGAGGTTTTGGAAACAAAACAGGCTAATTTTTTCTCTGAATTATTTCTCCTTCTTGAATTGTACTTATAATAGAATCATAAAGCCGTAGAATGGTTTTGGTTGGAAGGGACTTTAAAGATCATCCAATTCAATCCCTCCACCACGAGGAGGGTCACCTTTCCCTAGATCAAGCTGCTCAAAGCCACATCCAGCCTAGCTTTGAACACATCCAGGGTTGATGCATTCACAGCTTCTCTGGGCAGCCTAGTCCAGTGTCTTACTACAGTAAATAATTCTGCTTTCACAGTAAAGAATTTCTTCCTAATACCTAATCTAATCTAAACAACCATCTTTTCATTTAAAACCATTTCCTCTTGTCCTGTCACTACATAGGCTTGGCAAAAGTACCTCTCCACCTTTCCTATAGGCCTCCTTTAGGTACTGAACAGCTGCTACAAGGTCTCCCTGGAGCCTTTTCTTCTCCAGGCAGAACAACACCACCTCTCTCAGCCTGTCTTCATAGGAGAGGAGATCCAGCCATCTGATCATCTTCATGGTCCTCCCCTGGACTTGCTCCAATAGATCCATGTCATTCCTGTGTGAAGGACACCAGAGCTAGTCACAAAACTCCAGGTGGGGTCTCACAAGAGTGGAGCAGAGGAGAAGAATCCCCTCCCTCGATCTGCTGGCCACCCTGCTTTTAATGCAGGCCAGGATACAACTGGCTTTCTGGGCTTGAATTGACAACTCATGTCAAGACTTTTGTCCACCAACACACCCATGTCCTTCTCCTCAGATCTGCTGTAAATTCTTTCTCCACCTAGTCTACATCTGCGCTTGAGATTGCCCCTACACAGGTACAGGACTTGTCCTTGTTGAACTTCATGAGGTTCACACAGGCCCACCTTTCAAGCTTGTCCTGGTATGTCAACTTGGACACCACATAGCTTGGTGTCGTCAGCAAACTTCCACTGTCCATGTCACCAACAAAGATGTTAAACAACACCAGGCCCAGTACTGACCCCTGAGGAACTCATCATGGTCTCCACTTTGACATTAAGCTATTGACTGCAACTCTGAGTTTGACCAACTAGCCAGTTCCTTATCCACTGAGTAGTCCATCCATCAAATCCACATCTCTCCAATTTAGAGACAAGGATGTCACATGGGACAGTGCCAAATGCTTTGCATAAGTTCAGGTAGGTGACATCAGTCACTCTTCCCTTGTCTATCAATGCTGTAACCCTGGCATAGAAGTTCACCAAATTTGCCAGGCATGATTTGCTCTCAGTGAAGCCCTGTTGACTGTCACCAGTTTTAAAGAGTTAAAGTGCACAGTTTCCTTCTCAAACACTGTCAAGGCCATGAAAGCAACCACAGTGGGAACTTGAGATAAACACTGAAAGGAGGAATTTGTGACAGAAAAGCACTGATTCCAGGCAGAGGTGAGATCTGGTTGGAATATCCTTGTTAATGTATCCAGACAAAAATTCCCACTGTGGCAAACGGTGGGAAAGGAAGCACCTGCTCATGCACATATCACTGGGCAAATAAAGATCACCCCAAGTCATGGGACAGACACATCTACAACCACCAATGACCACTGAAGCATCCCAAGACCTTGAAGGAAGCATGCATAGAAGGAGGACATGCCCATCCTCGCTTCACATGTAAATTAGGAATACATCTCCATGGATACCCAGAACTTAAACTGTATAAAGCTGGTATCCCAAGAAGGACTCCAAGACCCCCACCAGTGAGAGGCCCAGGGTGAAGAAGGACTGACAGGATGTGTCTCATTCCACGGGTGGTGACTGTCTTCTGCTTGATCTCATTCACTCTCTCACCATTTCTCTCTCCTCCCTCTTTTCTATTTCTTTCTCTTTACCTCACATTAATTGTTAAATAAAATCTGTATTGTTGACTTCAGCATATGGTCTTGTTTGCACCCTAATTTAGGCAGAGGTATCTCTTACTAGTCAGACTGTAACACCAATCACTTCCTTATTTTCCATGTATCTTAGCTTAATATCCAGCAGGATCTGCTGCATGGTCTTACCAGAAAGAGAGGTGAGACTGATTGACCTATCCAGGTCTCCGTTTTTTTCTTTTTCAAAAATGGGGTTTAAATCTCCCCTTTTCCAGTCAATGGGAACTTCACCTGACTGTTACAGCTTCTCAAATATGATGGATAGTGGCTTAGCAATCTCATCTGTCAGCTCCCTCAGGACCTGCAGATGCATCTCAGCAGGTCCCATGGCCTTGTGAACCTTCAAGTTCCTTAGGTGTTTACAAATTTAATCTCCTAGAGCAGCTGGTTCTTCATTCTCCCAGTTCCTGTCTTTGCCTTCTGGAACTTGGACAGTGTGGCTGGAGCACTTATTGGTAAAAACTGAGGCAAAAATATCATTTATTACCATAGCCTTCTCCATATTTCAGGTAACCACGTTTCCAGTTACAGAGAGGATCCCACATTTTCCCTCATCTTCATTTTATTGCCAACATACCTTCTCTTGCTGCCCTTATTGTCCTTGGTCAGATTTTATTCTATCAGGGTTTTAGCTTTCCTACTTCACCTAGTCCTCTCCTTTCTTGCTGTAAATATGTATCTGCTGGTTCCTGAAAGTAATTTTTCAATATAAAATACCAGGCATCACCATTATTCACAAGTATCTATAACCAGGAAAAACACTTGGCTTTGTAATTTTTAAAATTCATGAGACATTGCAATTCAAATTGATTAAAGTCACACCAGTGAGATTAAGGAAAGCAAGCCTAGAAAACAGAGATGCAAAAGAACACCTAAGCCCTCCAGTTCATTCACAGAATACACACAGTCCTTTGGTTCACTATAATCAGTAAGATCTAAGTGGCATGAAATTATATGTAAGAGATGAAAACAGGTTTTTCTCTTTTAATTTCCTCTTCAGTGTCATTAATCATAATTTTAAGGTAAAATCCCCAAACACTTGCACGCTTAACGAACTGTACATGTGAAAAGTAGTGGATTTGGTTGGAAATACTCCAATAAAGCCACATCAGTATAGAAAAGATGATAGGCCTTCAAAACAGTTCTCAGAAATATTTTCTACAGAATTTTAACAAGTAACCTGTCAGCTCACCTGGAGGACTACATGGATTGCAGGATACATGACAGACACCAAGAAGACTGCAACACCAGCTGCAGGACATGGCTCCTGGGTCTCTGTTGCAAAGACTGCCTGGGGGAAAGCATGAAGTACATGAACACACTTGGAGCTGGGCCTCCAAGACTTGTAATCTCCCTGCTTCATCAGAGTACTTAAGAGTTTGTCCCTACTCCAAGAAAACTGAAGAACTGAAGGAAGTTGACTTATTGTCCCACTACTGTTTGCCTTAGAAGTCAAACTCATTTTTTGGGGTTTTGTTCCTTAACATAGGGGGGGGGGGAAATTCTACCCTGCTACAGGAATTTTCCAAATTACAATCAGTTTTTCCAATTGACAACAAAATCTGTCAGCAGACATTACAGAACAGAAACTGCCAGGATAGCCACCTCAAAAATGTAGTATTGCTATTCAGGGCAGCACCAACAAAAGGCCTTCTCCATGGCAACATCCTTTCTCCTTTAGGCATCTTGACTCAGGTAGGTGCCCAGAGAGCATGTAAAGCCCAGCAAAAGGGACAGAAACCTCAGGACTGTATTCAGGAGGATGTATACCACTGTTTTAAAATAATAGATTAACAACACATCAGTATAGAAAAGATGACAGGCCTTCAAAACAGTTCTCAGAAATATTTCCTACAGAATCCTGTAAAAGGATGTAACAGTAGAAGAGTTTGCCTCAGGTCTAGATCCTCCCGTGTATGAAAAGACAATGGACAGTGTTTGATGTTGCTTCACATGAATGCTCCTTTGTTGTTCTTTCCCTGGCCAAAGTGACCACAGGTATCCCTATATTCCATCAGTTATCCAATGAATTTTTACCATGTCTCTCCTCCCACCATGATATTTTAGCTCCTGGTTTCAGTGTCTTTTGGCGGTTTTGTCTTGCTCAGAAAGTCCCTTGTCCTCTCCCAGTAGCCAAAGGTACCCTTTTTTCCAGAGCCACACTGGAACAGAAATTTCCTTAAAGGCTTTAAGCCTGGAAATCCTTATCATTCCTTTTGGTCCACTTGATCTCAATTACTGCCACCTGGGGCATGTGAAATAAAAACAGCCATCAAAAGGTGGGAAAACAGAGTACCCATCAGACTGGGAGGAATTCCAGACCTGAGCATGTAAAGACACTCTCTATGGCAACATCCCTTCTCATTTAGGTATCTCAACTCAGGTAGGTGCCTAGAGACCATGTAAAGCCCAGCAAACGGGACAGAAGCCTCAGAATTGTATCCAGGAGGATGTATGCCACTGTTTTAAAAAGATAGATAAACTACACGGCTTAAATTTACGCTGCTGAGAGGTTTGGTGATACTGTTATATTGCACAGTATATATTTGCTTGAGAGCTGAGAAGTGAAATTAAACTGTCATATAAAACAGGAGAAGGTCATTTATAGTTTCTTGAAATACACAAAATATTATGAGCTCTAAAAGTTCTTTTTGAGAGTAACACTTAATGTTATTTTTTTAAAAGCACTCAAATCAGAATGGCATTTCTTTGATATACATAGTTTGATTATCCTAAACCCAATGAACACACAGACCACTAAATAATGTATTGTGGCTTAAATAATTGAAATAGGGCAGGAATCTATGTGGCTTTCTAAAATATATTTGATTCAGCTGACTCAATAAAATATGATTGTATAAAAACTGTCTTGAAAGTTACTCTATGAAGAAAAAAAGGAAATGAATTTGAGCAGCAGAGCACAACAGACTTGCACGTGGGAGTACAATAGATGATGTCCTTGGCACCAGCACTTGTTTTACTGTAGCATTGTCTCCTCTTCTCTTTTCTACTGCTCTTATTTCTAGTTTTATTCATTTTTAGCCTTTTACTTTGGTAGTTACCTGCTACCTGATGGTTTTCATATCACCAGGAGACCTCTTGTTTTCCTACACCTATATAATTCTGTTGCAGAGGGAAATCTATAATTTAATTTTCTCCAGGAGTCATATTTATCTGTTCTTTCCAGACATACATCTTTCACAGATGGCAAAAGCCATATGAATTGAGTTTATGACTGGTAGTGTTTCTGGATAAGGAGTTTCTACCACACACATTCAGATGAGATATACAGGGGGGGAAATGTGTAACATGTGATAAATGAAAATTTTTAAGATAATGACTTTATCTTGAAGCGACTGGGAGTATAACTAATGTTTAGGGAAACATTGGAAGCTAAGAATTGAACGTGTTGGTTCCTATTTCATCCTGACTGTCTTGATTTACAGGATCTGGAAATGGCTTTCCTAGAAATATACTACTTCAATTTTCCTAAGAGTTTTCTGATAAAATATTATGGGTTTGAGTAGTATATCAACATCTTTGCACCTGCACCAACCAAAACTAGTAAGAAAGCATCTATGTACATTGAATGAAAGTTTCTCCCAGTGAAAAGTGGTTTTATTCTGTAAAGCACACCCTGTGGCATAATTTTCGCTTGAAGAATTTTCTTCCTTCCTACAAAAATTTGGGTTTAAATAGGACATGAAAATGAAAAAGACCACACAGATCACTGGATCCAGTCCTCATAGTTATCAGTTGCTGTACCACCTACATAGGTTTTCTCTCACCTCCTTTTTAATTCCAGCAGTCCTCTTTGGTCCAACATATATGTTTCAGTACCATCTTGTCACTGGCTGTCTCTGAACTGATGCTTTAATTCATTCAAGGAGCACTTCTAGGTGTTCAGACTCAATTCTCTATATTGCTAAACTGGTAAAAAGATCCTTGGCACCTGTTTAATGCAACCCAACTAGCGCTCTTTGTGAAGTTCTTTCGTGTATCTGGGGATTATTGACAATCATCAGGCTTTTAAGCATTTTTCAGTATTTTATAGTGAAAATATATTCAATAGTAAAAATACCAGCCACATTATACCATCTGAATTCAGTGCCAGAGAGCATCCCTGGTACTTTTAATGTACCAGAGCTAAGAAATTCTTATGCTAGATATAAAATTCAGTTGATGCCAGTGCCTGACTAACACTGAACTACTTACTTAGGGTCCTACTGTAGCCAAAGAACAGAGATGGGCATCTGTAAAAGCTAACTCATCCCATCTTTCCTACACACTCACCTTTGGAAAATACGAATTTAACTTTAGAAGTGCCTAATTTCTTTCCATGGATGACTGTATAGATGACTAATTGTATATATCTAAAGAACAAATCCTGCAGTTCAGTGGTACACAGAATAGCTCCTGTATGTGCCTAGCAAAATTGACTTGCAGACTTCATTTTCAAAATCCCAGATTTCCAGAGACTTTTAAAGTGGGTTTGTTTTTTTGGTGGTTTTTTTTTTTTTTTCCCCATTGCTGCTTGAATTGCCTAATCTATATATTAAAGAAAATAAATGCTTAGTTACAAAATTGAATCACCTAGCTATCTTGGCATATATATAACTTTGGGCACAGAAATACTTCCTTAGATTTCATCATGAAGGTTAATTCATGAAAATGACTAAACTTAAACCCAGAGAAGTTTAAAACTGCCAGAGGAGTTATTCAAATATTTAAAGTGAAATGCCATAAGCTGGACCTACCAACTTCTGATTTAATTCCTGCCCAGGTGTCAAACTCTCTGCAATATGTATGAAAATGTTCTGACAGACAAGGCTGTGTAAGAAAGAGCAATCACAGGTTTGGATACCTGGGTTATGGTAGAATTATTGTGGACTCCAGTGAATGGTCACATGCAAAGCAATCATTGAATAATACAAAAATATCACAGGTTTAAAACCATAAATTTAATAGTTCTGATGGCCAAATAAAATCTTTAGAATTTATCCATTCATACTTTTAGACATTTTTTCCTGGAATAGATTTGATGAAAGTAGAGTTTTTCAGATACTGACCTCTCTTCTAAAGCAGATGTGCAAAAGGTGGGGGGAAAACCCCACCACTGCAGATTTTAGACCAATACCAATCTCTAGAAAGGGCATAATGCAGTTAGAGAAATGCAAAGGTAAAATGTATAGCTTTTGCATTGCTCCACAGGTTGCTGTTGTAGTACCTTAGATACATAAAAACAGGTTTAGATACAATAATCGATCCCTCAAGTGAAGCTTGTAGTCATTCTATGTATCACATGTGCTGTTTTGTTACTCTGGTTTATTTAATCTGGCAATAAATCTTTGCATCCCAGACGGCTAGAAAAATCTGAAGTTTTACATATTAATATTGTCTGTCCACCTGCAATTATTGGTGTAACTCTACAAATTTGAAATAATTTTAATTGCTAAGAATAAGTCATCAACCTCTTTTTATTTCTAGTTATTAAATCCTCCCTTACCTGTTTTCCCAGGAATACACTGAAGTGATTTAAGTCTGTAGAATAAGTAGGACACACACTCTGAACCTAAAATCATTTAATCTGTGTTTTGAAAACATATTGGACTGAGAATAAGGAACAAGATATCCTGCTTTTTTGCTAAACAAGTGCTGCATTTTATTTGGCATTTTGAGAAGGTTGGGAAAAAAGTGACAAATATTCCAACTTGAAAAGATTATTTCTGATTTTCAAATCCAGTTTGATAAAACTTAGCTAATGTAGGTTTAAAAACGTTTAAAAACCTTAAAATTCTTAAAGGGTCTTGTCAATTTTATTTTCAGAACATAAAAACTGCTATATCAAAATGCCATATCAAAGACAACATTTGGTGGCATGAATGTTTGATTAGAAGCCCTTGGATGATGCACCCTTGGAGATGCAGACTTTCAACAGCAGTCTTAAAATATACATGAAGACCTAAAAGGCCTGAAAGATATAAAATATCCTTTTAGTACTTGGGATCCAATGAAAAAATCACAGCTTTACATTCTATCCAGTCACCAGTAAGTGGCACAGGGCACCCATGGATGGGTAAAGGCAAAGTGAATGGAGAAAGGATGAGGAAAAGTATAAGGGGAGGAAGAGCAGAGAAGGGATGTAGTTGAGAAATGGTAGAATCTTCCTTAGGGAAGGTTTTCTTAAATCCTAGTATTTTCTCTCCACCCTTACAGGAAAAAAAAAAAAAAAAAGAAAAGAAACTGAACACACTGCTTCCCCTGAACCTACATTCCTGCCCTTTATGTAAAGAAAGCCTTTATGTCAGGTGCTATTTCTCTAGAGTAATTTTTGCTAGTGAGAAGCAATTGCTTTACACTGCCCTAAGAAAGCCTGTGTGGCAATGCAGTGCAACTTTCCACTGTGCTGAAGTCACAGTGCAGAATCCTTTTTCACTGGGAAATTCAGTTGGGTAAGTGGATACTGCTTTACCTATGCCAAAAGTAAATGGAAAGAGGTTTAAATTTTCAGAGACTCCATTCTCTATTGCTCATAAATCATCATAGTTATTCCAGTGAATTGAAATGAACTCTTCAGGAATGCTAATGAGTTTTTAAATGATACAGCCAGCAGCCTAGCCTCCTTCCACGTGGACTTTTTCTAAGTCCCAGCATGAAGAACACAGAAAAATTATTAAAGCCAGTTGACCAAATATTCCAAGTTGTCCCTGTAACATTTGCTTTCAGAACTCTGTTAATGTTCTTTTCCATGGAGTGTTATTTATAATTTAATTACTATTGATTTATCTCTCTGTTCAACTATTTTCATTACCTCTGATGCATTTAAAATACAAAAAGTAGTTTTACAGAAAACAGTGTGGAGTGTGATGCTACTTGCTTGTCAGTAAACGCATACCTACCAGTCCTGTAAATGTTAAGGATTACACTGACAAAGCAAACACAATTTGTCTTTTTCAAACCCAAAGTGTGTGTGTGGGCTCTGAGAATCTTCAGATGCAATGGAAGGAATTTATCTGCTTTCAGCTATCTGAGGGTTAAAAATAGTCTGAGTTAATTTTTTACATTCTTTCAATAACCAAAGAAAAGAAAGAAAATCTTAGGTCAGGATGAACAGCACTCTGTAGTCTGAGAAGTACCTCTCAAATACTAAGGTGAAAAAAATTGATAGCTAATTCTATTAGTTTCAGTAGGGATTTTTAAAATATCCACTTGTAAAAATGAGTCATGCACAACCCTTGTCATAGCTTAAATTTCTGAGTTCAGAATAAATAACTAAAACCTCAAAACTTAATTACAATTGTCTTTAGACAGTGGAACTATAAACAAATGGATTTAGGATTTTCTATGGAAGTGTGTGTTTGCTCTTCATTCTTGATCACAAGATAAAGACTTAAGTAATAAACTCTGAAATAAAGAACGATTTTTTACTGATTGGAAGCCTCAGACTCTGGTGTGTATCTGCATACTTGATAAAATCTGAAATACTAAAACACATTCCTTATTATTAACTTGTCTTGATTTAAAAAAAAAAAAAAAAAAAAAAAAAAAAAAAAAAAAAAAGAAAAAAAAAATAAAAAAGCATCAATGTACTACCTGAAGATGCCTGTCAGGTAATTTTTTTTCATGAAAACACAGGTTTTATTTTTATGCTATAGGTTTGATCTGAAACAGAAATAACCAGTTACCCTGAAAAGGAGTGAAAACTATTTTCACACTTCAGATTCCCCACCTTAATTCCAGCATGGAATATAAATTAAAAGGAAGAAACTCTGAAAATAGGTAATCAGCTTTCAGATGTAGTATCTCCCCTTCAGGCATCTTTGGTAGAGGAATTACTCAGCTTGATCTCACAGAACACTGTTGGAAATGTGTAAGTGTGATAGAACAAACCACTAACTACCTGATACCGGTTATTTTTAGACAGCCTGTGACACTTCTTAAGGCTTTTAGAGGGTGTCATCATTCATTATTGTGAACTTGTTGCACTGTAACAAGAACCAGTTCAGCCATAGTGACATCAGCTTACTAAAACATTTTAGCAAAAGCAAAGAGCAATTTAGAACTTTTTATGGCTATGCTTTCACATGAACTTGTCATTTTGAATTAAGTGCTAGGAAACCTGTAGATGAGGTTTCTGTATCATAAAATTTCAGTTTTGGGTAGCAATTGAATTAAAGTTACTCCCTTTCCTTAATCCCAAGTACTTTTAGCAATGAAAAATTTAAAAATACAAACAGAAAATCAGACAGAACAGTTCCTATTTACTTCTCACCTTAAAATTTTCTGTAATGGAATTAGCTCAATATTTTTAAGACAGCGAATCAAGATGAACATCAGATATTTCTAGTCACCTATAGTCTGTGGTTTAATTAGGTGACCTCCAAACCTAGCAAGAAATTAAATTTCCAGTCTTCCAGTAATTACTTGGGTATTTGATCTCGTTCATGAAGACATAACTTCATTTTCTACTACTCAGCTGCAGGGGATACAAACAGAACAGAAAAACTCAGTCTCATGAAATGCTGAATAATTACAAAACAATGTCAATATATCTTCACCATGGTGTTGGTTGAAAAAATTTCCATTGATTTATGAACTCGGTCACTGAAAAAAATAATTTCTACATTATATATGCTTTGAGAGCCTTCTATTTTTCTTGCCTGTGCTGAGCTCTGGTATTGTCTATACAGAGAACAGTATTCTGCAGGCAGGCCTTAGCTTTGTGTTTGCAGTCAAGACCAGTTCAGCATTTGCTTATCTACTGTGGTTTGCAGCCCTGCAGAGCAGTTTACCTTCTTACTGATTAGAAAGTGTGTTGGGCTATAGGAGACACTGATAACAAAATGCATCCCATCAACAGTGTCTTTGTAACAGGGGCATCTCATGGACCCAAGCATTACATAACACAACACTTCATGTATTTGTCACCTGGCTGGATGTTATTTTGCAAATCTTTACTAACCCAAAGAAGATTGGTGACTGTAATAGGGGTCAGAATGCCATCCTTGAGAGTAGGTTTAGATGAGATATTAGGAAGAAAATCTTTACTGTGGTGGTGGGAAGACACTGGAACAGTTTGACCAGAGAAATTGTGGCTGCTCCACTCCTGAAAGTGTTCAAGGATGGGTTGGATGAGGCTCTGAGCAACTGAATCTGGTCGAAGGCACTCTGCCCATGGTAGAGGGACTTAGAAAGAGATGGTATTTAAGTTCCCTTTCAACCCAAACCATTCTATAATATTACAAATGTCTTCATCCTCAAATTCCTTACCATCCTCATGTTCTCTGTCCACCATACCAAATTAGGGAGCAGTTCACTCTTCTACAAATGACTATTATCTTTTTCCCAGTCTGAATGTCCCTTCCCATCAGGCACCCCAATCCAAACTGCTAGCATAATCAGCAGTTTCCTTATGAACTCAAATACCTGAAGCAGGTTACTGTTCACTGGAGGCAACACAGGATTTTCCATCAATGTGAACCGCTCAGACTATGCTAAGTTCGCCTCCACCTTGGCCATCTGCCATGGTCTGTGGTCCACAAGGAGCAAGAAATCAAGTCATGCCATGAGTCTGGGTGCAGCTGTGCTATGACAGCTGACACAAGAGACAATAACAAAATTAAACAGATGTGGGACCAGGCAGCTGATGTTTTACTTGGTCAGATGTGAGATGGAAAGGACACGTGGTTCCCTCAGTGCTGAAATGCAGAAGGCAGCCTGCCTTTGTCTGATATCAAATATTTAATGTCTAGTTGGTGTGTGGTGGGTGGTTTGGGAAACAGATTGTCCAAGCCTACACATGACTTCTGCCTTGAGAGAGCTGCCCAAAACATGGTGAACAAACCAGCTGGTGTTCCACAGTCCCTAGATCAGAAAAGGACTGGGTGGACACATGCAGTCTGCGATGCATGGCAGCGTGATTGAGGCCTTACAGCAACATCTTGCTTGTCCTGTAGTGAACACTGGACCTGGTATTGTGTAACCATGTGTAGGTTGGCTCATATTTGTCCTATCAAATGACTTGGCAGTGCACATATCTGGGGTTAATGGTGGGCAAGTGATGTCATATTAGAAGACCTGTAATAATACATCATAAAAGAGAACAATATGTGTTCCCAGCTGACCTTCAGATGAACTTTCTCTTTTGCTATTTTTCCCTTGGTTCTGTCCCAGCAATCACTTGGCAGAAATATTGCCAGGACAAAAAAAAGGTAAAAAAGAAAAGAAAAAAAAGTCTTGCAATAGACACCAGAGAATACAAACTTCATAAATAATAATGCAAGTATACACATATTACTTTGAACACATGCAAAGTTGGGGGGAAAAAAAATACCAGCCTAAAAAAGGTAGCAATTTTTCATGGTGAATGAAAAATTAAGTTCTAGAAAGAATTTAGTTTGCCGTTAGTATTTTTCAGTCTTTCAGTGTTTTTAAGGCATAATTCTGAGTGACTACAATATCTCATTCATGTCTACAAATCACATTCTGTGTTCTTTTCTATATTTGCAATAGGCAACAGTCTGCTATTTTTCATGTTAATCTCAGAGGGAGGTAACTTACTATGTAGGCTAGTTGGTTTAATGAGGTTGAAAACATTACTCATCTAACCTTAGCAAATGTAAAGTAGATTTTGTATGTGAAAAATAGAGCAATATTTTGCTGTTGTATAGTTCTGTGCATCTGTAGTTCTCAAAAAAAAAAAAAAAAAAAAAGAAAGGAATAATGCCCATTTAATAATTTTCCATTTTCTTAATAGCATGTCTTGGAGCTCACACTTTCTGTGAAAGTTATTAAGTCCCAGGAACTACAAGAACTAGGATGGTATCCAAGCTGGATGAAGTTTACACTGCAAATACATGCTCACATATTGGGGTTTTCTTTCTTTTTTTGTGTCATTTCTCTTTCTTTGAATTCATTCTTTTATAAACTAATCTATACTTTCAGCCTAATTTCCTCTATTGGTGAGGTCTCTTCTCTAGATCTCTACAGAAGAAATCCCCCAAATATTGCTATTGCTGGGTTATATCTCTGTCTGCTGGCTTGGTTGTCTGGACTTTTCTCCTGAACTTATCTCCTTTCTTTGCATATGGTCTCTGTGGATATTTGGACTTTCTGAACATTAAATATGTACTTCTACTGGTCTACCAAAAGAACTAAGGCCCAAGTTCTCACATAAACAGAGTTCATCCACACTAACCGCACCATCCCTGCCATATTTTTGGTCCATCCACTTAGCATTTTCACAGGCAACACCTGGGGTAGCTTGGAGTTTGTAAAAGTCAGAAACTATTCACAGTGGGCACCAAGGACAAGACATCCTGTTCTAGAGGAAGAAAGAATTTGGCTGTATACATATAAACTCTGTGGTCCTGATTGTCATGAGAAGCAGAGAATGAGACCGTCTCCTCTGGTTTCATTAGTATACACATCGCCTAAATGTCAGTGTCCTTCCTCATTGCCTGACTAGATTTGAGCTTGTGCCAGTTCCTCTACACTTGATTTTTTTCTCTGAAGCCTGTTATTTAAATCTTGCTGATTAGTTAATACATGCTTATTTTCCATTTTGCTATGGTCTTGTGTCAGAAGAACTGTTAAAATCTCCAGTTAGATGTATGTACATAAATGAGACACCCAGGCCCTGAAATATGAACACTGCCATCCAAGTTATTCATTGTTCAATTAAAAAAATGAAGTTCTATAGGAAAAGATAGATGCTATTGGTTGCTATAACAAAGTGAATTTATCTTCAGTCAAAATGTGTACAGAAGGCTTGAGGTGTCACTTTTACTGAATAAGAGTAGTGGTCCAATTTTGCTCTACTTTCAGGTTTGCTAAGCTCAGCCTTGATCTCTCCAACTATTATTTTCCCCAGCACTCATTTGGGCAAGCAGTTTTCAATTATCATTGTAGCCCGTTTTTATGGCATATTAAATTCAATGCATTCACATATTTTATGTTTTATCTGTATTATCAGGATTTTTTTATAAGGAGAGGTACACTTTTCACTCTTGATTAGCCTTTACTTTTTTTTTCTTTTAAAAATTAATGAGCTTTTTCTTAATTTCATGGACAAAACTCAATCCTGATATTCTTTTCTTCTATGGGAAATTTTAAACCATTGATATTTTCAGTATTATGAAGACTGGTATTTCATTCTGAGTTAGTGAAAGGACAGTACTATTGATAATGTTGCCTGCAATATATCACTATCTAATTGACTTTTCACTGTTATTACAAATTGTTAAATTCCAAATTCTGGCACAGTTCCTGCCAAGAGAATTCTTTCTGATAGCTTTCTTATAGCCTTGTCTTTGATTAATCTGCGCAGTTCAGTAAAGTCAACACAGATACACATAACACACCAAAATTACTCTAAGGAATTATTAGACAGTCATTTCTTGCTGGACAGTGAGGTGGAAAATGGCTATTAATGCTGTAATTGTGTCATGGCAATTTTAAGTGTCCAATTCCACACCTACATGTGTGCTTAGAAGTCTACTGCTTAGTCAGGCTTTCTTTGCTTTTCTATTTTATCATCTTCACATGTTCAGTTCTGACCATCATCCATCTGCTCTTTAAAGTAAGAACTCATTTGCTTGGTTATTTCTGTACCCTACCAAGTACAAAGCAGTAACTGAGGTACTATCTCTGAGCCTTTTCTTTTTCTGCATGAAAGTTTTTCTTCCTTTACACTTCCCCAGCAATGAGCTGTATAAACTCTTTTAGTCTCTAACCTAGCACAGTTATATCAAGGGAAGGTTTTTGTGGCAAGTCCTAAGTGTCTCTGTCTGTACTGTGAACTAAAATGTTTTTGTTTGTTATTTTATTTCTTGTCATTTCTTCTGTCAGGTAGTCAGCGTCTAATTTACTTTTAAGCCGCTGAGAACACAAGTTTAAAAACTTTAGGAAAGGTCTGTGAAAGGCCCCAGCGCATGCCTCGGTCAGCATCTTGAATTGGGTAAGGTCTCAAGTTAGGTATGATCTCACATCATGTTTGGAGAACAAACATAGTGTGCAATTCTCAGCAGTGAGCAAAATTAGTCAGGAAAATAAGTCAATAGGATAGCTGAGGATAATCTTATTCCCAATACCTCTTCAGAGTTTAAGCATGTCTGTAGCAGACTGTAACTTATGGCCCACATTGCCCTCTAGATTAGGGGATGAACATTTTGGGTGCAAATACTGGCTTTGACAGTAGTGAAACTGTTACCTACACTTCAAATAATAACTACATCTCAAAGTTCTTTACAAGAAAACAAGAGAAAATAATTCAATTTATACCCTGCCTACAAACCATCCTCTTAACCACTCATCAATAGTTATATTTGTTTTTCATTTGCATTGGTAAGAATATTGTACCTGATAACAGATTTTTTTTCAGCATGGAGTTAATGGGAAAGAAATCCAGCTCTCCATTTTATCATAACTGAAGGGTTCAGAGAGTACATGAAAAAGCACCCTTCCAGCCTCTGAACAAAAAGATGCCAAAACAGCTTAGACACATTAAAAATAAAATTCCTGTTTCATATAAATATTCAGAAATCAGATTCAAAAACTGAGGAAAATCAAAGATCCATATCAAAGTACCGTTGTTATAGGAAAGCAGAATAAGACAGTGCTCCTACCTTTCATCACAGCATTTATTTTATTAACAAAAGTATGAATTTCTAAAATCTAGTGGTTTTCAATGACTCTTCATAGTGATTTCAATGTATTTCCTTTTAAGAGTTTCTCATAAGAAAGGACTCATAAACAGAAAAACTTCAGTTTTCATGGTCTCATTTTCATTTCAGTGAACGTACTTTGTGCAGCTATGTATAGACAGGCTTTATAACTGTTTTCACAAGTTGGACTAAATGTAAGCACATTGCCCATTATTTATTTTTTTCTTTTAGGTCATCTGGAACAGGATTTTGGAGCTGAAAGTTCCAAGTCCTTGTATGAAGATATTCATAAGTATGGGATTTTTCATTTACATTCTGAGCTCTGTGTAGTCCAGACAGAGATACACATACCTGGTGAAGTAGGGGACATGAACACGTAAAGCTGGCCTTAGGTGACCAAAATTCTAATTTAAACACAGCTATCTTCTTAAAATCCTAGATTCCATATTCTCCAAATGTATGCCACTGTGAAGAAATGTGGATGAGTCACTGGGTCAAAAGAAATGGAAAAGACTGGCTGTTACTCCCTCTTTGGAGAAGACATTTGTGATGGGGGAGTTTTCAATACTATTTCCATTCCTAATGAGATATATAGGTCTAAATCTGCATAATGCACATAAAGGGCCTAAAATTAGTCTTCAAAATTTTCATCCTCTCCACATAATTCTTCTGGGCCCAATGAATCTGTTTTTTTCTGCTTCTGTTCAGGCTCCTTCTGGAGAAGAAGGGAAAGAGGGGCTCAATTCATAATATGATTCTGAATCAGTAGAAAATCATATTCCCATTTCCTAAATCTAAGCCTTAATCACCAGTCTAGATTATAGTTTACAAGACAGACATCTGCTTCCTGCTTTTAAAGCTGCAGAAATCTACCTTCAGCAGAGATGCCCAGATGAACCTGAAGAAAGGACGGCATGTTTCCACTAAATGAGTTACACACGCATCAGAGGAGAACAGGACTTAGAGTCATAGAATAGAACCATACAATTGTCTCTTGGAATTGTTTAGGTTAGGAAAGACCCCTCAGATCATTGAATTCAATCATTAACCCAGCACTGCCAGGTCCACACTAACATCTAGTCTGAACCTTCCCTGATGCAGATTTAAACCATTCCCACGTCTTCCCTTCCTCGGGAAGCTGTAGTGAGCAATGAAGTCATTCCTCAGCTCTTTTTTTTTTCAAAATGAGACAAGCTCAAAGTTCCTCAGCCACTCCACACAGTACATGCCTTCAAGCCCTTTCACCATCTGTGTTCTTCTCCTCTGGACACATCAAGGACCTTCACATCCTTCTTAATGGAGGGGCCCAGAACTGTGCACAGTGTTCAAGATGAGGCCACAGCAATGCTGATTACATTGGGGCAATCTCCTCTTTTGCCCAGATGGTTATAATGTGTTTGATGCATTAGAAGACACCGAGTGCATTTCACTATTTGAGATAGCCACAAAGACATATTCCCTCTGAAAAAAGGAGTTTCCTGTTGTTCCAAAGTTCCAGTGTAATTTACGGTTGTCTGGTTGGGCCTTTGATCTTAAAGGAAGGAAAAGAACTATTACTCCAGTATTGGTTTCAGCAAATCAGAATATGAAATGATGCTTTTGATTTCAGCTTTCAATTAAGAGGCTAATTAGACAAAAATTCTTTATCAACAGGGAATATCCCAAATTTATACTGGAAGCAGATGCAGCACTTACATGAATAATATTCCTCAAACTTACAACCATGAAATACAAGCATAAGAGAAATACTCCACCCCTGGAGACGATGAAAAGGACATCATCTGACAAGGCATCAGAAACAAACTGAGCAGATGTGACTTTAACACCTTCACCATTACAACCAAAGAAACGGGTTCATGCTGCATGATTTTCTTTTGATTTTACCCTTTCCTTTTAAGGAAATTAAATACTAGGATTTTCAGAGCTTTGACCATTACAGTACTTCCTGCTGTAATTGGCTGAATAAGTCTTTGGCAGAAGTACTATGGACATTTCAGCAGAAAAAAGTCCAGTCACTTGCAATAATTCTTCACACATTTACAGAGAAAAAAAGTCAGATATAATTATTTACTAAAGAAAACTGTGAGGAACTGTGATACAAGGACAGAACTGGACAACTTTTTTTCTGATGGAAAACAAAGTCTGTTCAGGCTATCTTTAGCTCTTTTGAATTTGCCTACTACAAAACTGGAAGAAAAAACAGTGATAATAATACTGTACCAGTTTTGTTTCTAATTATCTTATCTAAAAGAAAAAAGGAGGGATTTTGTTGGGCAAAAGATGTCCAATTCAGAGCTCTCTTTTTTTTCTTTTTTTCTTTTTTTTTCCTTTTTTTTTTTTTTTTTTAATCCAGGGGAAGTAAACTCCAGATAGCTGATGTGAAAATATTTCTGCATACTTAGACCTCTACAATTACGTACTCATTTCTGTCTAGAAGAGCTCAGGAACATTCCTAATGGGACAGTAGCTCTTACCAAATACTTGCAGATTTTAAATGGCAGTGTTTACATCAGTTGTCCAGATCAGTTGCAGCTGAATATATTTAAAGTAAAGATGTGAAACTCGATTTTGCTCACTGAGAAGATAACAAACAACTTCTTAGGGCAATAACTTGATTTTTCTGGATTTTACTGCTATGTTCCATTTTGTAGCTGAATTAAATGGCACTAGTTGATTTGATTTGAAGAGACGAGGAGCTGCTATATGCCCCCTTGAAGATTAACAACACTGAGGGCTATGACAACGGTAGCTCATCTACTTCCCTTTAGATTTTTTTTGCACGCTCCTTAGGAATACTTCTAGCTTCTTAGAAACAGACTGTCCTCAGCAGTCTCTTTCTAAAGTCAGTCAAGTAACACACAGTAATCATAACTATCTGATCAATATGCTTCTTTTGTTTTTAATTATGAACTTAGAGTTTTTAAGGTCACTCTGCAACAAGTTTGCTCATGTGGTGGGTTACAGTCCAGATGTGGAAAAGGAGTATACAATGCATTTTGCTAAACTTTAAGATTGTTCTCAATTCTAGATTCTCAGTTCTGGCAGGATACTTTATCTGCTCCTTCAAGGAGCAGCTGCTGCATGCTGCAGTTTTCAGTTCAGAGGGGACATTCAGCATCTGGCTGCCCCAGAAGAAGATGAACTGGCATTTTGCTTCCTCCTGAACAGACCTCAGTAACATTACCCAGCAGATCTGGATTAAAATTAACCACTGAGCTCCAAGCTAAGGTTTATGGAAAGAGTCCTAGATAGTGCTGATGAGGCTGCACTGAAGCATAATATCATGGCCCTCTCTGCAGAATGTTAAGGTTTGTTATCTCCTAAGCACATGTTAAACTCTACTTGCTTTTTCAGAAGTTCAGTTTAATCAGGACCCAAAATGTTTCCAGGACCCAAACTATTTTTAGTATGAAAAATAATTACATATTTGCAATAGAAATGTTCTGGAGTACTGATGCATGTAATTAGAAATTGTCTTTGAGTGGCAAGATGTTAAGTACTTTTATACAGGATGTGGTTTCATCTCTGAGTTCCTGCAAGGCTGGTGAATGAAAAAATACTGTACATCTTATTAACGAGTCTCATATTGGTCTAAACTGAAACATGTACTAAGAGTGGCATTAATATTTTGAACTTTATCATCCTGAATCCTTCATGCTTGAAAAATACCCACTAGCAGTAAATATACTCCACTTAGAGGAACTAGATTTGAGCTTGCAGTACCCTACAAATGTACCAGAGTTGTCTTCCTCCTCTTCGGTCAATTAAACAAGGCTCCAAGCACTTGTTGTCACCTCTGTATTTGCTTGTTACCAGTTAAAGTGTTCTTGCTGCATGAAGATTCACATCTGTGACAGCAGCTGAGAAAAGGTTTTATTTTTATCTCCCTGTGCTCCTAACTCCTTCAATTAACAGTATGAATTAAGCAGGCTCCTCAAACTACCTTTCTCATAACAGCTGTTTCCCCTCAGAACCCAGTTGCCTTGTCTCTTGCAGAGGGAATTTGGCCTTGCCTCCAGGGTCACACCGAACAGTTCACAGTCTTTAAATAAACTCATCTTTTGTTCTTTGTGTGAAACGTAGCAAATTATGTTCATGACTTATTAACTAGATTTTTCTCCTAAAGAAACTCGGTCAAAATATGAAAGTCTGTCTATCTTGTTTCATTACCTGCTTATTTGTAATTACAGAAATACATGAAAGCTTTTTCTTAGATTAGTCCCTCTTTTTTGTGTCAGCATCTTGCAGCCATAGGCACTCTCTGTTCTGTACAAAGTCCAAACTGCAAGAACAATGTGGTGGCAGAAATCCTTCTCTTCTGCAAACTTTACAGACATTTATGGAAGCACTTAAGGCCCACATTTAATTGCACTGTACTTGTCACATAATTTAACATGTTCAGCCTAATGCCAGTCTGTGAGATGACAAAATGCATTTCAACTTTGTGACGTTATTAAGATATAATTCTATTTTGCAAACCTCTTGCACATAGCTGGCCTAGGCCTTTCTCAGGACCAGGCACATGAACAGAAGTTCAAGCACTTGGTGTGTCAGAAATGTCTTCTTTGTCCTGTGATCCAGCAGCTACACACATGTGCTCATCATGCGACCAGCTATGCACCTGTCATGCAACAAAGATCTATGTTTAAAGGTGCTCTAGAAAGATGGTGGGTAATGGACTACAGACTTTATTGTTTTATGTTTCGGGCTGAAAGTAGTTGATATTTAAGTTGGGTGCCTAGCTGAAAATCAGCTTCTATGTGTTTATTACTAACCTTAGTAATGTCAAAGCCTCATTGAAACATTCAAATGTGACTGTATATATTCTTTAACCATTAACACATGCCCAGCATGCTTTTGGTTTATCCCATCTAGCAACAACAGCAGAAAAGGAATGCCTGAGCATGTTTCAGAGGATACTTTGAAATACAAACCCTTCCCAGTGAGCTGTATAGACCAGGTGATCCTGTTATCAGGGCAGGTCATTTAGATGAAGGAATATGGAATATACAATGCTGTCTGCCCTCACAGTCAAAGTTTGGCCTGCATGATCTACTAGCATAAAAGAAGCCAGTGATGCTAAACACTTGACTGAGAAGAAGCTGGTATCACATAAATCAGATTAATTATGAAGAATTTTCTTTCTTATGTTCCCAGGTATGTACTGTAGCTTTTAACGGAAGCAATTGTTCTGATAAATACTTAGAAGTCTTTATCTTACTCTAAACAAGAACTGGGACAGTTGTGGCACCACTGCAACAACTTCTGTGCAGACAGCTAGTAAGACCTCCACTGACTGTGAACAGTTTCGGGCATCATAGCCCTTTACTAATATTACATGGATTTTCTGCTAACAATCCGTACTACACAGACTAGTGCTTGTCAGATAGAAGCTTTTTAACTCCCCAAAATTTACCTGTATTTCATCCTGGCCTTTTTTTTTAATTGGAAAAAACTAGCTTCTGATAGATGGTATGAGGAAAAAAAAAAAAAAACACCTGTGAGGATATTTCCATTGTAAACTATTAACTTCAGTATTCAAGTGTAATTGATTAAGGAACACCAATTAAGGTAGTTTACACTAATTGCTGTGAAAAAGCACCAAAAGTCAGGTGTTTTTCTAAAGGCATTGCTGTATGACTTCAGAGTCCAGAAGCAGTTAGCAAATTGAAACTGCAAAAGAATGTGAAAATAGCACAGAAGTTACTGTCACAGTGGCTAACTATAGTAAGTAGCATGACAGCCTGTCTCATGTTTGGCTAAACAGCTCCCTAAGGGCAAAGCTGGATCTTTGTTCAGGTTACATTGCAAAGGGCAGTGATGGGTCTGGTAAATGATGAAACAAATCTGTGAGTTAATCACAGATGGGAAAATTGTTCCTTGAATATTTGTATTTACTGAAGCCCGTTTTCCTACAGATTAGGGGGTTTTAATTTAAAAACTGAAATTTCTGTACATTTTCTCCACATCTGTATTCTTACAATTCTCCACTTCCTGCCAACTCCCAGCTGATTCCAGCTGTGTTTATGGTGAGTGACTTGCCATGTGAACATTCTGAATACTTAACCTGCAAACCACAAAATAAATATTGGTTGAGTTCAGACTTAAGCCTTTTTCTCATTAGAGACATGAATTTTATCTCTCATTTCTCTGCCGTCATTTTTATCAAAGTTTTGGGACTGGAATAACTCATTAAATATGATTGAAATCAAAGTTCAGATTCAAAACCTACTCCAACGAGAGAAGTAAAAGATGGAGAAGTCCCATTATAATCTTTCTTTAGGAAAACAACCTAGAATATTCTTTTTCCTGCATGACCAGGAGCAATAAATTCCATTATCTTTTCTTGGCAGGAAATCTGAAGTGCTGGAACAGATTGCTGTTGAAAAGTCAAGAAATTGATTCTCAATCAGCTCTTCTGTTGGATCATTTTAGCTATAGTTCTGGTATTTAAAAAGTCATCAGACGAATAGGTTTTGGCACTAAGTAAGGTGGACATGAGGACCTGAAATGGCATTGTCTGGCCTTTTCAGGAGTGATACAATTGCACAGCTTTTCACAGAAGAAATCCCTCATTGCACATCGTATTTGTTTAAATTTCAGCAGAGTGTAACTACTGTCAGCAGAAATCTATATAAATGACATCAAAAATCCTGTTTACAGAACAGTGCATGGGATGATTACTACTATTGAGAGCTTAATATTCAGTATCTGGTATGAAAGTTTTGTGGGTCTCAGAAATCAGGATCTCTGCCTCAGTCCTGTGTCTCCCAAAGATAGCCTGAAAGCAGACTAAGAGAAGTGTGCTACATTCTTAACATCAGTCTCTAGGCAACAAAGAGATGAATTATAGCTACTGAATAGCATATGATCATAAAAGGCTCAAATTTTAGCAATCACATAAATACTGTATGTACCTTTATACATACAAGTATCTAATCCATACTTACCATACATAGATGTATATATATAGAAGAGTATGCACTCATGTATAGAGCGTGTGTGTGTGTACATATATAGAGATTTGTACATAAAGGTCCATATACTAATGTGATTCTCATATGAAAATGTATCTATATACATATAGGTATAGTATGTATATTATATGCATAACATATGTATACCAGAATAGATGGTATTTCACGTGGTTCCCATCATATGTGTGCATATAGAGAGGTATGTGTGTGACATATGTATGTATGTATGTACCTGTATTTGCATGAAGATATATGTACAGGTGACTGTTATGTCCACCATGCTAGAAGTACTTAGATTCAATTGTCAAAGCAAGGTCATATAGTCCTAGTCTTTGGTCAAGTCACTGCAGACTGATGTCTGACCTCTTTCAGTTTCCTGCAATGTCTGTATCAATTCATATTACCTCTAAACTACCAGAGAGTGTGTTTTGAGTCATACTTTCCCTGCTGTATATGAGCATAGCTGTAAATAAGAGCAAAGGCAGCAATCCTGGCACTGGTAGGTGATAATATGCTGGTTTGAAGTCAGATGACATCCAGTATGGCCTAGAGTTTGATTTTTCTTTGGGGATGCAAGAGGATCAACTAGGAGGTGCCATTAATCTCATTTAAGAACTCACCATCTCTGAGGGTTCTTCGACTTCTCCTCCACTTGAAAAGGCAAACATTGCTCCTCCTTGACTATAATCACTCAATTCAACTAAAATAAATTTTCCTTCAGCACAGGGTAAGTGGGAGAGTTGGTGGTTTGCATGGACTGAGTCACTGCTCCTGTGGAGAAATCCCACATGAAATATTCAGGGAAATAGGAAACATGAAAGAGAACAGTTAGAAAAATGAGGTCTTCATGTATATCTGTAGATGCAGGAAAGCAATATTTTTTGCTGTTTCCTGTTATTTAGTGAGGTTATATATACCTTTAACAAACTGTTTTATTTCCTGTCTGTCCAGTAACAGTTTCATTCTCCTTTTCCACAAAAGCATTTATGCCTCCTTATTCTTAGCTTTTCACTACAGCACAGGAAGATAAAGGCAGGAAAGCCTGTACTGAGGGTCAAGAAATTACAGCTGTTCCAATCAGAACATTAAAAAGGCTCCAAGGTACCCTAAAAGACAGGAGAGATGATCCTGCCAGCACTCTCCAACTCTTAATCTGAAGGGTATTTTGTCAAAACATCCTTAAGACATTTGAAATTGTTTACAGAAAGGTGGACAGTCTTTTCTTGTTTCCATCAAAACTTTAATGTTCCTTCAGAATGTATCCAACTTCCTGAAGAGCATCTCTGCATGGGCTCCTTAGATATGTTCAGATTTCAGCTGAGAGGCCAACCCAAGAAAACCAGTAGAGTGAAGAGGCAGAGCAGGGAATAGGAAAGTGCTACAGAGCCCAGAAGCCTAATGAATATTTATTTATTTACAGAAAGTAAATCAGCCCAATTAGGCATCCTGGACCTTTGATCACTCTATTGGGACACAAAAGACTGCCCTAGCATCCACTTTGCTCTGTTGGAAAATGGGGTCTTTTACATTGGTAGTTATTTAAGAGACCATTTTTTTAGCTATCTGGAACTTTAAAAGTCTTTGGGTTTTGTTCACAATCTGCAAAACTCCATGAGCCAGACTCCACAAGCCAACACTGGTCATCCCTCAGACTGTGGTCAGTTAATTGTTTAGGGCTTACTAGGTAAACTCAAAAGGTTAAAATGCTGCCTGAAAGTCAGGGGGCACCAATCCCAGTCAGAAAACAACAGAACTGAATTAGCAATATGACTTTCAGGTTTTGTTATCATGGCAAGGGCAGGAGGGGTGGCTTCAGGACTCAGGGCCAGCTCGGAGTCAGAGCAGCTGAGGTTGTTTCCATCCCCCTGGGATGCCGGGCCACGGCCCAACATGGCCCACAGGAGCTGCTGCTCAACAGGCTCTAATGGCTGTGCTACAGGCCCTGGGGCACCACAGCCCTGTCTCACCCCTCCATAGGGCCCACCTGTGAGCCCATAGCTTGGCCTCAGCCCATCCCTGTTTCCCAAATATGGTACTACCTGCTGTTCAAGAAGCCAATTCTCACGTGGAGTTGAGGGGTTTTTTTATCATTTCTGCACACATCCTCAGTATGCCAGCTACCCACTTCCATACATTTCAGTGGTGAAAGTGAAATAAGGATAAAATAATACCATATAAGTGTTTTTAATTTTGTAAGTTTTGACTGTAACTTTCCAGGGTGTAACAGCTTTTGCAAGCAGGAATCCGCC
>JAWWEU010000081.1:135728884-135797548 GCA_035583155.1 Acropternis orthonyx | reverse complement strand
GTTGGGAGGGGGGTTTCAATAAGTTATTTTTTGGTTTGTCCTTTATATCTATACATATATATGCTGTAAATTTCTGTAACTATATGTGTATATACCAGTTTCAGTTTTAAGGTTTTTGATGTTCCTCACTTCTTTTAACTGAAACTCTGTCACGTTGGGAGGTGGTTGGCATTTTGCCAAGAGTCAAACCAAAACAATAACAATATGTATAAATACAAAAGACAAACCAACAATAACTTATGAAACTTCTCTCCCAACAGCACACACACTTCACCACCCAGAACCCTAGAAAAACACACCCCAAAGAAAGGGAAAGAGTAACCCAAACAAAACAAAAGTATTTTACTTCCCTAAGACCAAAGCTGCTATGGATATCTCGGCACAGGAATGGTGAGGCCTAATCTTTCTGAGCTGCAGAAGCGAGGTGCTCTCAGCACGGCCAAAGCGAGAAGAGAGAGACACTGGGAGCTGCTCTTTGACTTATTGTCGAGCTGACATCAGATGGCATGAAATACCTCATTGGTCACTTAAGTCAGCTGATACTTGTCCCTAACCACATGACACACAAAACTGGGGCTTAGCTATATTTCGCTTCGGGCCTATCTAAAACTAAAACCTTAATCTGAGTTTTTTTGGGGGTTATCAAACCCATCACTGATGGTCTTAAAGGTCTTTTCCAATCTAAACAGTTCTATGATTCTATTACAAATGAAATGAACTCACAGCAGAAGACAGTATTCTAAAGATCTCACTCCCTGTCGGTAACATAAACTGGGATCTGAGTCAAACTGGAATGTGAGAGGTCTGCAGAGATACTACCATCATACAGGTATCAGATGCGGCTCAGTGGACATGAGATATTGAAAAATGTATCAGGTGACAGCTTTGGAAACTGAAATTCTCACTCTACAACTGAAAAATAAGGTTCTCACAAGCATGGTTCACTTACGAAAACAAGTGATCTGCTTTGGTGACAAAAGACAGTTGTTCATATCACCTACACTGAGACTATCAGCAAGAGCACCTATGTTTTATCTTTTTTCCCTCTGTCATAATACAAGTTCTTCTGATACTATATTAACTATAGGTGATTAACTTGTATCATTTGTTTGTTCCTTGACCTTCAGTCATTGTGTTCAACCTAGAAAGTTAAATTAATTTTTAAACTCTTTGAACCCAAGTCTTTTAGTACTTTGAAAACAAGAGACAAAGGTTTTAAACTTGGTCTGATATTCTGTGGGAAGTCAGCACTGAGTTGAAACTAGTTTGATGTGTTTGTAACAGCTGTTGCCACTAATTCCATGGAAGTATGCACCAGATGGATCTTCCCAAGCTCTGAGAGCTTCAGATCCATGGAATGGATCATGGAACTATGTCAAGGCTGTAGATCCAGCAGAAAAATACGAAAAATGGAAGTCAGCTTGAAACAGTTAAGACAATGTCAGTGAGGAGTCAAGTAGAGATCCTCACTAGGAGACTGAATTAGATAGTCACAGGTAGTCTGCTTCTAACAAAAGAGACTGCACCAAGACTGTCCAGAATTGCCCAGTTTGTACCTGTTCTTCATATGCTGATAGGTCCTATGATAAGGCTTGGAATTTTTCTAGCAGTTCTATTGGTATATGTGGTAAAGCTCAGATAGCTCTGTATCACCTGCTATTGCATATCATTCTAATCTATCTGCAAGTATGTGTTAAATTAGGTTATACAGAAACAACTAATCCTTGTAGTATTCCGTAATTAAACTTTCAAATCACTACCTGTTTTATTGTTGCATCCCAGGAGTGTGTACAAATTTACCAAATTCTTCTGAGTTTCTACTCACTCCCTTAAAACAAGGCTGTAATATCACATGATACAGAGGCACTAAAGAGGAAGAGAATGGATCTCTTTCCTGTGCTCTTCTAGACAAAACCATGCTCTCTTTGCACCACTAATGCAGTTTGAATGCCATGTTCTGGTCTGAAGCCAGCACTTTACGTTCCAGTGAATGGGTTTGTATTTGCCTTTGTGTAGCTTTTCTGGGAACCTGTTCCAGAAGGAGGGACAGTGGGAAACCGTTGAGTGTATAATAAAATCATAGAATGGTTTGGGTTTGAAGGCACCTTAAATAGCATCTATTTCCAACTTCCCTTCCATCTCTCTTGAGTGTCTCAAATGGGACTAAAATTTGTGATACACAGCTGGAGAATATGGAGCCCTTTCCAGTGGGGCATGAAAAGACCTCTTTAAATGGTAACAGCAAGTCCAAAGGTATTCTAAAAAACAGAAAGACTCTGTAACCGATGAATACCTGGTGCCTTTTTAAAGCTCATTAAAAATGATTCCCAAAAAAGCATGTAAAAAGCAACTTGGCAATGTGAAATGTATTTGTTTAAACTGAAGCCCACAGTGATGGGGTTGACCTTGGCTGGTCACCAGATGCTCAGCCAGTCACTCCATCACTCCCTTTCCTCAGCAGGACAGGGGTAGAAGAAAAAAGGAAAGACTCACAGACTGAGGTAAGGACAGGGAGTTTATTCCCTAATTACAATCACAGGCAAAACAGACAAGACTTCAGGGAAATTATTTTTATTTATTGTCAATTAATAACAGTACGAAAGTGAGAAATTAAAGCAAAATTAAAAACACTTCCCCTCCACTGTCCCTTTTTCCCAGTCTTTTGCTTCATTTCTGACTCTTCTACCTTCTCTGCCCCAAGCAGATCAGGGGGATGGGGCATGCATGTTGGAGTCAGTTCACAACTGATAACTTTGCCTCTGCTGCTCCTTTCTCCTCATGCTTTTCCACTGCTCCAGCGTGGGGTGCCTCCCACGAGATACAGTCCTTCACAAACTCCTCCAGTGTGGGTCTTTCCCACAGAGCACAGTCCTTTGGGAACAAACTGCTCCAGTGTGGGTCCTCCACAGGTCCTGCCAGAAAACCTTCTCCTGTATGGGTCATCTCCACAGGCCACAGCTCCTGCCAGGAGGCCACTCCACTGTAGGGTCTCCATGGGCTGCAGTTTCCCTCAGGGCACATTCTTCTCCCTGGTGTAGGGTCCTCCATGGGCTACATGAGGACAACCTGCATCACCATGGTCTTTACCATGCACTGCAAGGAAATGTGTGCTCCAGTGCCTAGGGCACCTCCTCCCCCTCCTTCTTCTGACCTTGGTGTCTCCAAAACTGTTTCTCTCACATTTTCTCACTCATCTCTCACAGCTGCTGTGCAGCACTTTTTAACCTTTCTTAAACATGTTATCACAGAGTGCTACCAACAAAGTTTTAAGGACTCAGCTTTGGCCAGTGGCAGGTCTGATTTGGATCCAGCTGGAACTGGCTCTGTCTGACACAGGGGAAGCTTCTGGTGTCTTCTCACAGGCATCAACACTGCAACCCCCTGCTCCAAAAACCTTGGCACATAAATATGCATAACAATGTTAATAACATCTGGCTTAGAGATTTACTCTCAAATGCCTTACTCACTGAATTCTCAGGCAAAATTACTGCCTTTCTAACCTGGTTAGAATCCAGCACAATGCTTTGAACAGTAGTAGATTTTCTCTCGAGAAAAAAACAAGACCATTATTATTATTGTTTACTATTCTTTTAAAGTCATCATAAGATGCATTTGCTTCAGTGAGCACTGTGATCTGTGTACATTTTATATTTTATAAAAATATCCTACCCTCTTTTCCCACTGCTTCATGGAGGCTGCTTGAAGATGAGACTGGCATAATAAGGCCAGCACTGCTGGGTAGTGTAACAAACTTGTCAGTAAATGTTAATATCAAAAACAGCATCTCAGAAACATTTTCTTTATTCTTCTCACTTGCTTAAGATGTGTGGTTTCTTGTCTTAACACTTGCCATATTCAGTTAAAAAATATACACAGATTTAAAAAGAAGTTTAATTAAAACATTTCATTTAAAGCCAGGAAAAGGTTCAGAATCTAGTCATTAGAAGGAAAGAGAATAGGCAGCTATACATACTTAATTTCCTCTGCATACTAGAAATAAAGTCTTTTGGTGTGAAATTCTGACATATTTATCACCATTGCACTCAGGAACCATGGGTTAAATCCTTGACCATGTATAAATCCTCTTTTTGATGCTTCAGTGGAAGATTCACCATGACAGAAAAATACTATGCAAATCAGATTACATTTTCCTGCCTTAGGGATTCCAATCTTTCTGCCCATTGACCATGTCAACCTTCTCTATATAGACACATTAAAAAATCACAGAGAAAGATGCACTAAAAGTAATAAAATAATTAAAACCTTACAGAGATAGAGAAAAGAGATTAATTTGCTGGGGAAAGAAATAAGAAAGGTGTCAATAGAAGGATAAAATTTGGAAAAAACGTGGAGAATAACTACTCACACTTCCATATTTTCTAAATATAACAATTATATTCAGAATTATAATCAAAGAGAAAGGTCATGGTCCCAACTGTGGGTTTTTGCATCATGTTCTGCCCTTTGGGTGAGCAAATTTGAATCTCAGGCATGTGTGATGTGAAATGCAGTGCCTGCATGTAAATTTACTGCACTAACCAAAGAACAGAATATGTGAAAGTCTTTGGGGCATATGAGCAGAGCTGTCAGTGGTGACACTGAACTCACATTGCTTGCATCCCAGAAGTTATCGTAAGCATTGATAAGAGGTGCACCATACTACATCTTCACACTAATATAGTTACCTGGGTACCAGTTGGCTTGATAGAAAGTGGCGAAATCTGATGTGTGAATATAGCAGGCTCTAGTCTGTTGAAAGAACCACACC
The DNA here is from genome assembly GCA_035583155.1 of Acropternis orthonyx. Lineage (NCBI taxonomy): Eukaryota > Metazoa > Chordata > Aves > Passeriformes > Rhinocryptidae > Acropternis > Acropternis orthonyx. The sequence continues at coordinate 135,792,780 of JAWWEU010000081.1, read as the reverse complement.
AATAACCAGGTTCCAAAAAGTCTGGAGGCCGTTTAGATATTGTATAGAAAATATCTTTTCTCCTTTGATATTTTCAGGTAATTTAATTTGAACCCATTTGTGCTTTCCTCTTTGGTGAAGAAAAACAACAGATTTGTCTAAGTGATTCAGAGAGGTGGCTGTGGGTAACATACCATCTAATCCACCTTCTTTCACTGAGCAACTGAAAGATTTGCAGCTGAGCTTGCTGAGTGGGGAGGGAACAGTAGGAGTCTAAAAGTATGCAATGTCACTAAACTCTTTATTCAATAAGTGCAAAATTTATTCCACAGTCTCTTCAGCAAATATATTTATGGCTTTTACATTTGTGATGGCTTAGTACTCTGACATAAAATTTTCCTTTGTTTATTCAGGCTTGTCCAGCAGTACAGGACTGCTCTGTAATTTCTGTATTTTCAGATGGTTTAGGACAAAGGGAAGGTTTTACTTGGAGACTGCACATCAAAATTCCTGAGGCAAGAGGTTGCGTAGCAATGGGAATATAGTGCATGTTCAATACTGAATCGTCACCCTTGCCTTTCTGTTACTATGGAGATGGCATGGTTGCTTCACAGCTTACTCTGCTAACGCCACAGCTGCAACTGGAGTTTTGGTAGGGTACACGTGATGTCACTGCTCCTCATACCTTCTCTGTCCTTCAAAAACACTACAGAGGAAATTGATTATTTTTCAGATTGTGCTTAGATCACGGCTTGTTGAAGTACTCTGTTACTTCTGTGTTTAAGAATATCTCTGTCAGTGCATCCTAGGACTGTGTGAAGCTCAAGGGGAAAAAAGACTTATTCTTTAAACATATGCACTTCTAAAAGTACTACTGTGAATTATCTCTTTTCTGTCTAAGAACCTACAAACAGGATATCTTATGTCATTTTAGAGAACTTCATATATATGTTCAATTTAATATTGTGATGTGAAAACCATTATTAACATAGATTATAATGAATGTACATTTATCAAGTATTTTGTGTTCTAGGGCTGCAGTGAGGGAGAAAGGGAGGGAAGTTAAGCAGCTGACGGCTCCAGGTATGAGAGAGGCATATGGCAAGGAGCCATCTCTCTTGTTGTTGTGCCAAAAATATTTTAACTAACACATTGAACAGAAAAGCAAGTCATATCATGGTTTCTTTTTATGAACAGCATTTGACAGGCTGCACTTGTTCAGAAGTATGTCTGCTTTTTTGAAAGACATTTCTCACTTCAAGATGGGAGAAGCAGCTACAACTGGATGTATAAAAACCCATTTAATGTACATGTGAACACTTCAATAACTTTCAATGCTGCTTTAAACTCCCATAGTCAAGACCTTTTATTCTTAACCAGGACTACCATATATTCAGTTTTTTCCACTGAAAGAAAACATATTTTTTTTCCATTGAACTATCTTGCCTGCATGAATTTTGACGAATTGCCTTTTTGCTTGAAGTTTTGCCTGAATAATATTGTGTTTCAGATGAAACAGCTCAAACTACTCTGCATGTGTTATATGACAGCAGTGAGTTCATACCTTTTATCAAAAGCCAAAATCTAGCAAGCAGGGAAATCATGAGATTTTCTCATTGATGTGCTCCACAGCCAAAGGTACATCTGTAACGAAAGCAAAGCTTTTTGAGGAAATATGGGCTCATCTACTAAGCAACAGGACAGCACTGGAATCACCCAAGAAGTTTCAGAAAGACTATCTTATCTGCTTGCACTTTATTTTGTTAACTCTGTTGAATTGTGTTGTCATCACAACTGTTGTCATTTGGTATACAGACTCGACCCTTTAAACAACAGAAGATGTAAATCATGTTTTGCTTATACCTTTTGATTTCTTCAATGCATACCATCCACCTTGGAGCATAAGTTTTATGAAGCACGCACGCCCCCTGATTCATCTAAGTGAAATACTCAGCCTATGCCGTAGATAAAATTTATCTAATGTAACACTGAGTGGACCTCGGCAAATATGTAATATATTTTGCTATGCTATACTAGTCTTCTGCTGGTTTAAAGTCCTCTCGAAATTACATTCAGAGAGGTGCAAATCACTCAGCTCTGCTATTCAGTACGTCCAAGGGTGAGTCCATTTCCCATTATCATCAATCATGCTCCTTGCATAAGCAGGTTCCCGTAAGGCTGGAGTCTGGTTTGCATCCCATTAAGACTAATGGCCGTCCCACGCGCACTTCAGAGACAATGTAGCCACGCCGTACAGCCGTAATTTCCCAGCTGCTGGGCGAGCTGCCTGCCAAGCCGTCCCGCCCGCCCCGCGCGGCGGAAGGTTCGTGGGATGCCGGTCCCTTCCGCCCGGCGCTGTCCGCGGTGCTGCAGGCGGGAGCATCACCTCCCCGCGCTTCCCCTCAGGCACCGTGGCACAAGGGAAAAGGTTATGGTAGTCTTACCTGCGTTGAGTAATAAATAAATAAATAAATAAATAAAATTTAAAAGATTAATTATTGTAGGAGAAATTTGATTGTTATACAAATATCCTTATATGATGTCACTTCATATAGCAGTGGGGTGGACTACGTGAATTTTCAAGGTCCTTTCCAAATTAAACCATTCTATGAATATTAAAGCAGGTTAAAACAGTGCTAATCCCTTTCCAAAAGAGACACAGTTTGATATCAATGTCACTAGAATAAACCAGCTTACTCAAACGGAAGTGCAGTTATCTTCTACCATAATTTTTCACAGTGAATTTTTCAGAAACTCTTGTAGGTTTGAAGCAAATAATCATATTTAAGTTATGGAAGGGTTCTTGTGACCAAGTGTTTGTTAGCAGTTAGCTGGTTTTAGCAGTGCACTTTAAGTGATTTCACTCTCTTTCTAGAAAAGGGAACATCTAGGTTGAACTAGCGGAGAAACCTGGGCTTCAGGTGATATTTTCTCCCTTCTGGAATTAATAAAGTACTTCAAAGAGATCAGAAAAAGACAAGATCAAACACCTTAGTCAAGGAAGCACTTAAGACAACAGCAACTTCCACAGGGGAATTGTAAGTCATTCACATGGGGACTCCAGGAGTTTCAAGAAGACACTTATTAGGAAGATAAATGGGATATGGGAAGCTGTTCCCTGGCTGGCAAATGGCCAGAAAAGAAGGACATGAATGAGAAGCACATAAACAAAGATAATAGAGCAGTCACATACATAAGCAGTGCAGAAAAGCACTCCTGAGACAAAGAAAACCAGACAGAAATTCCAAAAAAAGGAGACTCTAGCCATGGAAAATCCCCAGGGAACTGGGGTAAGGTAAAAGTGTCTCTAGTGAGTAGGATTAACAAAATTGTTATCATATAATTTGATCAACTGTTACTTTTCATACTTTTTTTTTCCTTACTTAGGAGTTTGTGAATATTTACTAGAGTGAAAAAGGTGAATGTCCATGTAACCAACCTTCTTTCAACTTACAGTATTCAATACATGTGAGTACATTCATTAAAAAAGTATTTTTTTTCCCCAGTCTCAGCTGTGACATTTGCCATGGGACAGATGGTATTGGCCATACCAGATTCCACTGATACATGCCACATAGAACTAAATTGTTCAAATATTATAATGGATTTATTTTTTTTTAAAAAAAAAAGTTCCTAATTTTACACTGTTTTTCCCTTGCTTCAGTTCATCTCCTGATTGCTGTTTGTACACCTTTTTTTTCATTTTAAACAGTATATGTACTTCACAGAAGGCATATAGTACTCCCGAAGAGGACTGACATGTCTGATTCTCACTGTCTTTGAGACAGGCTCACAATAGTTGATAGCAAAGTATTAAGAAAGGGGCAGAATTAGTCAACTATCAAATCTTATTTTCAGTGCTTGAATATATTTGTACAAGAATTTCTTGAAAGAGCAACAAACACTATCATTCAGCTTCATTTATTCATGCCTTTAACTGTTGCTGGTTTCTGCCCACATTCACTCTGAAAGGGTGCAGCACAGTGGGTCTGATTTTATTAACTGGATATTTGGCTGGAAGCGCTTTGTCAGATCAAATCATTCCTCTGCAAAGTAGCAGGAGCAGTGTGAAGTAGCAGGTTTTCCATTAGCGTTCTGCCTAGAACAAAGGTGCAGTTCTGCAAATAAGGCCTTAGTGCATGCCTCTCTGTTTTCTGTTTTGGAAGGAGCACAGCAGCCGCATGCTAAGTATATTTAAACAGCTTTATTCTTTGGACAGAGATCAAAAAAGAAGATATCTTTTACCAGTGTGTCCAAGACAGGGTTCTCTCAGAAGAACACAGCTGTTCCTGTGTTATCTCATCTCTTCTTCTCAAAAGGCAAGTCTTTTCTTGTTTAAAATGTGAAGGAGATTTATCATTCCTATTGAACTCACACTGCTGGTCAAGCTCTGCTTGCCTTCCTGAATCAAATAAACAGCAAGCAGTACTAAAAAGATTAAGAAAGTAATGTTTGTGGAAGAGAAATAATTTCAGAAATCCTTCATGTTCATAGTTCAAAATAATACAGCAATCAAGAAATCAGCATGCTTCATCTCAGACAGTAATAAAGAAATCTTAATCTCTGACTGCTACAATAATTCTTAAAGTATTATTTAAGATACTTTTTTGTCTTTTACTGTGTTTCATACTAGCTGATTTTAATAGTCTTCATCAATGTATACAACATTTTGACATGCGTGAAAACCAGCGCAAACCTGCTGTACAATCCAGCATAACTTCAGTGTCTGACAGACAAACAGTAGTTATTAACCTGATTGTAGATCCCTAATATATATATATATATAGATTTTAAGGCTTATTATTTGGCCTTATATTATTTAGCCTTGTATTTTCTCAGGAATTGAAAGCTTTACTGGAGAGGTCCTGCATAGAAAAATCTCTGTTTAAATTTTGCTGAGTTTTGAAGTGTATAAAGAAAACATTTCTTTACAAAGAGAGTACTCAGACACTGAAAGCTTCTCAGACATTTCTCAGGCTTCTGAGAGAGGTTGTGATACCTGTCAATATTGAAGAGGTATTTGGACAATGCCTTTGATAACACACTTCAAATTTTGGTCAGCTCTGACGTGGTCAGGCAGTTGGATAGATGATTGGTTTAGGTCACCTTCAACTGAAAAAGCTTAGTCTGGTCTAGTTTGTAAAGTTGTTTGATTTGATGTAAATTATTTTTATCTTTTTCTTTTACAAAATCTTGATCTCTAACATCAAAGGGTTGAAGTCAGAGTACCTTAGGAGGTTAAATGTGTAAACGTGAACATTAACTGTGCTCAGCTCATTAGGATTGATATTGCCTGACAGGGCAGCACATTCTCCTTTGGAAATGTGGGTTCACAAGAAGTGGCACATCATTTTGCATTTGGTTCTGAAGTCTTCATAGTGCTTAGTGTGCAGTTCAGAAGAGCAGGGTGTGGTATGTGCTGTACTTTCTGACTTGATCTGTTGAGAGTATATTCTGAAGCTCATTCGTGTTATTTTCTTCCTTGATGTTAAGTGGTACATATGCTACAGGAAGAAAAGGAATAGCAGTGAATTTTTATGGGAAGAGCGTATGATTTTGAACAAAATGTAGGCAACACCACTACAGACAGGTGCCCTAGTTTTTGCTGTCATAAGCTTGCACAGAGAAATAGCTGGGTTTCCTTTCCTGTGCTATCTTCATAGGAAAGGAAAATGAAAGCTGAAAATCTCATTTATATTTTAGGTTCCCTATGCCAAGAATGCCTACAGCCATGTGCTTCACCCAGCCACACTCAAATTCTGCTGCACTCCACAGCTAGCCCTGCTAAAGCCAGCATAAATAAAGTACATGACCTTAAACGCCTGCTTTTACTCCAGTATAGACACACACAGTCTTTTTTGACATTTACTGGAATTATCTGACTCATATAAAGAGTTCATATGGAGTTTCTGTACGAATAATTATTTGTTACTGGATGCTATAAAGAATGGATATCTTAATATATCTAGTATCTGTGAAACCAAATATCCTCTCAATTCTTTATTGTTTGCAGTTTTTTCACAAAACCAGATAAAATCTTTGCTGTTCAAAAGATCTAAGAAAAGGTTCTCTGCAGATTCTTTTTACTTACACTGAAATCATATAATATGAGTATATTGCATCCTTATTTGATGAAACTTGATTCTCAGAATCACTTCAGAAAAAGTGCTTCTAGCAGGCTAGGCATTCAAGAAGGAAAAGGTGTTCCATCTGATCTGCCATTCTTATTTACTTTAAGATCCCCTAATAATTTACAGTAATTTTCTCTTTCCCATTCAGTACTCCACAGGGAAGTCTGTGACACTGCTTAGCTCTACCATCAATTGGAGGATCAGCTGTATAGCCTGGGATACTCTGAATCACTGGCCCTATTTATCAAAATTTAGATATCTTTATATAAATATACAATTTATATATATTTACATATCTCACAATTTTGTACTATTTTTATACACTTAAGCTCATGATTAGATTTTAAACCTCTACAGATGTGAAGTAAATAAAGCAGTGTGCATAAGTGTATAAGCATATATTATTCTCAGTCTTCAGGAAGGTTAAATTTAATACAGATATTCCAGAGTATCTTAATTTATTCAAGGAAAATACAAACAAAATAATCTATACGAAAAGGTGACTGAAACGATTGTTCAATTATATCAGCTGAAATAAAGACTGAACCTTCCTAGTCTGGCAGAAGGGTGATGCAATTCAAGTCATTTTAGGCTGCATTGAAAAATAGCTGAATTAACTGAAGTGACCTTGCATCTATAATAAAAATGAGCATGGAGCTCATCACTATAGCTCAATTAATGCAACATATATTGCTACATTAGAGAAGCTTTAGGCCTGACTTCTTTCCTTTATTAGGTTCATTTAAGGACCAGTTTTAGTATATGGATAATTTGCTTCATCACCTGTGAAGAAGGAATACGACAGTAATTCTGTACAGCTCTCAGCTGTGCATACACACAGGTTTGACAGTATGAAGACGTTATTCCCTGTGTCTTAGCCTGTGCTGACTATGGAAAAGAACAAGATGTCAGGCTGTGAAATTATAACCTTCCACTGTACCTGGCTCAACCTTAGAAATGTGCGTAGAGCAGAACCATGGTGACTTCGCTGGAGTCATTCTCTTGTGCTTTTACAAGTACATAAAGCATTGGGTTAGAGGTTTATAGTGTTTTCCAGAAATTCACTAACTTCTCATCTGTCCATACCAAAGACATTAACTGCAATGAAATGAAATTATAAGGGTTGAAAAACAACTGTGAGAGACATATTTTTATTGTCTTTATTGAAGTTTATATATTGCAAAAATAAATGGAATACATTTGCCACATAAACTGTGTAAGGGAACAGAGGATAAATTTATTATGAACTTAATTAAATTGCTTTATATAATGAAAGGAAGATCACTGGCAACATAATATATCCTCTTGGACCAAAGGTGGTTAAAGAGATAATTCACCTGGTGATAATGGGCTTTGAGATTATAAATGTTGGTTATTTGCTTTGGAGCTTGCTATTTCTCCAGGAATTACCATACTAAAGTTATCACTTTTGTGAAAGAATTAATTATAATTGCTTTTCTCTAGGATGTGCTGAATACATGTAAGCTGAGTAATTAAAAAATACCATGTGCCATTTGTGTATGCCATGGATTCAAATAATGGCACAAGAAATTTTTTCCTTTCTGTGTCTGAAGATTCTGAGTATTCACAATGAATGCAGCAAAATTGCATCAATAAACATTAGCATAGAAGAGGTAAATTGACTCAGACTGCATTAACTACACATTACAAGACCCTAAGTGCCTCTCTGAAAAGTTGTTGTTCTCTGCTCATGGAAAGAATTTGGAAGTTTTTAATCTTCTTCAAGAAAATAGCTTAGAAAATAATTTTGGAATAATTTTGGACAGGGGGTGGATGTATTTCAGTAAGTCTGTCCTCAGAGCCAGTGATCCAAACTGTGGGCTGCAAAACAGTCTGGACATTGATTAGCTGAGCACTATGGAATCTCAGGTGGTTGTGCATCTGCCAGTCAGGAGAAGTGAAAAATCTGTGAATGTTTTCCTACTGAATATTTCAGAAAATTGAGAGCAGGTAGTTGAGGGTCTGAGGAATTAGATTTTTGGTCATCTCTCCAAATAGGCAAGCAATTACCCAAGGTACTCTCCCTACTGTTTTAGGTAATACAGTTGTGTGAGAGAATCTAAATCTGAAGCATAGACAAAGAAGCAGGAGACATCATATTTTTATATTCATGTGTCATGTCCATATTTCCACTGCCCCTTCCCCCATTAATACAGACAAGTCCAAAGGCCAGCCAGTGTCTTACATTAGATACTGAAGAAGTATTCATTCAGCCACATGGATGTGAAACACTACTTCTTTTATCAAATTCTCTCCTCCTAAATTAAAAATTTAACACATTTTGGAGGGAGATCTCCCTTGGATTTTTAAATAAATACTGCTTGATTACCGACTGCAAATGATGTCCACATCTAACCCACTATCCAATTGTTAGCAGAGCACCACTCCTAGTACTTATTCACCAAAAACTGCACGCTGTGCTTTCCTCAGGAAACAGTAAATTCCCTTATATGCATTTCAAAGGTTGTATGGTTTGTGTTGCCTTTTCCTTTGCCTAAAAGAAGAGCAGCAGAACCGTAAACTAGTTTAAAATCCTTTGAAATTATTTATAAAGTTAAAAAAAATTAGCATGCTGAAAAGGCATAAAAATCAATTGAGTTTTTACTACAGATCTGTAGAATATTAAGATTTGGAAGATAATCTATCATTAAATCTCAATAAGAATAGAATTGAAAATATTATTCATTAGATTGTCTACAAACCAAAATAATAATGGTTAATTAAGTTACACAAGATGCAGTGGTGCTGTGGTGACTGGGTCACTCAAATAGTGCTACTTCAGTGAATTTATATAAAAACTGAGAGTCTGAAAACTTCTGTTCTACCATTAAATTCTGTAAAATTGGAAGTAGCACTGCATTTTTTCCTGACCTACTTTTCTGCGGTATTTCTGAAAGGTGTTAGTGCAATTGGTTTGAATGCAGATGCAGGACTTAGAAAGGAAATGTATCAGATCAGATTACTAATTCTTTAAAAAAAACCCTTAAAATAGAATCTGATAGCTATATTTATATTATTTCAATTGTATCACTTCAATTTTTATTTAAATGTTGGATAGGAGGAAAGTAGTTGCCCTCTATTTCAATGATGAAGGCTTTGGCAAATGAATGTTAACTACTGCAGGAATTTTTGCAGCATTCTAGATTATCAAGTTAATTGGCATTATCTCCCCTTTATTCTTCATGTAGATATAATTATTACATTCATCTTGATCAGCAAATATTTCTAGCACAATTCATAGGAAATTTCAGAGTCTATTAAGAGAATGAAAAGTGCTTTTGCCCACTAAAAATCACCAGTTCAGATAGGTCAGGATCTCTGATAAAGCCCATGAAGGCTGGTGTGTTGGGCAGCTCTGGTCAGAGCAGGGTTCTTTCTATTCCCTGAACTTTCCAGTTTAAAAGCCTCTGTCACACTTCTTATGCAGAAGTTTGCTGCTACCAGCTTAGTCCTTTGAAACTGCTCTGTGATTAACAGGTCAGACAGTTGCATTTGTCTCTCCAACATCTAAGTAAATCTTTAAGGGACTTTCTCTTCCCCTGCACAATTACCAAAAATGTGATTTCCCTAAAACCCTAAAAATAGCTGGCAAATGAAAAGAATATTGATAAACGAGTTCCAACCAATTTTTATTCTTATTCAGATAGTAATATCTTCTCCCACAGTAGAAATAGATGTGCATTAGGGGAAAAAAAATCTCTTCTTTCCCATTGTTCATAAAGCACAAGAGGTGTGATTTTATGTCAAATTCATGTCTATGGAGACATTGGTGTGTGACTATCATTACTCTGAGTGGAAAAGTGATTTAATGATTCTGAAAAAAAAGTTATTGGAATGAAGTGGGTGTCAGTCTCTTCTCCCCAGTAACAAGTGACAGGACAAAAGGAAATGGCCTCAAGTTACACCAGGGGAGGTTTATAGCAGGTATCAGGAAAAAAAAAAAATCATTAAAAGGCTGCCAGGCACTGGAATAGGCTGCCCAGAGAAGTGGTAGAGTCACCATCTCTGGAAACACTCAAAAAAACATGTGGATATGGCACTTGAGGACATGGTTTAATGTTGAAAAAGGTGGTGGTGTTAGGCTGATAATTGGGCTTAGTGATCTTAGAGGTCTTTTGCCAACTTTAGTCATTCCATCATTCTAATATCCCTGCCTGTCAGCTGGCACACTAATCCTATAACCTGCAAATTTTCACTGGAGTGTCGTGGTGGTTACCCTCTTGTGTGCTAGTTTTGGCCCTTGGCTTTGGTTGTGATATAAAGTGTGGCTGAGTTTTTTATCAGCATCAAGTTGTTTTTGTGTACCTTTGTGACATACCCACTGATCAAAGATAGCACATCTCTGGTAAACCACAGCTTTGCATTCAGCTTTTTCTTGCTGTTATGAGAAAATGGCTCTCAAAAACTTTGAAAACCACAATCTTCATAGCAATTTAAACATATTTTCTTTCTTTTAGACACAATCTTTTCTATATGTACTTACTTATGTATATATGATTAGTTTACTCTTACGTATTTCATATACCCTACGACAAACATCCTTACAAAAATCCCTCAAGCCACAAAAAACATTTTTCATTTATCTGATACATTTTTACAATACAGAATTTGTCAACATATTCATAAAATGGCCTTATCTTCAAAGCCCCGCCTTTCATTTCATGACATCTTATCATTCATATGCTCCAAGTAATATTAAAGAATAATGCAATTACTGCATTTTAGGACTATATCTGCAACTAAAGTAAGCAGTTACCTGATTAGAAAGTGCTCCTCCTCTCTCCGTTGTGCATACTGTGTAGAAATTATTCATGTCAGGCATGAAACCAATTTTGGCAGTACACAGGTTTTGTTTTACTGCCCTGGAACCACAGCTAAAAGTACTGTACTGTATTCCCTGGGATATATTGTGATAAGTGACTGAAAGCCATGGCTGCACTGGTGGGGAAGGCAGAAGGGATGTGGATGTCTTTGTAACCCCTGGATCGACTTCTCTGCAGCACTAGCACTGTGCCTTCACAACATATTACAGGTGGCTATTCTGGGTCTGTTTCTGAGCATGTGAAGATGCAATTGTATGATTTCATTTCCCACACAACCTTATTAACTGACTACGAATAATAATTTATGACAAATGTAATCCCTCTTCAATCCTGTAGGTAGGCTCGTGGTACCTACAGGAATAAGGAAAATAATTTTGTTTCGCTCATCCACTTCAATTAGACTTTGATTTTCCATTAAAAATATAGGTGTCATCTGTCATCCTCGCCTTCCCCAAAGGACCTGACACTTTCCAAGCTGTAGTGCCACTCATGAGCCATCCAGGAGAGGGTGCCGGAGAACAGTCTGCCGAAGAGCTCTCTGGGTAGTTTTGTTCCTCAAAATGCAAAACAAAGTCCATTAAAGTTAACATGCTTTTCTATTATCTCATCTCTTTAAGTCGTTCCTTTGCTAATTCAAACTTCTTGCTACCCACTGTGTCCTTTTCAAATGGCATATTAGAAGTGCAGACAAATAATAAACCCAGAACTCTTCAGTTCTGGAATTTTGTTGAGACGGCTTCAACAGTCACTTCAAAAAGATTTAACATCCTCTAGTGTTCAATATGAATTCATGCCTCAGCCATGTACCTATTTAAAGGATATGTATAATATTAAAGAACCACAAAATGATGGAATCATTTGGGTTGGAAAGGACCTTTAAAGACCACCTAGCACTCCATCCATGGGCAGGGACATTGTTCACCTGACCAGATTGCTCAACGCTGCTTCCAGCCTGGTGTTGAACACTTCCAGGAATATGTCATCCACAGCTTCTCTGTGCAACCTGTTCCAGTGCCTCACCACCCTCACAGTAAAGAATTTCTTATGTCCAATCTAAAGCTACTCTCATTCAGTTTAAAACTGTGGCCATCCAGAAAATTCCTTATACATCAAAAGCAAAATCATTAATTTTCTTAGCCTGCAGCCTCAAATTACGGAACAGAAGTCTTCTGGAATGGGAAGTATTTAGATAAAGTACACTGTCTCACCTTTCAAATTAGAAAGTTTTTGATATTTTTAAATGCATGTACTAGTATGGTGTTACTACTTTTATAAATGTTACTATGATCCCCTAAACTCACACAGTGACAAACATCAGTGAAATTAAAGAATAAAAACTAGAAAGGTGGCATTGCATTCAGGCAGACAAAAGATCGAGGCTAATAACTATTTATGACACAGAGTGTTTACGAGCTCCCTTCTCTTGTGCTTAATTATTTGCAGAAACTTCCAGATTTGGTCACCTGTGTTCTCCAGTCTTAATAGCAGAAACACCTTTGTGTGATCACTCAAAGCACATAGGAGAGTTCTTTGACATACTGTTAAAATTAACTGCATAATGATTTTTTGTGGAACAAATAAATTACTCTATCACATATGAAAATCTTTTTCCTAAGTTCACCTGATTGTTTGTTTGTTTTGCTTTTGAAATTATCCTCAATTACTTTTAAACGTGTGTGAGTTTTCAACGGAGGAACTCAGTTCACCTGGTCTGTGTCATGTTGGCAGAGCAAACTTCTAACTGGAGGCATTGAGGAGAGAACAAGAGACAGCAAAGTCACCGTTTTGGTACACAGCTCTGGAATGGAATAACAGCTACAACCTTCCAAGGCACTTTTTCTGTCAATTATAGGACATAAGTCTATAGGACATGCAAACATCCATCCCCCAGACTGTTCTGGCTGGCAGCATCCAAGGAATGTGCCAGCAACATCCAGGGGCTTAGCCAATTCATGTCCCATGTTTCCTGTGTTACAGGCATGGGAGAAGCAGTAGGTAAGGGAAGGATCAACAATGGGAAAGTAGTCTCTTCCATTCTAGACCAACTTGTCTGAGGAATGAGCAACTTGAAAAAGCAGTGACCAGAGAGGAAATATCGACAAAAAGTGCTGATGTGAGCCCATATCTAATTAAACTACACAATGGTGCTCTGCAGAAGGTGGTGGACTTCAAAACTGTAGAGGCTACTGCAGAAAAAAACTAGCTGAATTCATGGATCAAAATCCAGCTATGCCTACAAAATACAGCAATTTCACCTCTGCTGCAGAAAGCCCTTGACCTACAAATTGCCACAGGCTGAGAAAAACCTTTGCAAACATAGCATTGCATGCATAACCCCTGTCCTTCTATGCTTTTGCATGCATGCAGTGCTGGTCAGTGGCAGGGGGACACTGTCCCCACAGCCTTTAGCCTGAGCTCCTATGGCCTTTTTTAGGTTTTTTATTAGCTTAAGTGTTTGCAACATAATAAATATGTTAAAAAAGCAAGAGGAAAATTTGATTTACTCCCAAAACTACCAAGTAAATTTTGACAGTACAGCATCATTTTTGGGCTTGTTTAACTCTGAAGGTTCTCTTCCAGTATGATATTTTAGCTTATAACTTTCCCCCTTTTATTCAAGACATATATTCAATTTTAGTGTTACTATTGCATTTCTTATGAACATCTGCCAGAATGCATTCCTTCTAAAGATGGATTATTTTCTGGTTTGGATGTGGAGGAAGGATTTCTATTAGTTAAATAAAAATTCTGTTTAGCTGGAGTAATATTAGCAGACATTTTATAATACTATGCAGGAAGACCATAGTTATTCATTACTTTGCCTTTTACAATATTGCTATATTTACTACCTAACACAAAAATAATTTTTATTTCTTTCAAGGGGTAAAATCAAGTATATAATTAAATAGCTTCAGTAAATTGATTTTGATGAAGTTATAATTTTTAAAAGCATAGATAAAAATTTTATTCCTAGATAAAACATTTATTCTATTTATGTAATACATACAAATATATATATAGGTTTATGTTATTTGTTCTCATCTTTAAGATGTTCACTTCCTAGAAAAAAAAGTCATACATTATGTTTTAAAATGTAGTGACATCAACATACCTGTAAGCTGTACATGTTTTAGTGAAAATTAGCACTTTAGCCAACACTTCAATGGAAATACACTCTAAAACACCTATCAGATAACAGATTTTAATTTTAATTGCAAGACAAAATTATTGCTCTCATACAAGTGAAAGAGAAAAGTGATGAAATGGACACTGGGAGGACTTGAATCATAAGAGAAAAACCTGAACTGTTAGCCAAGCACTCAGGGTATGAACAAATCATGCTGCCAAGTTTCATTTCACTAAAAAGATCGCTTGCCAATCAAGTGGTTACCATTGGTGAGAACTGTGAAAGATCTCAGCTTTGAAAAGGGATGCAAGAGGTTAAGAAGTCTGAAGCTGCATCCCAAGATGTCAAATAAATGTGCCAGGAACCAGTCCCTGGCACAAGGGCTGACTGGAACAGACACAGCCCTGTTACTGACCTCCCAGGCAGCAAGGATCCCTGCTGCAGTCTGAAGGGCAACTGGGGTGAAGAGCCTGGAGAGGTAGAATTAATTGTGGTAATATACACTGACACCCACAGTGCTGGTCTCATCTCAATTCCCCCCTCCCAGTCCTAACCAAAATGATCATTTTTGTACAAGCTATCTGTAACCATTCAGAGGAAAAGGAGATGACTAAGAGTCAATGTGGATTAGTTAAAAATAAATCATGTCAAGCAAATATAAATTCCATTGTGAGAGGGTCACAGGCTCGTGGGTAAGAGAGAAACAGCTGAAGTCATACATTTTGATTTTAGTACTTCTTGTGACACTGTATTGACAGTGCATTCTCAAAGCAAACTAGTGACACAAGATAGAGGTGAAAATATCACTGACTATGTGAGAAACCAGATACAAAATCATACCAGGAGGACAGTTATCAATGGTTCATTGCAAAAATAGCAGCATATATTTCAGTAGGGTCCTCAAGGATTTGTCCTGGGTCTGGCAAACAGTTGCATTAACAGCCTGCATGATGAAATAAGGAGTGTAACATTAATGTGCAGACAACTCCAAGCTGAACAGGACAGTCAGTACTTTGAAGAATGCTTAGAATTTAAAATAATCCTAACAAGTTATATCACTTTACTATAATACAATGATTGTTTTAAACAGAATAAATGAAAATTAATGAAGGAATCATGAGCTAAACAGAATGAGGAAGAACTGAGATAAGCAGGGAGCAATATTCATGTGCATAAGAAGTTGCTACAAAGAGTGCACTCTGTTTCCCATGGCTGTGGGGACAGGATAAGAAGTAATGACTTTAACACTTTAGCACAGAAAGTTCAAACA
The DNA here is from genome assembly GCA_035583155.1 of Acropternis orthonyx. Taxonomy (NCBI): domain Eukaryota; kingdom Metazoa; phylum Chordata; class Aves; order Passeriformes; family Rhinocryptidae; genus Acropternis; species Acropternis orthonyx. Next base: position 135,777,429 of record JAWWEU010000081.1, on the reverse strand, counting down.
CCAAGCAAAGATAATAAAGAGTGGAAGAATAATAGTTGGGGAGATAATGGAAACCATTGCAGGAGACTTCAAAGAGCAAGCTAGTCATGTGTCTACCATAATCAATATAGGTACAGTTGGACTTCTTACTCCTTGAACAACTTCTATTGCCATTTACAGAGAACGTATTTATTATAAGTTCAGCAAAGGAAAAAGCCAAATTACATACGGACTGATGATAGGAAGGAACCTGATTTGTTACATGCAGCAACAAAAAATCTGAGCGTCTCCAGATAAGCACATGCCTGTGCCTCTACACAGCCCTGGGGGATGCAAATGCGCACCACTGCATCTGCAGAATCAAGGCTTCTCCAACACCCCTATATGAAGCAACAGAATAAGATGCCATCTTACTGCTTAGAACATTTTAAATTCATTTATAATTATTAAAAGGACAACAGTGTTTGCCAAGATTTGCAGGAGGATGATAAAAAAAGTCCTGTTGTTACAAACATTGAATCAACTCCCACCCAAATTTCCTAATGGCTCTGCAGAGTAACGTACCATTTAATTTCTTCACTCCATAGAACAAGGTGAATTCAGGTTTATTTAATATTCCCATTATTTTAAATATCTAATGAGGTCACACTCTTAAATCTAAAAGCGTTTTCTGAGTGGGAACAATTCCAAGTATGATTTCATACTGTTCATATTTTTTTCTAGTCCTATTTGGAACTGAATAGTGTCTTCTGACAAGAAGCTGGAGAAAGCGTATAATGTCTTCAACAAAAGCAGAAGGAAGTGATCATTTAAAAAAATTAGAAAAAGCGTCACATTATCAAAGAACTGTGAAAAAGCCAGGGAGTATGAACAGCAATTGTGACACATTACAATAGAAATCCAGTAAGAGATGCCATTACTTTCTCTATGTCTACAGAAGATGAGATTTTTAATTGGGGAAGAAAGAAGTAACACCACCTCTGTGATGCTATTAGTTGCCTGTCATTGAAAGTGGACCTTGTCAGCATGTTTCCACCTTACAAAGCACAAAAAACCTACTTACTTCTAAAATCCCTAAATGATTTTATCTTAGATTAAAATAAACCCTTCAGGTTTCTGAACTAATATTTCTTGCAGATTGAAGAAGACAGGAGATGAAATGAGAAATTGTACAGTACTTGGGGAAGATGAATTGGGCAACCCTGAAAATTTACTGAATGATTTGTTAAATGATATCAAAAAAGAGTAAAGTAGCCAAATTCAGTAACTTTTGGTGAGATTAGACTGTGTGGGATTAGTGACATGTAGATAATTTTGACTCATGATAGACTGTGAAAAACAAGTTTTATGAGGTACAAGGGAAAGATGTATTCCAATACATATTTGGGGCACCTAATAAATCAATATACAAACTTTTGAAAAATAAAGATATAAAACCCTTGAAATATTTGTATTCCTGTTGAAGCACTGCTAAACCTATTTGTGAAGATTCCTAGTTGGCAAAAACAAAGGTTTCTTTAAAAAAAGCCTTGAACTCAGCTCTGAAATCAAAACTGTTGGCAGTGTGTTCTGACAAACTCTGAAGATAAAATGCCCCCTTCTTATCAAGCTCTGTATTCTCCAGTCATGTCCAGTTTCATATGGTGCAATGAAGAAGGACGTTTCTTTGGAGGTTGAGGTCAGGTCACAGATACAGAATGTTTGCAAAAGCACTGGAGTATCTGATGAAAATTTGCATCATGTCCCTGAGCTAGAAGCAGAAGATCCCAGACCAGGTGACAGCCTATTTTTTCCTATACAAGCATATAAAACTTAGTACCTTTGGGCAAAAGTAAATCAGAAGTTGTTGGAATTGACACATGTATCTCTCACCTGGTGTTTTAAGCAGATATAAACTCACCGCTTCAGTGGTGCCCACTGAAATCCATTTTAAAAATTATAAGAGTTACAATATACTAGTCATGAACTAAACACTAATCCCATATTTGTTGCTTTGTTGCAAAGAGCATGCATTATACCATAACTTTTCTAAATGAAAAGTAGAAAAATAGTCTGGATGTATACAGGATCAGAGGATCAAACCCCTACTTAAAATGCAATGGAAATTAAATTCTGAAATAACAACAGTGTTTCTAATACTCCTAAATGATATTAGAAAGCAGTTCTGATATTCAGATCTTTTTTTCCCTTATTAAAAACCAAATCTTTAAAACTCCTGCCTGTACTGGATATTTATATAAACAGACTATAGTATAATGACTTTTTTTGTCAGATGACTGCTAGCCTTGTTCATGGGTGTACCATTTAAAAACAACAGTGACAGGAATATTCAAGTCCTTTCTTTCTATTTGGTGTTCCTTTTAATGTGAAACTAACATAATTGTTTGGCGCAGCTTGTGGTATTTGCTTACAGTAGGTTTCAGCAGGCTATATTTCATTTTGTCACAAGTCTCTTGAGTCCAGGCTCGAAGTATGTTTCTTTTAACTCTACTGATACCATAAAAAATAACACTGGGTGCTATTTAAATACTTTTTATGAAGATTTCAAGTTATCTTCTAGCAGTGATACAATTTTAATGCTGACCTGAGGCCAGATCCGGCAGACTTGCCAGTGCATAACTACTGATGAACAGAATGGCAGCCCTTCTTGCATCAAGCTCATGCATTTGTGGGATCATGTGTTGATGTGGGTTAAATCTGCATTCCACGAAAATTCAAGGCTAATGTTTTGAGTGAGTTGAGTGGGTGCACTTGACTGCTTAAACTCACTTCAAGGCCACAGTAAACAGGAATGGTAGTCTCTCATAATGACTTATAAAATAGCTATATTAAATATAAAATGTCAATGAAAATGACAAGAAAAAATAAGAGGTTTGTGGAATAATAAAGGGAGTCTACCATCTAATATGATTAAATACATTTGATCCACTTTTACAATGGAAAAATGAACAATTTTGAAACTGAGACTGAACCTGCATTGGTTACCCTATAAATCAATTACAAGGCCCACCAGCACCTCAACATCTAGAGTAAGAGAACAAATTACAAAGAAATCAGAAAAACAAATACATAAAATAGGTAAATTTTAATAACAGATATTTTTGCTAATGAGAATTTTGAATCTTCTGAAATACATGCCATCAATGGGTACACAGTATTTGTACTCATTTAAGTATCTGGAGGAATTTCTCAGTAGGTGATTTTCAAAGCTTAGACTTTACTTTAGGTAGGAACTGCAGGGCAGGACATAACCTTTCAGCTATGCTGGTAATTATGGATATACAAGGACTATGGAATTGAATTATTTTTCAGAAATATTTGAGCCCAATCCTATAATCTTTTCTGACCTAAAGCTTGCCCAGCACTGCTTTGTGCTGCAGCAGGGAATGTTAAAATCCATTGGTGCCAGGTGGCACTGTACCCAGGGCACTTCCCACAGCGAATGGGATATGAAATCAGCTCTGACGGGATTCTTTCCTGTCCCTACACTTACGCGATCCTCCAACACTCCAGTTCCAGGAGGCATTTGTTGCAATTAGCAGTTAAACTGAGTCAAGGGACTGGATGTCAGACATGTGTAGCTGGGGGTTGCTGGCTGGGAGCCTCCAGTCAGTTTGGAACAACACGGTGTGAGCCAACATATTTCTCAGCAGGGGTTTTGCCATCATGCCTGGCTACAGCCAAAAGCCTTGTCCAGAGGAAAGGGTAATGCCTGCAAAATGCAGCTGAGTCTCAATAAACAGGTAACAGGGGCCGATGCAGTCTTTCACTGTTGCCCATAATTCATGCCTCAAACTGCACCCATTTCTTTCAGCTAAATAAGCAGACCATAAATCAACAACATATTTGACGTGGTCGACAACTCAGGATCAGTAGGAAATATTTTTTGGTTTTTTTGTCTTTCTTTAGAGAAAAATGAAACAAAATTACAAACTTATATTGTAAATGAAATTATCAAATCAGATGCAAAATTAAGATAAAAATCTCATTTCCTCTTCTTGACATTTATAAACATTAAAATTTTTCAGCAACCCTACAAACACACATCTTTTCTTGGAGTGCTCTTATTTCTGTCTTTCATGTATTCAGTGTTGGCAGAAACTTCACAAGCCTTTGTATCAAAGCAGTGTCACTGTTATTTACTGACAGTTGTGGAAAATGTGATACTGCCACTGTTGAAAGTAGATGCCTAGCTTTAAAAGAAAAAAAAAAAAAGGTGGCATTTGCCCCAGATAGCACAATTATGTTATTGAAAGGGAATAAGAGGATGGTAACAACATAAGTGACTCACATATAGGATATTATCAAGCAGAAATGTACCTGTCAGGAACCATGTACACAAACTACACAAAATCCTTATGCCAATGATTTAGAAGCCATCGAGGACTACACAGTCTGATTACTTGAAAATTTGTAGTCCAGCTGGTATTCCAATAGTCTTTCTGATGTTGAAGGCATTAAGCTTTACAACTTACTCCTGTTAGTATTATCATCACTGTTATATGAAGTAGCATTTCAGGGCCCTCTTCAAGCCCACATTGCAATAGATATTGAAAAAATAGATCAAAAAGCCTTGTCCCTGTTCATAATTCAGCCTCTAAACCTTTCTTGAGATTGCCTTTGGGAGGACAATTCTGGGTAAACACCTCGACAAGAACATCAGTAAAAGCAGAAATGAACAAGGGCAGGAGGATGAAAGTAACTGTGATACACTCCTTGGCTTATATATATGGATACTATGAGATTGATAGAAGCAAGACCAGGCCCAAAAAATTACGTCAAAATATAAGTACTGTACCACCAGTTGAATAAATGTAAAATATGTTTCTGGTTCCTCTTTGAAGCTCTTCAAGTTTCCATGAACTAATTTATATATGACTACCCACATATAAATTTCTACTTGCTCAACACAGGACCTCAGTACCAAAAAACCCATGCAAAATTTTATTATTAAAGCAGTCTCCAAAAGACTAATGTAGTACTTAACAAGAAAATTAGGATAAAAAACTTTGCAAGACTCTTAGTCATTAAAGTCTTCTTAGAGTATGTGTGGGGGAAGTGTTATTCCTATTTTTGTCATTTAAAAGGACTGAGGTAAAACCTCGGCTTTGGCCATTTATCACTGATATTACTTGTGAAATATGGTTAAATTGATATCAGTTATCCTGAGCTCAAATTACAATGTTCTGCTAATACAGTTTCAGCTCTTCACTTAAATTGAACAGCTATTGACACTGGCAATTAGGTACACTTATTCTGAGTTTCCTATTTCAGTTGTAGTTTAGATGGATTCATGCTTTATATATGGAGCATGTGAAGTCGTAGTATTTTGATCGGCACTGCCTCAGATCACATCTGCACCCTTGATATCCTTTCCCTGTTACCTTGTGTTTGTTCCCCAAGACTTAGAACTGATTGTCACTTCCTATGTCACATCTCACTTGGCCTCAGCATGTGCAGCGCTTTCTGGTTCATACAGCGGAGCCTGTGGGGATGTTCTAATGTCATCTCCTTCTACACCATGACGGTCTCTCATTTTGCCTTTCGCTCCTGTGTGTTTCCATAAATTGATGAGATTTGTACTGGTTCCAATCGCTGCATTTTGCCAGAAGCGTGTGGTAATTGACAATGCATTACTTTGAGTCAAAGGGGAGAGCTCCTAAGAACCGAGTTAGATTCCAGGTCAGTGAGAGCTCATACCCTTAACCATATTAAATGTCTTCAACCACTTTCAAGTTCACCTAAAGACCTCTTCAAGTGTGTGTTCCAGATCCCAGGAAACTTTCTGATATATGTTTCACTGCATCCCTTGTCTCTCCCACACTGAAAAGCATTTGAAATCGGACTTTCTCTACCTGAATGCTAAGAACAGAAAAGTGTAGCTCAGAAACAAACCTTTTACTCATCAGAACAGAAAAATCCAATTAGGTGTGTAAATTAAATGGACAAACACTTCTCAGACACCAATTTTCAGGTCATAAAACTCCTTTCACAAATGACATTTGTTTCCAGATAGAACTAAAAACATCAACTATGCCTCTCTAAGTGGTACTTCAGACCAGGTTCTCAATCAAACACCTTTTCTGTGCACTCTGTGGTGCAAGTGCTATATACTATGTAAACGTCCAGAAGTTACTGAGGGGAAAAAAAGCAAGATACATAAATTATTTCCTTGATAACTCTAGGAGATGCAGCATTCAGAAATAATTAACTGCTGAATACCACCACTACTTACTTTCTCACTCATTCTGACTTAACATCAAAAATGTCTGTCAGATCCTCCAGTTTAAATGACTCTTGGCTGATACCCATTGAGCCAAGTTAAAAGTAAACACTTGCCCCAAAGCAAAAAAGCTTTCAAAACTGGGTAAGTCATTTTGTACGTGTCTGTCTCTGAACAATCTGTCTCTCTTGATTACTCATGTTTCAGAAATACTGTATCAAAACCTAAACCAATTGAGGCTGTAGGTTATACCACGGCTCTCTAGCAGAAATAGCTGCACACCATCATCTTTTTCAGGACTTCACCACAGCTGCATCCCATGCTGTACTGCAAATCTGTATAGAATTTACATTATATAAAAAATCCATATGGTGCAGTAAGCCACCGTTATTGAGCTCAGATGGTTGGATTTCAGGAATCATAAGAAGGCCACTCCTTAACTTTGACACTGGATCAAGCAGTAATCTTCTCAGAGATTATCAAAATACATGTCCTGCTATGTACAACCATTTTATGAATTAGATAAACTGGACCTATATAGATATATTAGTTTTTGTTCTGTTATAGCTCAGGGACAGCTGAAGTCTAAAACACACAGGACATTTCTGTACCACTTAGGTTGCATATCTACAAACTAACAGCCTTTGATTGGAGTGCCTGTTGTGGTAAGCAGTTTAGTAATTGTTACTAGATAGACTTTTTTTTAATGTGTTTACACTACTTTTAAAGCAGATCCAGAACTGTACTTTAACCCAAATTTCACATATTTCCCAAACTGTTTGGATGCAGAGCTGAGTCATGAGTTTTGGCAGAGCTCTGGGACCCCTGGAGCAAGAAGCTTAAATCCAGGCAGTTGCTGGCCACAGATCCTTCCTTGCACCTCCATCTCCACTGTAGGCACAGGCATGGATGACGGCTGTTTGTCATGACTCTGCCTCTATATATGTCATAATTTCACACAGTAACTTCAGATGCCTCAAGTCAGACAAGTCAGCTCAAGTCCCTTCTACACATATAGGATGCTGCACAAACATCTGAGAGTGCGCAGTGCTTTAGCTTGCCTTCTCGATTGCATTTCATTGAGTAGTACTGACAGAGATCTGTCTACTACAAACAGATCACACAACTTTTATCAGAAGTCAGATTAAATAAACGTCTTACAGAAAATAGTGACTTGCTTGAACTCCATCCCACTAGCAGTGAACACACAGACATCTTATACTGTGTACACAGGCAAGATCACTTCCCAATTTCAGCTAAATATTTCACTTTGGCATTAGTTCCCTTAACCACAGCTGTGGTCAAAGAACTCATATTGAGATATAGGTCCAAAGTATTTTTCTCATATTTACTTTCCAAAACAGTTTCCCATCCTGATGGCAGAGCTTTATTATTTGTCCCAGATGTTTTTTCCTTTGAATTTGACTGTATGTTTTAAAATGTTACTATTTCCTCCAATGAGTCTTTTTTACAAGATATATTTTATACTAAGTTATCTTGATAGCTATTAGTGACATTTTTTCCCTCTGATTTGTGTTTCCAGAGTCCCAGATTAATTATTCTATTATTTTGCCCAAGACCAACATGAAGCATTGCTTCCCTTTCTCTGTTTTCTATACATTATAATGACATTTATAGTCTTCTCATCTTTCACTCATTTTCCAGTATTTCTGAAAGAGGATGAGAGAATTTTTCAGGTAATTCTCTGAAGACCTCTCGTACAAACTACTGCTATGAAAATGGGTAGCTCCAGCTGGTCTTCTTTCTAGCATTTTTGTAACATTTGAGTTAGATCTGCTGATATTATACAACCCATCTGAATAGAAAAACAGGATCAACACATTTGATAAGCACACTAGTCTCAGCTGGCCAAGTACAGATGCTCTTTAAGTCACAGACAGAAGCATTATCAGCTATGTGCCTGCATTAATGAAATCACATAGTATTGGGATTACAAGGCCCAGCTCTGCCCTCTGCCTCATTCAGCATTCCTTTGACCTCAGAGGGTGATGTGATTCAAAACTAAAACATGGCCTGTGGTCCTGAAGCAGTATAATGTATTGCCTGCATATAATGTATCGACCTGTGAAAGCCCAGCGCCAAACAAAAAAGAAAAATTCACCCACTTGAAACTGAATTTAGCAAGATTCAAAATAACTTTGCAAGAAAGCCATCTAACCCTAATGAGCACAGGATCACAAAATGTCTCTTTGGTTTTCATCCCAAAATGTCCACAAGTGCTTTCAGTATTACAAAAACTTTTAACTCCTGGTCTGAGCAAAGTGCCAGTCTAGTTTTGAACCAGCATCCTCCCATTGATAAACAGGGTGCGGAAGCATGCCACTTCCCCAAGTCAAATTTTGCAAGTACATTAAACACTACCAGATGATGACAGCACAAAAATTGCAAAGGTGCATGAGGCAAGTGTTGAGTAAGAATTCATGCAGTGCAAGAATCCTTGTTCACCCTTTTAATTATCACACACATGCACACAAAAAGAAAACAAAAAGTAGGTGTTCCAATCCTTTTGCCACGTGAGATGACTACAGCCTCTGGCTTCCTAGAAGTCCTGATTACATCCACTCTGTGAAAAGACTGGTCAAAAGAAAAGTGAGTAGTGGAAGCCTTCTTACTGAAGCTGAACTACTGCACAGAAAAGAAGGAAGATTCACGGAATCAAAAAGTCATATACAAGACTGTACTACTAGAGGGTCACAACTGAGACTTGGTCTCTGCTGGAGCATGAATAAACCACTTGCGTGGAATGGTGCAAAGCTACCCCTGTACCTAATGCTGAGCTCTAGGCGATTGTCTTCTGACCGTGTTATGGTTTTTGCTTGTTCTTCTGAAGTGCCCAATTCTGAACAGAGGTATTTGGATACTTAATTAGGATGTTGACACCTTTGCTGTACTGCTTTCCTGCTGTTATTCTGATAACTCAAGAGCAAAACTACTACACTGCAAGAAAGCAAACTGGGAAAGAGCATTTGCAGATGTCTAGAAGCAATGTGCCATCACACAGAAACAAATAAACTTAGAAAACCAAATTTCACAAAAAGCTTTGCAAAAACATTAGGTAAAAATTTTCTCTAAGCAGTTCAGATGTGGAAGTGGCAATGCACTAAGTTCCTTGGGACTGTGCTAACTGCTGGCCAGCAAAACTCTGCTGCATTAGAATCCCACTCCCCCTTCCACCGAGAAGATTCAGAGGCAGCAGCAAAATGGGAGCAGAGATGACAGCAAAACACACCCTGTCATCCTCTACAATTCAGTCCATCCTCTTTCCCTTGCAATTTTTTATGGAACAGCACTCCTCCAGAGTGAAGATCTTGGTAGCAAAGCCTGGAATAAAACCTGCTTCATATACCTTGCTCCCCTTTCAGGAAAGCGTAAGGTCTAACCCCAGGGCCTGGCGCAGTGCCCAGCTTCCCCTGGCAACTCCTGGAGTCCAGGCGCTTCTGCTGAATCTGCAGCCCTCTGCGGCTTCCTGGAGAGCTACTATTTTTCAGGAGGGAGTAAAACAAGAAAATGGCTAAGAAGACACTGTGTTCTGTAGGCTTTCTGAGGCCCTTCTAAATGTATATTGTTTTTTCTTTCCACAGCAAATACAGATTTGTTCAGAATTACACACTGGGTATGAAAATTGGTTTTATAGGTATTGCAGAGATGCTGCTGGTTTGTAAAAGACAAGAGAGGAATAAGAGTGAGATCACATATTCAAGTATGTGTTCCTCCCAGTACTGATGATTAACTAGTGCATAGCAAAAATATTTTAATAAGCTGAAAAATGACTTAATGTTTCAATATTTATTAGATATACATGACTGTAAGGGGAAGAAAAACTTTGCTTGAAAGTTAATGATTGTTTGATGATTTATGATAAGGTTATAAGTCTCTGTGCCAAGAGGAGAGGAGATCAAAGGGAATCACATCCCATTATGAATCCTGAGGCAGCCTGAAGACTTCACTTCTTATATCTTGTTTCTTAGCAAGGCAAAAACTTGAGCTTGAAATGGAAAAAGATAAAACAGATTCTGACAATTGAATCGGCAGCAGCAGCTCCGGAGCTGAGTTACTATGGCAATGGCAGTGCTACTGCACAGCTTCTTACTCTTACTACTGGTAAAAGGGCTTTGCAAATGTACATGGGAAATTTCCACCCCACATGTGCCATGGGTGGCTCGCAGGAGAAGCCTACCGTCTCAGGTGCCCTGATGACTACTGAATGGAAGAGCAAATTTGTGTGATTAAAATATGTGATTTGCAATTTTCCATGGAAACAGTCCTGGAGCAGTAGGGAAAGGTCCAGGATTCTTCTTGCTTTTTTATGCCTCAGGAAGGTAGATTCCAGTGCTTAAAATATATTTTATAAGCATGCAGAATTTTTAATACAGGAATTTTAAGCATTTTTTTCAGCTGCAACTATCTCACTTCTCTGAATTATAGATGTCTTAACACTGCCAGGGGAGGATGGTATCGTATTTTTGGCAGAGCATAGCTTGGAGCTCTACATAAGTAATGGATCTAATTCTAATGCCAGGTTAATAAATTAGTAATTATAACTCTTTGGATATTCAACAATCAGTGTGTCAGTACTCACCAGTGTCCTCTTTCCTCTTCGAGGTCTAGATGAAAGCATCACCTTTCCTGTTATTGCTGGTATGTTCTCTGCACTACACATTAAAGGCACATTTGCTCTTAATTATTTGTGAGACAGTATTTAATGTTTATGCTCTAATAGCAAACAGAAGTTCCCAACAGGAATTGGGGCCCTTTATAGGTGCCATGGGAAAATTAACTCTATCCCCGATGAAACCAGGACAGTAGGAAGCATACAAAGGGAATCTTTGCACAAAAATACGATTGCTGAAAGTAGAACTTCCACTCATTAAGTCCTATAAGCAGACATCTGATCTGGAACCTCAAATGAGCTTCAGATCAAGAATTTCATCATTCTTTTTGTGGAAAAGAAGTCCTTTTCACCCACTATGTGACTGTGCATATGTGTGTAGCCCAGATTGCAGCCCTGCTAATGCATGTTTTTTTTAAGTAGACTCACTCTGGGGAGCAGATGAACAAGGTTACAACACGTGCATTAATCAATAGGAGAGTCAACAACTCCCACAACGAAAGGTAAGACAGTAAATGCTATCATTAAAAATACTATGCAATGCATTGTCTGAGAATCAAGTACGTTTTTCTCTCTACATGTTCTATAAAGAGCTGTCATTGAATAATAACAGGAAGAAATTCTTTACTTCAGAAAGAAATTCTTTACTGTGAGGGTCATGAGACACTGGAATAGGTTGCCCAGGGAGGTTGTGGATGCCCCAGCCCTGGCAGCATTCACGGCCAGGTTGGATAAGATCTTGAGCAACCTGGTCTCATGGGAGGGAGCTTGGCACCAGATGATCTTTAAGGTTCGTTCCAACCCCTTAACAGTCTATGAATAAGAAGCAGAGAAAATCTGACTACACGTTTTGCTATTTGTATAGCTATACAGTCATCGACTTTGTACTGGTGTCAAGTGCCCTCTGTTACACATCTGCTTTGGTACCTAAACACCGCACACACAGACCTCACTCGGCCTGCCCTTGTTTCTGTATGCCCACGTTCCTTTCTGCCTTTCGCGGCCAAGGCCGGGCAGCGGGATCAGTCGCCGGGCTGTCCCCCGGGGCATCCCCCGGACAGCGGTGCCGAGGGATGCGGGGACGCGCCCCATCCCGCACCTGCTGTGCGGCCCCGGGGCGGCGGCGGGCGCTGCGGCGGCGGCACCACGTGCCGGGGCGGGGAGCGGCGGGGCCGGGCCGGGCGCCGCCACCCCCAGCGCCGCAGCCGCAGCACAGCCCGGCTCAGCGCATCCCTCTCGCCCATGCCAGGTGCCTGTTCCCGGCGGCGCCGTGACTGAGGAGCGATGGGGCCCCTGCGGGACAGCGGCAAGGTGAGGAGTCGCGGAGGGACGGGGCGGCGGGGAGCGAGGAGAAGCAGGGGCAGGCAAAGCTCGTCTTGCCCCCGCCCTGGGGTGGGGGGGGGGCGGCAGGGGGGGCCGGGATTCGCCTGCCCCTGCCTCGATGATGGAAGGAGGAGGGCACATCCGAGAGGTCCCTAACGCCGGGGTGTCCTTTCCCGAGCAGGAGCAGAAGGCGCAGCTGGAAAAGGAGGTGTCCCGCAGCCGCATCCCCCGCCTGGTCCTCCGGCCGCAGCAGAAGGTATCCCCAGCTTCCGAGTCGCCCTTTTCGGAAGAGGAAAGCCGGGAATTTAACCCTCCTAGTTCCTCCGGGCGCTCCGGCAGGACCATCAGCAGCAACAGCTTCTGCTCAGGTACCGCAGAGGGACCCTCCCTGCCTCGGTGTCCCAGGGGCACACGGTGTGCCCACCGCGCCGACCCCCGAGGCTTCGCTGTCATGCCCAGACGCAGGATCTGTGTGTCGGGCTCGTATCGAGCCCTGGTGAGCGACCCGCTTTGCAGATAAGAGGGGCAACCATTGATTTTTCCAGGGAAATCTAGTATCTGTTCTTTTAATATGTGTCCGTAAACGACACCAGATGTTTCCATTTCGAGTTCTGCTATCCGCTGCTAAAAAAGTTGACGGTTTTACTGCAGCAAAAGAGTAGCTTTAAAGAGAAAGATGTGCCTTAAAAACTGCAGCGTGGGTTTGAGGCATTTTGAAAAGCCCTTAAGTCAAGAGTCTGTAAAACAGTGGAATTAATATTAAGGGTATCAGACTGCAATTCCTTTTGGTGTAGAGACGATGATCTCCATGAATCAGAACAGAAGATGCTGAAGGTTTCACTGTCATACTGAATTGAGCTTTGTTTATTTTAGAATTTAGGCTTCCCTAATCAATGTGTCACCAGACATGAGTTGGGAATGATGGCTTCTCCACAGAGAGGCCAATGGCTGGGTGATAATTCAGAAGTAAATTACTACTCTCCAACTGTAAGCCACAAAACTGTCGTTTGCTCTTCAAAATACATATATTCCGTTATGTAAGACACAATTTAAACCCCATTTTTTATGTTAAATACTTGCCCTGTGTGGAGTTTAGCACAATTTAAGTGCCTCAACTAGCAGTGAAAGACTCAGATGCCTACTAGTGGTGAGTAATTTTTTAACTCAGCAAAACTCTTGGCCATGTATGACATCGTGCATATGGATAGGAAAACTGAGAGTCACATCATTAATACCTTGGACTTTATATGCATGTGGTAATTTAAAGGTATTTTGGTGTCCAAAAATTTGTTTTCAATAGCCAGTATTTTGGAGAGCATAATGTTTTTAGTGGTGGACTTGGAAATACTAAGTTAATGGTGGGACTTGATGACCTTAGGGGTCTTTACAACCTGAATCTTTCTAGGATTCTGTGAATCTCTAACTAAAAATCTGAATTGTAACAAATATTTTTGTAATAATTAATATCAGAGCAAGTTCCTAAGCTTCCTTTTCGTTTTCTTTTTTTTTTTCCTCACAAAGAATTTCAGTTACCAGAGATTTTCCTGGGAACAGACTGAAATGCTCATATTTACCTTGGTCTTCACTTCAGTGGATCAGATTATTATTTTTTTAATTCCTTTAACAAAAAACAGTGTGTTGAACACAGTGTACAAGTTTTTGTAGGTGAGAAACAAAATATTCATGTTTGAGTCTAGCTTTGCCAAATTTTGCAATTCAGGCTCAGTGGAATGATCTGTTTGGTTATTGTTTAATGAACAATGCAGTGCATTAAACAAACATCATAGACTTGTAAGAATACTGAAGTCTTTTTCCCATGCTTTTTTAATCCCTCCACCTTACCTGCTTGAAAAGCCCTTTTGCCTGTTCCAAAGAAATAAAATCTTTTGAAGCTTTCTAGAAGAACATTATTTTTATGATCTCTCCCAAATGGCTGCTTTTCATCCAGATTTTTTCCCTGTGTCTTGACAAGCCTTTCATCTTGATTACTGAATTTTTTTTTCATCCTTTGGGTTTGTACTGTGTTCTTCAGATCTGCTCAACATGTAGCTGCCAGAGTCATATACCCTTGCTGTCCCACTGCACCACACAGGCTGTCTTGAGTCCCAACATCACATTGTATTTACTCTGGGTGTGTCTGATCTCATGGCTTACAGTTTTAAGGCACCCTTCACAGACAGTGCAGTACTGGTCTTGTAACCTGTGTCTTAAGCACAACTGCTCATCCTTTTATTTCTTTTATTCAACTTTTATTGTTCCATGAATGCTGCATTGATTTAGTTTGAATTTTTTCCCCATGCTGATAGCTTTGTGCTTCTAAAGCTGCCTGCAGCACTTGCACATGTACAGACTACCCAGTCTGACTGCTGTGAGTCTTCAGACCTTATGCAGCCAAGGATCAGCCAAGGCACTGTCCTGCATCCCAGAACCTGGTTTAGTTGTTGCTAGGTTTGATGGATTTGTCATTCTGATGCAGTTATGACAACAGTCACTGACTTGATTTCCTCATTCTCTGACATCTCTTTGCTTTCTTCTACTTTTGATCCTTTTTTATCATAGTATGTCTAATTTAGATTGAAGTTTCCCAGCAGCAGCAGTTGGCTGCTGGTTCCTGTTTCTGAGGAGGGGACAGTGAAGAGCTGCATGGAGAGGTGAGTGGAGGGTCTGCAGCCTCTAGCCTGCCTCTCCCAGCAGTTCATCTTGATTGTGAAGTGGCATGTGCAGAAAGAGTATTTAAAATTAGCAAATAGTACATTTGGAAGAGATGAGCAAATGAATAATATGAACAATAATGTAGAAGTGTGGAAAAGTTCATGTACATTTGGATACATGTCTTTTTTGCAGCTTCTTTGGAGCATTAAACTCCAAAATGTTCTTGACAAGCAGCAGATAGTATGAATTGATCCCTGGAATAATTCCTTTCCTCTCTACCCTTCTCTTGTCAAGTTGTTCCCTACCTTTCTTCCATTGTTATTGACACCAAGTAGTTATGATCAGTAGATTACTTTTTATACTAGTAGAAATTAATTTTTTCCCGTCATTTATTAAATATGTATTTTCTGCTTGATTCCCTAGAGCCTCTGGTGTTGTCCATTTTCCCTGTGTGCTTACATTCACCCAATGCATAAGTCAAGACTTGGAGTTCTTTCTTTCTAAATGAGAGTGGCAGGGTCCTCTAGGTATTACTAATGTTAGTTTTGGGAACCGTGGCAGTGCTGCAAGCATGGTGGCAACTGCAAAAAGTACCTCTTGGCAACAGAAAAGAGACAGTTTTTGTAATGCTTAGTTTCTTTTGAGGAAGTTGTTAGTTCTGGCTCTGATAGGTTTTAAATTTGCATGATCAGCTCCCTCTTTGTCTTATTCGACTGGATCAGAGACTCACTTGACCATGTTGGTCAATTATTTGCAGTTCACTTTATGTCCATTTTGCTTGGTAAGTCCACATGAGACATGATGAGACTGTTAGTCTTATCTGTGGTATTCCTGATGAAATCTGTTTTTAATATTCTTTGTTTCTGCCAAGTGAACATGGATGCTGTCTGGATGTTGTGTAGGCAAGCTGAGCCTTTGTATCAGTATTCACCATGCACAATCCTTCCTTAAAATCTTAGAGCATCTGGGGTCCTGGTTGTCATTTGATATGGAAGCACTTCTGTTCTCTAGCTTGGATGTCGGCCACAGAACTTGTATGATGTCAAACGATGAAAATACACTCTCCCAGAAGCTTTGTCTGGCTCAGCTGCTACTGAGCCTTTTCCCGTGTCACATGTGTTTTTCTCGTAAGTTGCACTTTGGTTTCAAAGTGGCTGCTTGCACTTACCTTGTCAGTGGGGGAGAGAACACGATTTAGAGCATTGCAAACAAGCCATCTGCTGATGGATCCATGGCAGAGCAACTGGTGGGCCTTTGGTCATTCCAGTTACCGTGTTTGCCTTGTAAGAAATACGAGACATTGGGCGGGGCAGTATCCTTGATTTTGGTGTACATGTCCTTTTGATACCAAACCAGTTGCATATTGGTTCAAAGTCAGCCTGGACATGCTAAGGCCAGTAGGTATTTAGGTTTTCTTTTTAAAAGGAATTTAGTCTAGGAATTTTGTCTTTTTTTTTTTTTTTCTACTTTCAGTTTCTGAATAGCTGTTCTTAAATTTCTCTTTAAGAAGAAGGCTTGTTATGTGCTACCTATATAAATATGCTCAAGCTCTCCTTCAGCCTTTTCTCAGAAGCCAACTGCCTGAATTTCTGCAGGTTATGCAGTGAAGCTTTCGTAAACGAGATGCAGCTTTGCAGGAAGCACTTTTGCATTTAATAATTGGTTCAGCAAAGGAATTTTTGAGCCAGAGGACTTGGTCTATGCCCATATCAAACATTTCCTCTTTTCTTGGTCTTACCTGTAAATCAGCTTTTTACCTAGGCTGAATAGTCCTACAAGCTATTGAAAACCAGTAATATCTCTGTACATCAATGATTATGACTCCCTCCAACGCAGTCTTCAAAAATAGGAGTTGAAACTTCTTTTTTTGCTTTTTCATTAAAATTTCAAGATCTAGTTTAATGTTTATTCAAGTTTAATCCTTATTTCATAACTCCTTTTCTAGTGTAAACATTTTTTTTTTAAATCTTGTCCTTTGCATGTGTGGCACAATAAATGTGCACCTGTACAGCAGCTGCACTGTGAGCCTGGGGCTGTGGGTGCTGCAGCAGGAATCTCAGTTTTGCCATTCCCTGCTCTCTTTACTCCTGGGCACAGGCCCCTCGAACTCAGATAGTTTGCCAATTGGCCCTGTTATATTGATCAGTGCTGGGGCTGAGCTCACAGCGCATGTGTCAAAAAGAGCACGTAGGCTTTGGACACGCTTATTGAAGTCCACGTGAATGTGCAACCCATACTAATAGCCACTGGCAAGAAGAGGATTTTACAGGTGTTACTGAAGAAAATGTTGTACCTTCTTGCACTCCAGTAAATCATTTTTTTGCTAGAGCACTGAAGTAGTTTGTATTGTAAACCAGCTGGACTTGGAGGCTACACTATTAAAGTGTGTGTACTTAAATATATGTTCCTGAACAGAAATAGATACAGAACAACAAGTTTTTTCTATTTTAACAAGTCAACATATTGAGGCCAGAGAGTTAGTATAAATTATGGAAAATAATTTTTCCTATTATTTGTGTGTGTATATGCATGTATTATTATGGAAGAACTGAGCTCTCCCGTTTTTCTTGTTTCTTGTTATAAAAGAAAATATTTTGTTTAAATAGTTCCTTGGTTTTTAGTCAGAGCTACTGATTCAAAGAGACATGGTTAAAAGTTCTCAAGTGTGTGATACTGGAAGTTAACTTCTCTTTTCTGCAGTCCTTTATGCTATGCTTTTTCCACAGTCTCTTTTTTTGCCTTTTTTTTCAGACTTCTGAAGTGGAGGTCTTCTCCAGTGCATTTGTTTGCTGCACTCTGTAAGGCAGTTCAGTGATCCTTGTGATATTAATTTACAAAAACGTTGAAACAAAGTCTGCTTTCAAAAATGCACATATGGGCATTTTGCATGAGGGTAATACTAGTGACATGCTTCCTTTTCTCACTGCTGCTTCCCTAGAGAATTTCCTGCTGGATCAGCTTACATGCAAATAATTTATTATTGCTTCATATTGTGAGCTGCCAGTTCTGTTTCCGTGGTGCAGAGATCTGTTCCAAACATGGAAATGAGGAAAGTGCTGAGGTATTAAAGAGCAAAGCCTACTCGTTCCTCAGTGTTTGGCCTTTCCCTGCTTCCCTTTCAACTTCACTATTTATTCCCTCTTGCTAAGTAACAATCCTTTTGTTCCTCTTGCCACACAACAACATCTGGAAGCCAAAATATTTGACCTTTTGAATGCTTTTTATCACCTTTTTATGTATCTAGCCGTACTGTGAACCTTTAAAACCTGACCCGGAGCCTCCTGAGGTCAGTAGAACAGTTCCCATTCACTCTGGCACATTTTGGATGGTGTCCTGAGAACACTCACCCTTTCTACTACACCTCACCCTTTCTGCTACCCTGCCTGCTGTAGCTTGGTGTGTACTACAGGCTGAATTTTAAATAATACTGTGTATTTTCTTCACAACAAGTCTAAAGTAATCTAATCCTTTTTTTACAGTGCTTTTCATTCAGCTTTCTATTGAGTTGAATATTGTCATGAGTATTGAACAAAGTCACAACTTGTAGGAGGAATGAAACTTTATTCAGAAGTCCTTGATTTATTTTGTGTTAAAAGAGAACCATGATGTTTTAAGAGAAATTCAGCATGACATGTTTTGACCCTACATTTATAAGGTTAATATATATCCTTGAAATTTTGGAAGTGTTTTGAGGTGTATGTATCACCAATTACAATGAGTGGGTTCTATGGTGATACTGAGTGCCAGTCTTGCCTTGAGGTCAGTTAAAAAAAAACATGCATAAACCAACAATTTATAGAATATATGTGGTTTCCTTCCATTCGAAGGTAAACAGTGCAACCTTATGAGGTGATGTTGAAACTGTGAGGGTCACATGCTGTCAGCCATGGAGGCAAAGCTATATGAGAACAAAGGAGTATAACATGTTGCACCATTTGAGGAATGGGTACAAATTTCTATGTGGTGTATTGAAAATTTTTATTCCAAAATTGGCACCTTCAAAATTCGAAAAAATATTTATAATTTCTTCCTTTACTGCTTAATGGAATAAAACACATAAAAACTCACACACAGAAACCCATGTATATATGTATATGCATATATTTCACATAATCTTAATGCTGAATGGGTAATATTTCTTATACTGCATGTACTCAATGCTTTCCCACCTGAGGCAGCAGCAGTGGTTCCACTTTAGCTATTGTCCTCAAAAAGGGTAGTGAGGTCTTCTAAAGTGCTTGAAAAAAACCATACCAAAGAGAAAAGACTCTTTTTTGTCTCTTTTTCAGACTCTTTCCTGGCCCGACCTTTAGTTAAAACTTTTCTATAAAATTTTTTAATAGATTTTTCAGTCCTTTGTCATCTTAAACCCTTGTCCAAATGTTACCTGTGACGTGCTATCAAAACTCAAGGAGCTGTGCTATTCCTGACCACAGCACTCTCCTAGTAACAGTACTATTTTTATTGGTATTTTTACTGATAAGCCCTTATGCTTCTGTTCCATAATGCTAATACCATTAGTGGGGCTATAAATGTAATGACAAAGCCAGTAAGCCACAATTATGTAGTCCTTTTTTTTCAGATGATTTCATAGAACTCTCATCACTCCTGCCTGTTAGTGAAATGTTCAAATAGAAGAAACATTAGTAGCTTTATTGCCAAAGTCAATTAAAATTTGCTACTTCAGTATGACTTAGCTATTGTACAGTCAGATGTCAAGAGTGGATACCTTTAAGGACATGTTTATGGGAAATCCTACATTGCAAAGGATGCCCAAGCTGTAGGAGCGAGTCAGTCCATCTTTTTTCACCTACCTCTCCCTTCTTCTACATAATCTTAGCCTGTCAGCATTCCTGCCATGCTGTGGCTGGGCAGAGAGGACCACTTACCAAATTCAGTGAGCAGCTCTCGTACTAGATTTTCAGCAGTGACCATTAGCGGTCAGCCTGTGGGTGTGACACAAGCAAGGTCAAAGGGGCTTGTGAGTAACAGATGTAAAAGCTGCCTGTATATTAATGATAGGAACCTCAGCAAGCATCAAAAGTCAAAGATGTTTAGTCTTGGTTTTACTTCCTTGACTACTGGGTTAGATTTTATGACCAGAACATTAAAATCAATAGTTCCAGCTTGAAAGAGGAACTGGGAATAACAGGGTGGAATATCTAATAAATCTAATGGAAAAGCATGTAGGTGGTAGGGACCTCTGGAGATGATTTCATCCAGCCTCCTTTTTGAAGCTGGACTGTTTCCAGCCCTGAGTCACAGCAGCCGTGGCTTTGTCTAATACGAGAAACCCTTCAAGGACAGGAGTTTGCACAAGCTCTGTAGGTGACCTCAGGGAGTGGTGGGGCTGCTAGCCTGCCTTTGTTCACAAGCAAAATGGAGCATAGTTAATTCAAGTTCTGCCTGCAGAGACACTGAGATTAAATATGGAATTAATATGCTTAGCAGGATTTTGTATAAGTAGGCCTCCTCTCCTTTCCTGACAGAGATATAGATTTGGTTGCCCTTCTGCTCTGCTTTAGTGTGTTTGACTTATTGTAAGACACTTGCCTCACAAACACATGATATTCTGAGACATTTTCTTAGATATGAAGCTAAAGAGGTCTTAAAATTTAGTTTCTTAACTACGAAATGAGTTTAGAATTGATCAGAAGGATGAAATCTAGTAGCATTTTTAGGGCTCTACGTTTATTGAAGTTACTGATTATTTTTTTCAATAGTGTGATTTTGTAGGTGGCAAATTACAGAGTACATAAAATCACCTATTGGAATGGTTTCAGTAAAAATGAAACGTTTTAGTACAATCAGGAGCTGATTGTACTAAATCACACTTCTTACCTTAAGCTGTGCTGGTTGCTGGGGCACGTGAGGATGCCTCCAGAGGGCCATTCTGTGTTGTGGTGAGTCTGGATTTATACCTGTTGAGACTCTCAGTGGTGTGGATGTGAATATGCTCCTACCTCTGTCTTTCTATGTGCACTACTAATTTTATACTATTATATTTCATCTGCCGCTTTTACTGTTTCCCAGTTGTTCCAGAATGACATTGCAAATCTTCCATTAGCAGTGTTTTCTGCCTGGGGAGTGAGCCCTAACACCTCACTGGTTCAGTGGCCTGAATCAGGACAGTGGTTGTGCTAGTCCATGGGGAGAAGTGAGATCCTCCAGGCAGTGACTCAGAGTACTGGGATGACTTAGCCTGAATTAGGCTGTCTCTGTGACTCACTCTCCAGAGGACTCCCTTTTTCTCTGTTTAATACAGAAGGAGCCTTACAGGTGGAAGCTTCAGTGTCTGTCAGCAACTTTCATTATTGCAGAAAACACCCCTGTGCTACAAGACCAGTCATGAAAAGAAGACCAAAGCAACTTGCAGGGGTTCAAAAAATGTGAGGCAGACAATCAGACTGTGAGATTACCCTGAAAAATTCTGAAATATACTTGGTGATACCCTCATTGTCAAAGGCTAGTACACCATCAGGGCAGAACTGAGGCTACCAGGACTAACAGATTTCAGGATGAATGGGAACACCAGGAAATATTTTTTGTCTTGGTACATTGAACGTTTAAAATTTCATTAGAGGCACATTTTTAATTCTGGAAACCATATTTCTTGGTGGAAATTCAGAACATGTAAAGCCTGAATACTGGGAACCTTAGGAGGAGATGAAAGTTGGACAGTGGAACAGGGATCAGATAGGAACTGGGCAGTTCAGTCTCACAGGACTGCCTAAGTAGATCTGGCAGCTAAGAGTGAAAGTAGAAAGAAGTCAGTGCATCCTCAGTGAGAGCATCATTAATTATTTGGATGTGTTATATAACAAGCTTGTATATTCAGTATTTCTTGAAGCCTTTAGAAAAAGGCAGTATTTTTCTAAAGAATGTTCTAAGGCATATTCCAGTGAACTTTCTAAAGTCTCTGTGCCCAGAAAATCAGAAAATCATCACATCAGAACATATAGCCTAAAAATCTACAAGAACAGTATTTTTGTCTGTTTTAAGAGTATTGTTAACTGTTTTTTATATTTTGACTTTACTATTCAAAAGTTAGTCAGTACATGCAAATGTCAGAGTGTTCTGGGCAACTTTCCTGATTGTTTGTGTGAGGAGACAATATTCCGTGCTTGGTTTTGAAACTTGATAGGCGTGTCTGACCTGGGAGAGTGCTTGGACACAGAATTTCAGTGATGAAATCCAGCTGATGTTCAAAGGAAAAGCCTACTCCCAGAATGCTCTTAGGGTGCCACTGTGAAAAAAGACACCATGAAAGAAACCATTGAAAGTTGTGTGTTATAAATTCATGTGATTTTCCTTCTTGTGCAAGTAAATGATTCAGGCAAGATCAGAAGTACAGACTTTCACAGCACTATTTTCAAGCTTTGTCTCTTTTGTCTTCCTGATGCTCATGTGCCTGAGAAGGTAAACCAGACCTACCTGTGTTCCTGAGAAGTCTGGAGCTGAAATCCCTGCCATGTTACAGGACTGAATTCTTAACTGACCTTGCTGAAAATTACGCATACATCGTATCTTCAGCACAAAGTGATTCCCATCATGAGCTCATCTGCTCCTGTTACCTTATTTTTGGAGAGAGATTCCTTATTTTGGCCCTTTTCTGGGGGGGGGTGCGGGTCTTCACCTCCTTCTGTCAGTCTTGCAGTGGGGTTTTAGAGGAATGTACAGGTTTGCTGGAAATACTGACCCCACACTACTGTGGTTGCATTGTTCCACGTGCAGATGAGGAGCAGAGGTGCTCCCTGTGGCAGCAAGCAGGGCAGATGGGCAGGCTATCTGCCAGGTGTAGGGGGAATCAGCCTGATGTGCTGTCAGGGTCTACAGGGAAGTCTGTTGCTCTCCTATGGGTAGTTCATCTACGGTGTTATATATAATATAATGGCCAGACCTGTTAAGGCTTCAATCGCAGGAAGGATGAAAGCAAGTGCAGGCAATTTGGCTGGCACTGGGCAGCTGCAGAGCACTTCAGTGTCCACCAGAACTTCTTGTGCCAGGATGGTGAGTTGTGGGTCAGGTGGGAGGTGGATCCCCCCAGTGTTCAGCAGAGCTTTGCTTGCCTTTGGTGGTGATAACCAGCATTTCGCAGTCAGCTCTTTCTTTCTGTTGTAGTAAACATTTTGATTATTAAAAAGGATGATGCAGAAAAATGTTTCTCTGCAGTTTGCCCTAGTTTTGGAAAATTTATAATTTTCTTCATGTTTCTGGCTAATATGAGGTAGAAAGAGTAGAAGATGTACATTACATAAAAAATAACAAGTTATCTGAGGAGAGGGAGTACAATAAAATCATTCATTTACTGCAGCTGGAGTGGGAGTGATCACCTAGTTACTGGTGTATCTAAAGGTCACAAGAGATATGAGTAGAGAAGAGCTATTCTTCTTTGTGCCTGGCTCATTTGTTCCTTTAAAAAGTGCCCCATTGCAATGATAGCTGAAGTTCTTAAGGGGAAACCAAGGATATGTAGATATAACATAATCTGACAGTATGGTGTCATCAGTGTGATATCAGAGGTAATGTTGGGGGGGTAAATAAAATAATTTTTATGCCATTTTTGTATGCATTCTTTAGCTGCTTTATTTCTTTATTTCAGTTTTACACATCTGCGTTTTCTTAATGTCCCAGTTCTTAACGCTGTTGTTTATTTCATTGTTTAAAGTTTTATCAGCTCCTATGGTTCTTCCAGGTAGCATTTCTATAGCTTTGGGAGTTACTTAGTGGAGAGATGAAGTAAATAGTTTCTTGAAGGGTTTTTTTGTTTGTTTGTTTGTTTCCTTTTGTTTTAACACAAAGTTTGAAAAATAATACCTCATACAGAATCATGTAAGTGGAAAAGTCATGATTGAAAATAAACTACTTGAACTTTCCCTTATTTCTGAATATATTTGATTACAAATGTTTGTGTGCTTCCAAAGAGAGGATGCTTTGGATGTAGCTAAAGGAACTGTTAAATGCAATTCAGAAGCTCACTCCATGATGCTGATCTACTGTCCTATAGGTAGCATTTGCTCAGCCTGCAGAAGAGACCCTGAACCTTGGAGAAAAAGAAAGGGGTGCTGATCTGTGAGGAAATTGCTGCCTTCTCTCTTCTCTGTATTGAGTTACATTGTGATATTGAGGGGAATGGAAACGATAAAAAGTAAACTAAAGTCATGTGGGCAGCAATCCTGATTTAGTCAGGTTGAATGTGGGGATGGGCTGAAAACCTTATTATGGGTCTTCTCTTTTCCTGTTATTTTGCTAAGTACTAATTCTGAATTGCAGAAGACAGTAAGATGGCAAAAGGAGATGCTTGTTGGCTTAATTGTGATGATTTGAAACAATTAAATGTGATTAAGCTGGATTAAGTGCCTTGCACTGTTACTGCCCTTTGTGCCTTGGGAGGTGATTCTGGCAGTAGGCTGAGTTGCCCCGTGGCTTGGCATCATGGCTAGCACTTGACAGAGACCCAGGATGCAACACCTCAGGGTGCTGGCTGCTCCTTCAGACAAATGCATATGGCTTGCTTTGGAGGGTCAGCACCTGTGGGTGCCTTGCTCAGGACTGGAGGCAGGACATGGAGAAATGAGAAGCAGAACATTGGGAACAGATAGGTGGGGTTTGGAAAACTGGCCAGTCGTGAAGGAAAACTGGATCACATGAAAGGATGAGGTTTTTCTACTGTATTGAGGGAGCAATAGTTGACAGTAGCAAACTGCTCTTTCCTGCAGAGTGGAGGTGGCAGAGAGGTGTTAGATAGATAAGGGGTGTCCCTTCTGCTTCGTAAATGCACAGTCATACACTGAATTTTAAATCAATCTGCCCATGCAAAACTCAGTGCAAGGTGAGGCTTGAACTAAATTATGAACAGGGTGGAAGTGGTAATTTCAATATGGCCATGCAAATTATTTGGGTCAGTTGCAGGTTCTTCTTTGGGTTTCATGTTAGATAAAGATAATGCATGAGGAGAAGAGTGCAATTGCACAATTTACATGGCAGCTTTCATTTTGTTCTGGGAAAGAGCAATTACATTTCTCCAGAAGAGTCAGAGTATTATGTTTGGTTTTGTTGTGTATCACTTACACAATCATGACTTTTAGGGGAACTGCAATTACTCCGGATTACAGGGGATGTGATTAGATGAAGCAGGGGTTTGATGTGTGAATTTCATTCAGAATCAGCTTTCTTACTTTGCACTTAGTTGTTAAGAGCTGCAGTGTTTGTATCCCTGGAGGTCAGGAGCCTGGGTCGGTTCCCTAGGTGGCTGCTGATGCCCTGGAGCGCTGCTGTGCCCTCAGATGAATGCAGCTTTGAACAAAAGCAGCTTGTGTATAACCTGCTCTCTTCAGAACTAGGCACCTCACAGCCACTTGTCAGAAATGGAAGAGTTCTGTGGTCACAGTTGCTTTTAAAGGAAAGACAACTGTGAGGAAGTCATTAATTCCAGTTAAGTGAAATTCCTTAATTTGTGCATATGGGCTGTAGGTTGTTCTCTTGTTCAGATATGGGAACGTTTCTTTTGGAGGAGAGACTGTGGCCCATGCTTTCCCTGCATCCTGTGCATTTTTGTTTCTCATGTGTATCTTCATGCTGTGATGTTCCCTAACATAGCTAAAGGAATTAATCTTAGATATGAATTTTCATTTAGTAGCCCCTGATTTTGTATTTTGTCACACTTATCAAAACAAATACTTGCCCTTTTAGTCTGCCATAGGGTATTCAAGACTTCTTCACAAAATGGATGAAACAAAGAGCTTCTCACCAGATTTCAGAGGCAAGGTTGTGCATATCCCTTACAGTAAAGATCTGTGGTTCAAATATTCTTTCTTTTATTCTGCTAACTTTAATGTGTTTATTAGTTAGAAGTGTTAATGTTTCTTTCCTTTTCTCTTCAGATGACACTGGCTGTCCTAGTAGCCAGTCAGTATCTCCAGTTAAGACTCCTCCTGATGCTGGAAACAGTCCAATCAGTTTTTGCACTGTTAACGATGGAGATTTCTCCAGGAAGAAATTCAGTCCAGGGTCAATGAGTGAAGGGAATACGCAGCTGGCTCGATATAAGAAGGAGACAAAGACAAGCCTTGTAAAGCCCGGTGAGTATAATTCCTTTCATTTCCTTAATTACACTTTCTAATTGACTGGTATATTTACAGATGTCTACATACAGTGGGTTGTACAGCCTGTGATACCACTAATGCTGATAGCAAATAAAAAAAGTAGTTAAGTTCCTTCTATGGAGCCATCTGCAAGATATGAAAACACGTATTAGTATTGTCTTTTTCATGGAAATATAATTAATTGACATTTTCACTTTCATTTATGAAGCTCAACGGTGATGTCAGATAACTGAAATAGATATTATCCTGTTTTGTAGTAATTGCACACATATTTCACTTCCCAAAGATAAATGACTCAATATCAAAGCGTAGTCTTGTGATGTCCTTAGATTTATGGTCATATCCTGCCTAAAGTTTATGCTGCCAGGCTGTGATAGCTCTGGGGATACAATGTGTCAGACCAAGGCAACAGGACAGGCAGCGTGCATGAGGCAGTCAGGCAGATTTGGACCTGTACTGCACTGGCGGAACCAAGAGTGTGTCTCCCAGTGCCTCAGGCTACTGGGACACCTCAGACCACCGGCTAAATCAGCACCTGCTTGTTGCACATCGAAGACTAAATACCCTGGTGTGCCATTGGTTGCTGTAATTTTAATGAGTAAATATAAAATATGCTTGTGATTCATATACAGGCAGCTCTTGATTACAAATGGTCAGGATATTTGTGCTGTTATTTAATTAATCATGGAGTCAGAGCTGGCCCTGTACAGAGCCAGCTGCAGAACTGTCACAGTTTATGGGCTCAGGTACCTCCTGGCTATACTGTTTCTGGAGTCTTTTTACCTCTGGAAGCAATTTAGATTTAGATTTGGCTGCACCATGTTTAATCCAAAAACAGCAGAGAATCTGTTGCAAAATGTCTTCACTGGCTTGGTCATTGAAAGGGGTGATTAAATATGATTTACCACTGTCCCTATGTATTCTTCAGCTCACTTCGTAGCACCATGTTACTGGAGTGCTCCCAGTCTCCCACTCCTGTGCATAATGGATGATAGATAATACTTTTTTCAAGGTTCATTTTCTGTTCCATTAAAAACAAGGAATCTAATGCAGGCAGAATGCAGTGAGTGTGGTGTAAGACAGTAAAATCTGCAGCTGTGGCTACCACAACCATTTTGTTTGTGAATATGAATGTGGTTTAGCAAAATGTGGTTAATGGATTGCAAAAGTTTTTTTCTACTGAAGAGTCCTATACACATGGAAAAGAGCTATGCATCGTTTTTCAATAAATTACTTCATTGTTTTCAATTTTACTGTTAAATTTCTTTATAATATCAAATTATAAGCCTTTTTCAGTAATATTTAGAAGTCATATTTTTGATGTCGTTATTTCAAGTCTTTGAACAGACTTAATTCAGGTATTTACATATTCTTATAAGTGTGCCACTATGTAGCTGTCAGTGCCTCTGCACTAATCTCTAAAATTGCAAAACTTGTCTCTAAGATCTCACACTTTTTTAGTGGAAAGTTCTTCAAAATCACATCATAGTCAGTATGAGAGCTGACAAAAGTGAGGGATATTTCAGAAATGGAAAGCATGACAGGGGACAGCTGGGGTTCATTTTCCTCAGTGATGACCACAGGGGTTAATGTAACTCTTCCATTGGTATCTTTTGGCTTCAGGTGGACCAGTCTCTTCCTCATGACTTACTTGGGCATGAATTTCTGGTGACTCAGTTGCAAATATCTAGCTGTTGTGCAAAGAGCAGGCATCACTATACAGCAAAACACACAAGGAGTAACAGGGGAGCAGTAGAAGGGAGGTGAGATATGGGAGGAGAATAACAGCAATGTGTCCTTGTCATACACAAAAGGAATTGTGCACAATTTTCTCTTTACCAAAAGCCCTTCTTGATTTATGGAGATCCTGTCTATTTCACATTTATCTGAAATGTCTTGGGGTAATGACCACATAGCAGGAGTCAAACATGAGAGACAAAAATCCAGCCTCCCACTATCTTTTACCATGTCCTGCACTACATTTTTGTAGGCAAGTACATCAATCAGTGTGCATGTTCAAAATGCCTGTCATTTTGCTGAAAATCTATCCTTTTCCAGGGCTGTTTTCTTGGAACATGCTGTATCTCAGAAAAAACACTTACATAAATATTTAGATAATTCAGGAAATGTCAGAATGGGATAGCACTGAGAATGAACCCTGGGATGTTTTTAGGCTGTTCCCAAGCTCTGATACTTTGCTGCTGATCTAGCAACATCACTTCATTTTTCTTTTCTGTACTTCAAAATACAAAATACACATAGTCTTTTCTTTTTTCTCTAACAGCCTAAGGCCTTGTTATAGGGATCTGAGTCATCCTTACCTCTTGAAGTATTAACAAGCTAGATTTGGATATCATTTATAATTTATGTTGTTTGCATAGAGAACCATACATAATCCTGGAATGTATCTTGCTAAACCTCTAAAATATTTATAATCATGGAGAAATTATACATTGGAGAAAGTTGATAATGGTTTTTATTGTGCATTAAATCTGAATCACAGCAGTGTAGAAGTGAATTTGGCTTAAAACCTGTGCCTGCTTTGCCAGGGAAGGAGGGAGAGGGCAGGAACATTAAGGATAATATACAACATCCACTCCAGAAAGTTACAAGCCTTTTAATTTCTGGATTTTAGAAGTTTTTCCTTCTTTTGGATGTGATTCATCTATACAATACTAAAAGCAATGCAAAATATGTTGCAGAAAATGCCCTTGCAAAAAACCACAAAAAAAATTAATTAACATTAATCTTAGTTTTGTATCAAAATGCTGCACTGAATCCTACAGTTTTTGTAACTGAATAAACAGGATCTACATATTCACATTCTTGGTGTAGTCTTCCTGCAAGGATCCATCCTGAATTCCTGCAGCTCATGTCCACATCCTGTTGAGAACATGAGAATTGTTTTGCTTCCTTTGACAGTTGTTCTCATCTTCTTTTTTGACTTCCATTAAAATACTTAATGAAAGGATGATCTGGATCTGCAAGCTACAAAGTACTGATTAACTTTCAAAGACATGGATAAAGAAGAGACTCTTTAGCAGGAGTTGTTTCAATAACCTTTAAAAGACTTGTATGTTTAAACTAACACAGAGAGGTGTTTAAATCTCTGTGGGGATCAGAATTTAATAGGGGCACCTGATCAGCTGACAGTGTTCAGCATTTCTGACAAAGGTCTGGTGTTTCTTGCTTTTGATGTCATAGGCACACTTTTTACTGAATATCCTGATGTTACTGTTGAGCTGTTTCTTAGAGCCCATGGAATTGCTGAAGTTTCACATGAAATTATTAAGACTTAAGAAAAAACATTAAGTCTGTTCCAGACCCTACAGCACCTTCAGGTCCCTGCAGAGTGGAGGTATAAGCACCACTGCACGAAAGGGGACCTAGGTGAGCCACAGTTAGAGCCAGCTCCCAAACCTTGTAAGGACTGATGTCTATCATTCACAGCTTGATTCAGTAATAACCATTGCAGGTAGCAGCAGACTGTGCAAAAATGTCTGGGTTTTTTTTTCACTGCTAATGAAACATCTGGCCATCTTTTACTGAATCTGGCTAAAGTAGCAACATTTGGATTACAGTGTGCCATTGAACTGTTATGTATTATGCTTCAAGAAGGGTGATCATTAAAACTCTGTTCTGTTCAAACAAATGGGAAAATCTCAGAGGCTTTCACCACACAGAGCATCTACATTTGCTGGACAATAAGCATTGAGCACAGATTGAAAAACATGAAATTATGTCTGAACACAAGAAAAAACTTTTTGTACTGTGACAGTGGTCACACACTGGCACAGGTTGCCTGGAGAAATTGTGGAGTCTCCATCCATGGAGATATTCAAAATCCAATGGGATGTGGTCCAGGGTAGCCTGTTTCCTCTAGAGTTGGCTTGAGCAGGCAGTTGGACTAGGTCGTCTCAGAAGGTCCCTTCCACCTCCCAGCAATTCTGTAATCCTGTGTTGCTGACCTTTTTTTGCCTTTAAACAGTGCATCACCCAGATCTGTAGTTAAGTAGTTGCAAGGTACAATTTGTGCTTTTCTTCCTCTTTTGTAAGTTCATAAAATGAAAATATATTAAAAAGATAACTTTTAACAATCACTGTTTATTTTAAAATGTCAATGAATTTCAAGACAAAGTAAGTAGTGTGGTACTCCACATGTATTGTCAGAATGATCTTTCCTACTTCTTTCTGGTGAATTTATCAAGTGGTGATTGAATGAGCCCCGGGGCAGGATATCCCAGTCTGAACAGATTAGTCTTTGAAGGCTTTAGGACTACTAGGAGTTTTATGAGAGACAGGTGGAGCAGAATGTATTTGCCTTATTTGGCTCTTAGTATTTAGTAGGTACAGGTGCTTTTTTAGTCAGTGTAAGAGCTGATAGTGATGGAAAAGGAGGCAAGGGAAATGACCCTGGACAATTGGGAGTATTAAGGTTAGAGCTTAAATAAGGTAAGAGAGGAAATGCAAGTGTTAGCTGCAAATTATATCTTATCTGTTAAAAATGTCTAGCTGTTAAAACATAGCACTCTTCCTGATTTTATTTTTGTTTTTTAATGTCTGGTGTGTGAGGATTAGATTCCCAGGATACTAAATGTCCAGGTATTTATTTCTGGGGATCCCCTGTTAAAGCAAGTAGTAGTGACTAGTTAATCTGTTAGTATAAAATTAGCATATAAGTTTATCCATATTGCTACTCTACTTCTACATGTGTCTGTATTCTAAAGGCAGTCACTTTGGTTACTTTAAAAACAAAACATAAAGGTTCCGATTTAAGCTATATTCCTGACATCTGGCTGTATTACATTGCAGCTCTTTTGTCAGCTCACTCCCTCATTTCAGTATGACAATATGGGAATAACAGTATCTGACTGATGTGTATGTATGTATGTGCTTCACTTGGAAAACAGATGAGTTGGTGTATAAGTTCTGCAAGAGGATTGTCTTAGAGGTAATTCTGGAAATAAACTTCACTCTCAAGAACTTCTTTCTGATTGCAAAAGGATGCGGTGATAGGATTTTATTTTATCTTGGTAAGTCTGATAAAATATTAGAAAGACATGTTTTACTGGTGCATTTATCCAAGAACATTGTGTCTGGTATTTGCATGACTTTTGTTCATTCTCTGTACCAAATTTCTGCAAGCAGTGGGAAAAATAATAGAGCTGTTGTCCCTGTTGTCCAGGAGCAATAGTAGAGAATACAAAAATCAAGCTACAGAATGTGGTAACTTGAACAGTTCCTATGGCATGCAAAGAAATTTATGATTCTTTATAACTACTAGCCAGTACACCTACCTATTACGTTGAAACAGTTTTTGAAATGCTGATAGTGTACTGCATATTTTAACACAGCCAGACTGTTTGATTGTTAAAAAAAAAAAAAAAAAACAAACCAGAAATAAATTTGCATTCTTTATTTTAAAAGCAGAATCTCACAAAGGTAAGAGTTATGAGAAGACTGGTGTTTGTCTTTCTGTTGCGACTTATTTAGCAGTACTTCATAACCCACTTTCCAAGACTGCCCCTTTTCTGCGGGAGGTATAATTAAGAACAAGGGTATGCCAAGCAACATTTAACCGGGTTACACATGCAGTATTTAATCAGTGTACAGCATGTTCCCATCCTGCAAACAATCATAACCTTACCTGAGTGGTGAAGATGGGAAATTCCATTCCTAGGAATACTCAATTACTTAAATATGTGGGTGGTGTCATATGCATAAGAATGCTGAAATTAGGAAGTGAGCTACATCAGGTTCAGTGTACTTTAAATAACTGGTCACAGAACAAAAAAGTTCTCTGAAGATGGACCAAGTGAAGTGAGTTGATATCAAATGATGGAACATCTTTCGTATGACTGGCCATTAGTTCTTCTCTTAAAGTATTTGAATTAATAATATGGAATCTCTTTATCTGAACATGTTTATTGTAAAGCATAGGTTCTCTGGGGGGTGCAGAGAAGCTTGCAGGTGAACAGAGGAAGAGCAAAAGCCCAGGTTCCCCAAGTAATTTAAAGCAGATAAGGAGGACTTTAATCTGAGCATTAGATCTTTAAGCAGCTCGATATTTGGCAAAGAGCAAATACACAGTGGTCAATTACTTGTGGTTCTAGAAGGCTTTTGATCCATTTTTTAAAACATCACCTTGGCAATAAAAAGAGAGGAAGCTCTTGGCCATGTGTCATCTTTTTCAGATGTAAGCATATGCTTTAAATGCTTCACTTCTCTCCCACAACTGATAGCAATCATTGTAATCATACTGACACTCAAATCCAAAAAATGCAACACTTATTTCCTATACAGTTTAAATTACACTGTTCTCCCTTCCTTATATGTGCATTTCCTAATTTTATTTATGACACGAAAGTTTCTGAGATCTTTTCTCATACAGAGTGTAACAAATACAGTTGTTGCACTTTTCAACCCTATTCCTTTTCCTCAGTTACTTTTGATTTTCTTCCTCCTCTTCACCTTTCATTTTGGGCCCACAAAAAATAGCTACTGCCGATTTTTCTAAATAAAAATGTTTCTGTATGCACTGAGCCCTCCTGCGTATTTTGCTGATGGGAGCTGCTTTAATTTCACATCTGTTGCTATGGAGCTGTGCAGATTTGCTTACCTGATCTGCCAGCACAGAGAGTTATTAAAGCCTTGGTTCTGCGAGTCCCAGAGGACCAGGTTGTGCTCTGGTGGGGAAGATGCACATGCATAGCTCACCCTCCAGGAGCGAGGATGCTGTGTCTGAGTTCAAGCCCATGCCATCCTCATAGCTTGTGTCCTGGAGTTGATCCCGGAGAGGGGTAAGACCCTGAAGAGGTTTGGTGGCTGTAGCAGTCTGATGTGAGGTCTGAAAGGTGACCAGCCTGCGAGGTCTAGCGGATGGTGGTGGGGGAGATGCTGTTTGGGGGGTCTGACATCTACAAAGCCCAGCATACTTTGGGATCTCTGGATCCTCATGGCAGTTTTGAATATTTCCTTCTAGTTGAGTCAACAGGCCCAGTGCAGACAGTACATCCTGTTGGAGCTCCTCTGTCTGGCATAAATTTCTTGGCTTTTGTGATTCAGAAGAGGTGAAATTTGAATCTACATATCTCTTTAGACAACCTTCAGGAGCTGTGGGCTGCTGATGGGGTCTGACTCTCTTTCTCTGGTCCAAGTGATTGGTCCCATTGTTCAAAGGACTTTAACAGGAGAATATGCCGTTTTCCTTCTGGGGGTCACAGGAGCTATATTGGAGGTGAGGGATATATGAATTCATGGCCTTTAGCCAAGCTGAATGGAGCAGAGATGGCCTGTAATTTATCTGACCTCAATTCTCAATCTGTAGTGCTGGGATAATTGCTTGCGTGAGTGCACTAAGGTCCTATTGTGTTTTAAAGGAGATGGGCCAAATGAAGCCAGTGACTCTGGTGTGTGGGCTTTCAGACCGAATATTTAAGCATTTACTTCAGGATTCACTGGCTATGTTGACTAACTCTCGGTTGACTCAAAATGGGACCGAGGCTGGCTTGGACATGTGTCTACATTAGAGACATACCCATTTAGTCAGGTGAATCCTACCCCCATCTCCCATGTTCTCATCAGATCTCTGACAACTCTGCTGTTAGCCCTTACTGAAGGCAAGCACAGCTGCTGTGACTTTTAGTTCTCTTTTGTTCTTTTTTTTTGGTTTGGTTTGGTTTTGGGGTTTTTTTTAATGAAAAGGAAAGTCATTCTTTGACATTTATTTATAGGAAAAAGTTTGTGCTTGAAGATCATGCATGGATCTTCAAGTAGGTCTAATTAGATGCCTTTTCCTCCTCTGTTCATCCCTGATAACCTCAGACACTCCGAGTGTTTCTGAGGACTGCTTGCCCAAGCTGCCTAGCATTGCACAGGGAGCTATTTTTATCTCATTTTGCTCTATAGATTCACAGGAATTACATATTTTTAGGACATAAGCTAAGTAAATGGTACTGAAGTGAAATAAGCACTCTGTAACTTCTGAAAGATAATACTTGAATATAAAAAAAATACAAATATTTTCAGCAAAAGATACCTAGAAAGTTAGGTTAAAATTATTAGCA
This sequence comes from Acropternis orthonyx, assembly GCA_035583155.1. Classification (NCBI taxonomy): domain Eukaryota; kingdom Metazoa; phylum Chordata; class Aves; order Passeriformes; family Rhinocryptidae; genus Acropternis; species Acropternis orthonyx. The sequence continues at coordinate 135,743,451 of JAWWEU010000081.1, read as the reverse complement.
TAGTAGTATTTTGGATTTATATATATTTTCAATTTAAACTTTGAATTTAAACAAATTTGCTTGAATTGAAGTGGAAAACATGTTCAAATAGCCAAATATTTCTTTCAAACATGAATAAGCAAAATAGCAGCCACAAGTAATGCTTCAGCTTTAAAGTGTTTTGCAGTATTTAACCCAAGCCTACAAGTTCCTGTTAAAGTGGCATAGAAAAACAGTATTTTAATTCTGCATCACAAATTTTATAATCCATCCTCTTCTAAAAAATTATTTTAGATGTTGCTTAGTAGAGACCTAGGGAGTTAGTGGTTGGTCTGTGGCCTCTCTAGGCATACATCTCTTTTTGTTCAGAAGACTTGCCCAGATGTTGCAGCAAAAAAGCCATCAAGTTGCAAAGGAGGAATTGGCAAGTAAAAGGTGAAAGCTGGAGTCCTACCTGTCCTACACAGTGACCTGCCCAGCTGTGGGCTGGTGGCACAGGCCACCTGCAATTCAGGTCTTGGGCACAAATTTTCTGCAGTTACATGCTGAGCTCCTTCCTTACAATAAATAAGTAAGTAAATAAATATAAGAAGGTCCCTGTTCCTTAGTTCAGTAAAGGAAAAAGAAACTTTTGTTTGGATCTGTTTGTGTGTCTTTTTGGGGATGGACTTTAGCACAAAGAAGTCCAGGGCTGCTGGGCAGGGTGTCTGCTCCCAGGGAAGCTGTTCCATTTTAGTTTGGTTACACCTTTACTGGAGGTTTGAAGTGAGTTCCCAGCAGACACACTGTAACTCCTTTGTCTCTCCCCCCCTGGCCCATTAATCGTACTGATACTGCTCCAGACATCCAGAAAGTGGGACAGCAACTGTTAAAGGGAGATTCTCGCCTGAGGATGCCTGCAGCCTCGAGGTCAGCCTGGCACTTGGTCCAGGAGAGAGCCACGGTTCTAACTACAAATCAGAGTGAGTAAGGGATGTGGATATGGGACTTCTGCAGGGAGTGCCTGGGATGCTGATGAGATCCCTGCCAGACAATACATCTTTTAGACCCAAATGCCTTTTGATAGAGACCACAGTCTCATGGGGCTTGTGGGGACATGCTCCTGCATCGGGAAAAGACAGCTGAGGGCCTGGCATGAGAAGGGCCCTGGGGTTTAGAGGTCAGACTTGAGGCAGGTATGGAAGATGGCAATAGCTGTGATCTTCAGTATTAAAAAAAAATATATCTTTTTGTATAATCAAGCAGATTTGTTTTTTTGCGGGTTCTTTCTCTCTCTTGCTAATCCAGAGTGGAATACCAAAATGGAGAAACTGATGCTATACACACTGCACACTCTTTAAGTATTTATTTTAAAATGTGTGTAAGGTCAAGCTAGAACATGCTTTGCAATTTGTGTATTTACTGCAGTGAATTTTCTGCTCCTTCTGGCTGTTTTCTGTGGGTTTTAGCCCACTTCACCTCCACAGAAAGAAATACTGTGCATACGAAAGAGGCCATTATGTATCTTCCCTTAGGAGATTTTTTTTTGTGCTCTGCTTTTAAATTACAATCTGTATTATTTATGCCAGTGTTTAAAATAGCCTCCTGATTCCCTGGTTAAATAAAGTATTCTGAACCTACTCCAGATACATTTGGTGTGCACAACTCCCACCCACCATCACTTTTTGATTTCAAGTAATTTTTCATGAAATAACATGCATAGCAGCCAGAACCCTGTGTTGCTGTTACATAGTTTCTTTAGTTTTCCAGCTGTATTCCTCCTCCCATGATAAACCGTGTTGCCAGTACACATTTTATCTTAGAATACACAAATTGCATTCTCTTAATCTCCCTTCATAAACAGCCCTGTAATCCTGTTATCATTATTGTTGACCTTTTCTGGAATTCCTTGATGTTATTAATGCCTTTTAAATGAGAATTCTGGGCTTTAAACTGGTTTCTGAGCAATGTTTACTCGAGAATTGATATATTATTTCCTTTTTTTATTTTCCTTTACATTCCTTATTGCTTTTTTGTCTGATATCTTACTGTGTTCAAAGCAGAGCTATGCAAATAATTGATTGGGGGGTTGCTGCCAAATCAAAACATTAAAGAAAATCTTCATTTCAGACTGAACAAAGACTATATTCAATCTAAAATATTTCAAATGTTTGGGAAGGTTTTTTGATGTTTTTACCATCTTTCTAAAAGAAGAAAGAAATTTGTTTGTTTTATAATTAAACCATCATTTCAAACAGAAAATAGAAAATTCTGGTTTTCCATTTTCTGTGCATGTTTGACTTCAAATCATAAATAGTGTTCTCTGGTCTTTTTTTTTTTTTTTTTTTTTTTTATTTTTGGTCATCAAATTACTACCAAAAAGATATTTTTCCCTCAGAGTCATTACTTTAAATACTTTTTGAGCATATTGAGTGGATTAGTCTATATATTTGTTATGTTTATATATCTGTATTTATACATAGGCATGGAAAGCTAAGGGAATGTCTTTATTTTAGTCATGCAAATCTCACTTCATTTCACTGTAGTATAAAGACATGGTGTGAGTGGATGTGACTGGGCTCAGAAGTGGAAGGTCAGTCATAAAAAATTTAGCAGGTCTTTGCAGATAGTGGTGTCATTTTGAACTCTTGGCCTGTTTAAGCAGTGGAATTTTACTTGCTTTTATGTACCCAGTTAATCTAAATCCTGATGAAGCTGTGGCTTAGATGTCTTCACTCTGTTTTGGTTCTTGCCTGAAGTTAACGATTCTGAGCTTGGGAAGAACCTAGGAGGAAGGAAAAATGCATGTCCAGTCCCTGTTCCAGTGAAGAAACAACAATTAATAATCATAAATAAAACCCAGGCACGAGAAGAACAACTAGATAAAAGTTGTCCAACTTAGCCCAAAACTGTAGATTGTAGAGCTTAGTTTTCTCGGGTGTGCTGTGCGCAGTGGTTGAGTGGGGTCTCCTGATGGAGGCGGGAGCTGTGGGAAATTCAGGCTCTTTGGATATCACCCACATAGGAGGGGTTAATGAAGACATACGTTCCAAACTGTCTGGTTTTATGGAGGAGCTGGAGAAGAAGGGCATGATAAGTTGAAAGGAAGGGAGCCTCATCTCTTTATCAAATCCTTATTGCTGGATGCAGTGTTCCTGGGGGCGTGATGGGGAAATGATGTGCAGCCTCCTCCTAGTTCAAAGCTAAAGCTCGCTCTGAGAATCCCAGGTGGATGCTTTCTTTCCCCAATAAAGCAGACAGCATAAAAGAGCTTTCCTTAGACTTGTTTTGTGTGGAACCCTGATTTATGTGTTGTAGTGTGAAATACCCACCCTGGTCTCTAGTAAGACACATGGAACTGTTCAGCACTTTTAAAACTGACCGCTTCTAGACATGCCCAGAGTTTGGCAGAGCTGAGAAGCTTTGCTGATTAAGACTGGTGGGACATGTTTCCCAATTGAGATGTTAGTTAGGGAGTGTGCCACTTCCACAATTTCCCCCTGGGAACTAGAGACCCAGCCTCCTTTCATACATCCAGCCTTCAGCCACTGCAAGGTGGACATCACTTCCCCAGGGAGCCTGAAATGTATCGCCTTTAATTTGACATAACAAAATAGTAAACCTACTTTATAATAATGTATCTTAAATATACTGTTACATAAAATGTATTTAAAAGAAGTGAAAATTCTGGCAGATTTGTTTCATATTTTACTAGTATTACAAGCTTCGTCGTGCTTCCATGCTGAGGCACTTCATTACAGTTCTGCGTTCCACCCTTCTGAAATTCTTTAAATAATAAGAAGTTGTTGATTTTTGAAATCTGGGCAGGCTGTGACTGTTTGTTAGAGCTGGCAGAATACAGCTTCACCACAAACCCACAAGGATTAATAACCTGAAAAAGCAGAGGCTTCGTGTCTGTCATTTGTGCTTCTTAACAGTAAGAATGTTGTAGGGGAAAAAAAGGCAAATTATGGCAGTCATATCTTGAAATGCATTGCCTTTAGACCTGCGTTGGCTTTGTTACTGTAAAAAATATAATTTAAGCAACCGATCAATATAGTGGGTATGGGTTTACTATTCTTTTCAAGATGACACTTGAACTTTAGTAGTTTTTTGTAATCAGTAAATGTTTGATTAACTTATGACAAATTTTGCTTTTCATTCTGGGATTGCAGAGTTGTTCAGTCAGTTACCTCCCAGATATATTTATCCTTCCAGTGTTTTTCTCTTGCCTGTTGAAAACATGTCGAACTGATTTAAAATGTTTTATGCATATTATAATGAAAGCCATATGTCTTATATTAAGGGTGACTGTACAAAAGCTTTCAGTTGAATCATGTTTAGCATGTGATTTCATGCATTTACATATACACCATGCACATGTGCCTGTGCAGTTCATTGCTGTGCCCCAGACAGTTTCTCTCCTCCCTGTGCGTGGGAACCAGATTTAGGATATGTGTTGAAAGGGCCTCTGAAAGCCCTTTGCTAAGGTTCTGCCACCAATGTGACAGGGGAGCTGGGATCTTTTCCCAGTGTGTGATGGAGTTTGCTGCCTTTCTGTGTGCTGCTAAGTCATCCCTGCCAAAGATTACATTCTCCAGTTCCTAAAAATACTTCTGACCAACCAATCCATTTCCTTTAAAACAGACCAATTAGTACTGCCAGGTACATAAAAAATCTCCCAAGGTGACACTACATGCTTGCTTATAAAAAATATTTGTCTGAAGGTGGATTCACACATATATTTTATAAAATTGTCAACTGCATGTTGAGGATTATGTTATACAACTCTCAGTATACTTTTTGAACCTCCAGTATCAATGTCTGTGTTACTGAGGTTGGTGTAGGAAAGCAGTATCCTTCTCTCTCTGATAACAGAGAGCCTTTTTGTTTGAACATGAAGATAAGTTTCCCAGATAATTCCCTTCTGCTCTATGAGCATATGTTCCCCCTGCCAAAGGTCACTTCAGGCTGAGAAGAGTAAATTTATGGGAGCCATTTTTAAGGAGGTGTTAGAATGGCTCAAACTGCATATAGAAGCACAAAAAAAAAAAAAAAAAAAAATTAGGTCAGGCTGATTTCCATATGAAGAATCTCCTTAAGATACATAAAGCATCAAAAAACTCCAACTTGTAATGCTCTTTGTCTGTTAGAACATCCGCTTGTGGCTGCTCTACAAATCCATGAATTAAAAACAATTAAGAAAAACACAGGCCCAGATCATAGTGATATGCAGAATATGCATGATGGCTCTGAGCCAATATCAGTAATTAGTTTGTAGTGACTGTGTTTTGAGAGACGGGCTTGATTGATTGTGGTTTCACAGCATACTAAATCACATTCTGTATTCATGTTGAGATCTGCAGTGCTTATAATTTGCATTAGTGTTGTTCAGATTACTACCAAAACTTAGATGAGATCAAAAAACTGCTTAATGAAATAAATTTTAATTGTTTGATAACAGCCCTTCCAAAGTAAGAAGAATAAGCAAGAAGGATGAGCAAAAATCAAGATAAATAATCATTTGTAAAATCACACTCAGATCCAAACAGAGGGAAGCAGGATCTGTGTTGCAGTCCTTCCCTAAAGTCTTCTGTCTGCTTTTCAGCTGGAAGTCTCCTCACCCAGAAGGTGTGAACAATTTATGGAGAGCCACATTGAAACTTAGGTGTTACATTCCCTCTGCCTCTTTTCCAGCTGCCCAAGCTACCAGCTGTTACCGGACTACACAGTCAGCTGAAATGTGATTCACAGATCTGTCTGGTGAAGGAGCACTGGGAAGAGGTTGGGTGGATGTCCACCAGAGAGTGGGTAGAGATGGCTTCATCAGCCAGTGCAGTGGGATAGGGAAGGAATACTTTATGGTACCCTTAGGATTGACCATGTCAGCCACTGCTATACCCAGCTTCTTGCCATCATTCTTGGAGCACAACTCACAAATCTGAGCCCAATAACTAAACTTTGTGTAAAACCAGAGGTGATGGTTAGGTATTAAAATCCAAGACTCACAGCAGAGGGTGTGCCAGGCAGGAATACACCTCCACCAGCCCACTGGAGATGGCAGAGAGGAGTGTCCATCTCCCAGACTTAGTTGCCTACTTGTAGTCCTGAGTGTGCCCACGTGTGTGCCTTGAATTCACTGTGAAACTCTGTACTGGAGGAGTCAGACCATTTCTGTGAGTGCTGACATTCATCATGTTTCATTCCTCTAAAATACAGCCAGCACTAGTGCTACCACTCTATCTTGTGCCAGAGCTGAGCAGTTAGAACTTGAGGAAAAGATCTGAGTTCAGTGCTCTCTCATGTGACTTACTGGGTATCCTCAGCTTCCTCCCGTGATGCTGGACCTCATTATAGTGGAGAACATATAGAGGCAGAGTGTGTGGGAACAACTTCTGTCACCCAAAGATAAGAGCTGTCCACATGGAGGAGAGCTGTGTCCTGTTCCTTGCTCCCAAGGTTACATCTGCTTTTTCCCAGTTACTGTTTGGTGTGAAATAAAATAGTGAAGTCTAAGAGTAGAGTCTCATATACAGTAATAATAAGTCAAATAAGTATTAAGTCAAAGGCCAGGACTGGAACCAAAACCCACTGTCATCTACGGTCTTGACACTGTGATTTCAGTGCATTTCCCAGCAGGAGACTTTGCCTTAGAAGTGGGTCATTATTAAGGGTTATCTGAAGAGCCTGAAACGCTAAAGCAAGACTTCATCACTTCTTTGCAGCTTCTTTTTTTTATATCTATCAGTGCATGTGAGCAGTGTGGTTTTCTTTCCTAGATTTTTTGTAGTGTACAGAATCAATCTTATGGGAACAATCCCATATTAAATAGAAAAAAAGCAGCATTAGTCTTTCCTGGAAATATACTGCTTATACTGTTAAATATTGGAGCTAGAGATGTAGCTGCTAGTTAAATGTCTCAAGATAAATTAAACCAAATCTCTTAGAAATACAGGTCTTTTCAGTAGTGGGCATTACAACTGAATTCTCTCTACTTTTCCAGCTGCTTCTAATGACTTTGCTGGGTATTTTTTTACTCAGTCAGGCCAAAACTCTGCCCCTGGAGTCTCTAAATAAAGCTGTCCAGAGAGACAGCATGACACATACTCCTCTAGTAACTGCACCAAAGTAGTGAACATGTTTGCATATTCTTGTCTCTTTGCTGTATAATAAGGTGCTTTTGAAGGCAAGAAAGCTCAGCAAATTTAAGTGCTTTACATATTGAGGACAAGCTGTCTCTGTCAGCACTGTTTTATTTACAGCTCTCTTTCACTCTATGCAAAACCTGCTTCAAGACTGATATATCTATAAAGAGGTCATGTTTATGGAGTTGGAAGATAGGTAAGCTCTGTGGTTTATATACTTTTGCAGCTGTGAAGCAATGGTGAAGTTGCAAAATAGGAAAGATGTATACAAAAAACTAAATTTTAATAAGCCAATATGCATTCAGAGTTTTGGGAATCCAGTTCTGCTGTTGAGCCATCAGTGTTCCTGTCACAGATATTGCTTGAACTTTTTCCTTTTTACCTTATTTTAATCTTACTATTTCGATGACAAGTGGGCAATAAAAGGCACACAAGAAAGTCTGCCATTTATTCTTACAAAAGGAAAAAGTTTAAATTATAAAGCACAAGCAAAATTTAAACATTTTTGAGGCCAGAAGACCATACAACAAAGTATCCAAGCATCTCTAATGGCTAGAAATAGCAGACTGGGATGCCGTACTCCAGGAGTGTGTGTGGGGTTACTGTGTGAGCTTGTGTATGAAGGGTATATACTGTCTCAGTATACATATATACACATGCGACGTGGTATTTTTGTGCTTGCATACTGTCCTGGTATATCAAATATACCTGTAAAAGCCGTGAATGCAGTGTGTGATACAGTCACTGTACTGTGTCGTTGTCCTTGCACTATCGCTGAGGCAGTGCAGAGAGTAGAGTTAAAGGTGGGGCTTTTCTACACCCAAAATGTAGGCGTGGTGGCTGCCCTGCGCCAGTGGGATAAACATGCCGTAGTGCCAGCTGGAGGCGTACTGGCTCTTACACAGGCAGCTCTTTTTCCTTCTCAATCCCGCCCCGAAATCTGTTATTGCATCACATGCAGGATGGGAAATTTGCCCTGGAGACATTCGTAGGAGGTTTCCCAGTGGATTCCCATGCTGTGGCAGGACAGCGTTGGCTCCCTGAGCTGTGGTCGCAGATGAGCACAAGCATCTGCAGGACCATCATCACCCTCCCGGCCGCTGCCCGACCGTGCCTGCCCGCGCTGCGCCACAGCCAGCACAGCTCCCTTCTCCTGCCTCGGTGTCAGCTGAGCCCAGTGACTGTCTCGATGCTGTCAGGGCAGAGGGAGGCGAAAAGGCAGCACAAAACGTGGCAGAGCACTCAGCTCGTGGCCGCTGTCCATCGGGACAGCAGTAGATACTGCAGGATTTCACTCCTGCTTCTTTGCCATTCCCGGCAAGGAGCGATCCTGGAAAATGTGACGGTACTTTGTTGGCCATCCTTATGCTGTTGATCCCATTGCACAGAGCAGTGCAGGGCTCCGCTCCCGGGGCGTGGGCGTGCTGCTGCTCGGAGCCCGCTGCCAGGCGGGGGGAGCCCGGTCCGAGGGGCTTCCCAGCATCAGATCCCGGGCTGGCTCGCCTGCCCGGCAGGCTCTGGGCACTGCAGCACCCATGGCTGCAGCACGGAAGAACGTGCATGAATGAATTCCAAAGGAGAGACCGCTGAAACTGGAGACTCAACGGGTGGCATCTTTTGCAGGAAACGGTTAGTAAGACCTTAGCAGGAAAGTCTCCCATCAGAGCTAAACAAATGTTACGACCAGTTAGGACAAAGGAACGTGGTTTTGAGAAATGTCAGTCTCTTTCATGGTCAATGCTGAATTAGTGGGCTGTTCTGGGCCTTTTGCAATCACATTGTCAGTGATAAAAATAGTCAACAAGCATCCTTAGGGAGCTGACAGCCTGGAGAATGGCGTTAGGAGAATGGGAGGCCATGTTCAGCTCCTGCCCGCATTGCTGCTAGACAAGGAGTTTCACCTTTTTTGTTAAAATACTTGTAAGAGAGAAGTCACACTTACCCAGAAGAATATGTTGCAATTGGTATTTTATGGATAGATGCCATGTTATTTTGCTTAAAGATGTCTACCAAACAGGAGAAAATGTTTTCTAAAGTCTCCTAGTAGCATTACTGTCAGGCACTGCTACACACAAACCTGACTTGAACGTCACTTACACACTTGGAACCATTACTAGCAGTGACCCCTTTAACTTATAAAATGTTCTCAAAGATTCTATAAATAGCCACATGCCTAATTTTAAACATAAGTAGTCTCCTGTGCTAAGTGTTAAGCTTGCGTGTAGCTGTTATTAGAACTGGGGTCAGAAAGGTTATTTCATGCTTTGCAGACACAGTTCCTGATCTCAGATGCAGTTCAGTCTTTCAGAAAGCTCTGCTGTTGGTGTGGTTGCATTTTCAGGCTCCACTGGCTCTTATCAGCAGTGCCAAGTTCTGCAGCTCTTGGTGCTCCAATCCAGGCAGGTCAGGGAGAGGCAATTGTTAAGCCTTGCTACCTTGAGATGCTTTCGATAGCGAGATCTGATTATGATGTGATCTACTTACCCAGAGATGAGCCTTGGCTGGGGCTCCTGCTCTCTGTGTCGCAGCCAGGACTTGCCTTAGGAAAGCTGCTGGTGTCTTGCAAGTGCAGGAATGTTTTGGGGACCCAAACACCAGAGGTATGACATCCATGTGACATTTTTGCCTGTTTGGATGTTGTTTGGAAATACAGTTTTGGGTGTAGTGAGGTACTGAGAGATTATTTGGAGTGTACTTTACTCTTGTAGATGGGAACATTTTGTTTATCAGGAAAACTCTGTTGCAGCTTTGGACATCATATCCCATTATCATTTTGCTTCCCCAAGGAGAGGGTCACTGACATTGACATCTCTAGATTTGATATAAATACTCTGTAAAACTAAGTGCCTTTGTTGCTCTCCTTTGCCTTGCAAATTTTTGCACAGCTCTGATCTGGTTACAGCTGATGACTTGGGTCTGATTATGGGGGTGTTGTACTGAGTACAGAGCTGATTGGAGGTGTTAGAGCTGAGTCCCTGGGATCCCCTTTTGAAGAGCCAAGCTTTGCATATGAGTACTTTGAAATTGGGTTGAGGAATATTCTGGGCTGGGCTGGGCTGAGGCAGAGGCAGAGTAAAAAAGGGGGCTGGTCTCAGACCTGATGAGATAGAGAAAGTATTGGGTTAAATCCAAACATGCCTGATCCTAGGGCCAGTTGCTAAGTGTTGCCAGATGGTAAGCACGGTTGCTGGCTGTCTTGGTCTCTTTAAGGCTGTGAAGCCAGACTCTGAAGGCCTTTTCTGAGTTCCAGCTATTCTGGGGTGCACGATGCACCCATCACCATCAGCTCTGAAAGAATTTGAGAGAGGCTGAGCACTTGAAGGTCTGTCTGCCATGGTGGGGGATGATGGCAGCTGCAGCTGCATCTCCCCTCTGTGGAAAAAACAGCAAAAATGGTATGTTTGCAACTGCTGTCTGGGGATATCTGTACATGGGACAGCACCCAGAAATTCCCAGGTGAGAGATGCTTCCCCTTATCAGCTACTTAAAGGATGCTGGAAAGTTATTTCCATCCCCTCAGCTAAAGTCACCATTCATTATTGTGGCTCTACAGCATGAGACCTGGGTATGCCTTAGGATGTTTGCCATTTGAGTGACAGACTGGAAAAAAAATTCTAATTTTGGGGTGGGTTTTGTTTTTTTTTTCCGGAAGATAAGACTTTCTTAGTACATCTGTCTACTACTGGCCTTATCAAAATGAGAGCACTTTTCCCTGTATATGCCAAAGCTTAGGAAATAAAAACTGTGATTCACAGAAAATCAGCAATCCAGCAGATAACATAGTATCCAAGAGGCACTTGAAAGCCCCCTGTGATTTTGGATTATTTTAAGGCTGTTAGAACTGTCTCACTATGCTTCTGCATCACCTGAAACCTGCATATGTGTATACATACATATATGCATATATCCCATTAGTCTGTGCGCATTTATATTTATATACATGTATGTCATCTCAGAAACCAAAATAGAAGCAGCAAGCAGAGTTTCTGTATGGTTTTAAACGTGAGAAATATCCAGTTACAATTGTGTGTTCCTAATCACTGAGCTCCTGAAGGAGCCACGTGGACAGCCTCATTCATCTATTGATGGCTTCGAGAAAGCAAACAGGTTGTCACAACAACTGTTCCTGTCTGAGTCCTAAAATGGCTTCTGTAGCGTGAGGGTTTTGTGTCCAAATGTTTTTCCTGCTCTTGTTAAAGTTCCAGTTCTGAAGAAATATCAAAAATCTGGAACAAATCCAGCGCTTGTCCTCAGGGATGTTTGAAAATTCATGCAACTTCTGAAATTCACCCAGAACAGACAAAGGAAGGATGCTTGTGATTCACTGTTATTTTGAAAACAATCTGAGTTATAATTTCCATCATGTTTTTACTCTTCCCTTTTCCTTTCCAGGCAGTGAAGCTGATTTTAGCTCTTCAAGCAGCACGGGCAGTATTTCAGCACCTGAAGTCCATATGTCTGCTGCTGGAAGCAAAAGATCTTCTTTTTCTCGCAAGTAAGCAAAGCATTTTTTCCTGAATATTGCTAGTGCAAAGATAGACTACTGTGTAAGGTCTGGCATTTCGAAACAATTGGGGTAGCACTAGGTTGAGCACACTGATGAGAACTGAGATACGAGAAAGAAAATCTGTATATTGTGCACGGAAATTGTCAGTATGCCAGATCAGCTGACTTTTGGGGGTTTTTTGTTTATCCATAACAAGTGTGGGAGGTACAATCAGGTAAGGCAGCAAAGGCATTGACTGGAGTGGAGCAGAGAGCAACTGAGTGTATGTCAGGTAACAGCAGTACTTGTAGCCAGTTAACCTAAACATTTTGGTCTTATCACTTTGTTTTCTCTCTGTCATAAATTGTCAGCTCAGCATACACCTTTCCAGATCATTATCTTATTGGGAAGAAGTGGACAATAATGCCTTTGATGGTTTTTTTGTTGGTTGTTGTTTGTTTGTTTGTTTGTTTTCCTGAAATACCCTTGCCCAACCTTAATATAACTGCAACTATATGCAGATTTTTTTAAAGACAATTATCTCATAGTCATCTATCTAAATGAACCTTTCATGAAATATTTCTGTAAGATTTCTCCCTGTCATGTGTGAATTGCAAATTCAGACAGCTTGTGAACATAGAGGCATTGGGATGAAGCAGCACACGTTGTGTTCTGCCCACGCAATCCCTGCTGGTTACATTTTGTGGAGTAAGAGGAAGGAGTTCAAGTTGACAGGACTGGTTTCCTGCTCTTTGTGGAAAGCTGGCAGGCAGGCTGGGACCGGCAGCGGGATACCCGTATGCTTGAGTCACACAGACATCTTCAAGGCTGCAATGTGCCCCAGCATACAGAAATCATCAGAATGATGCTTAGTGAGTGGTTTCCCATCTGTATCACGAGACTGCTAGAAAAATAAACATAACTTAAGCTCTCTCTAGATTACTTCTAACAAGTAAAGTTACTGGCTGTGGGGGAAAAAATGGTACTAAGTATAATACAAAGCCCTAAAATCACCTTACTGTCAGTATGATTAATCACCTTACTTTCAGTAAGATTATGTATCATTTCATGTACTAACCTACTTCATTGGACAGAAGTCCTCTGTAATAAGGCTCCTTCAGACGCATTGCTGTGTTAAGCAATCACTGTGAGTTCTGCTGCGCACCAGAGCTGATGATACGCTGTATAAAGTAGAAAGAGATAACTTCCTTTGCCGTATGTTCCTTTTTAACTGTTTGCCTTAACTCACTGTGAACCATTTCAATGTTGTCACAAACCGAAGTCCTGCACTTCATTGTAAAATAATTATAAAATCACCCAAACCACAGCACAGTGATGAAGGTTCACAGCAGCCACTCAACCATCTGTTCCTTATAAACTGTTCCATTTGCAGAGAAGGGAGGAAACCAAGTGAAACCATTTAAAGAAGACATGTTGCTTCATAATTCTGTGGCATTTAATTTTTTGTGTTCAAGCCTTCTCTTTTGCTGGCTGGATTTGCCTTTTTCTGTTGATTTTTTTTTTGGTTGGTTGGTTGGTTTTTTATTTTATTTTAATTCCTTTTTTTTTTTTTTTTTTTTAACCTAACCACTTAGAACAACTGCTTCCATGGGAGAATGAAGGTAACAGTGTAATAGCGCAGGATGACAAACCAAGTAAGCAGGAGAAGAACACATCCAGAGAAGCTGTCCTCAGAGCACTCCAGCCCCTGGGCAGCTGTCAGGCAGTGAGGATACCAATTGATTTCAAGCACATACAGTTGATGCATTACTTAATAAAGAGAAATATTTTTTAATAAAATATTAGATATAATAAAGAGAAATATGATATATTACTTAATAAAAAGAAAGGTAGTTATGTATGAGAAAACTGGAAGAAAGAAAGAAAAGACTGTGCTTTCCATTGTCTATTTTAATACTATTTCAGCCTGTTCTCTGTGGGGTTCAAACTATATCTGAGCAAATGAATAGCTGACCATGACAGATGAAGCAGCCAGTATGCCAAAAGCTGAAAAGAACAGTGGCCCATACAAAATCTGTTTTCACTGCATGCTGTGTTCCCTCAGGCTGCTTGCCGAGCAGCATGAAAGCAGCCTTACAGCAATCCTCCATGTGCAGGCACCACTCCACAGGCCTGGCCAGGGAAAGCTGAAGTGTGGTTCTTTTGGCATTAGTCCAGACCACAGGCCTCTGATTACTTAACGGAGATTCAAGGAACATGGACAATCTGATGGAGTCACTGAGCACTGTGCTGTCCACAGAGAAATGTGAAAATGGCTGAAGTCTCCCTAGGTCATACTGAGAGCCCCCTAGCCAGTGAAAGAACATGCAGTGGTTGGTGACATCAGGACTTTATTTCTTTCTGGCCACTCACTGTTATTTCTCTGGTTTAGTGTTCAGAAAACTTTGTGTGTAAAATAAGACATATAATGAGTTGTGTGATGAGGATAATGCTTCCACCATTTTGGTTCTTTTTCAGTCGTGGCCCTTACGGTCGGAATAATGGATCCTTATCCTACAAGTCTGGAGCCAGCCCACCTGCTTCCCATGGAAAGGACCCTTCACTTTGCAAAACCCATCTGAGTCCTGCTAACATCCACCAGAGTTACAGGGCTTCTTCAGCCAGCAGCAGCAACTCAGGCTCATATAGAGGAAGTGACAGCAGCCCAGTGATGAGGCAAGTCTGTGTTTCAGCCTCACAGTGTTCATCACACTGATTTACCCTCTCTGCACTGTAGTGTGGGATCAGCTGTAAGAGTCACTGTGCAGGTCACCTTGTACCTCAGCGTAGGTGTGACTCCGGTTGGTGGCTTGACAGTCAACAGTGCACTCCTGTGATGGGTTTGATAAATCCCAAAAAACTCAGAGTAAGGTTTTAGTTTTAGCTAGGCCCCAACTCTGGGGGTCATGTGGTTAGGGGCAAGCATCAGCTGACTTAAGTGACCAGTGAGATATTTCATCCCATCTGACGTCAGCTCG
>JAWWEU010000081.1:135696403-135722039 GCA_035583155.1 Acropternis orthonyx | reverse complement strand
CCCTTCAGTTGAGACCTGACTAGCATGGGAGACCCTACCGGAGGCACAAACCACCGCCAGCATAGCTCACAACCTCACAAGGGCATGCAAGCTTCTCCCCTGCGACAAGGGGGTGCCCGTGGAGAAGATGCAGCTCCTAGGCTAAGGTAAAATAGCAGAATTTGCTGGAATTCAGGCTTGTAGTAGAGAAAACAAGTCAGCTCCTTCCTGGGCTGAAGGGATGCCTATTGATAATCCCATTAAACATTTTCTTTCTAACCCAGGGACAAAAGCCTTTCTTTAATATGCAGCTCAAGAGGTACCCAATATGCCCCTAAAGCTGCTGACAACACTGAGGCTCAGGCACCAGAGATCCACCTGTACCCTTCACAGAATCACAGAATGGGTAAGGTTGAAAGGGAGAGAAAAGGAGGAGCCTATGGCAGCAGGGGCGAAAGAAAAGAAGTGTACATCATGGATCCCTCAAGGAAATCAAACCAATGAAAAAGATAGAGCAGCAGCCTCATAGTAACTTCAGCAAAAGTATTTTCATGTTTGCTGAGGATAAAAATCAAAATATAGGAGGAAGGAAAGGAGAAAGCACAGGAAGAAGATGAAACAGATAATAATGCATGGGTTTTTACCATGCAAGAGACTTCCTCTGGGAGCCACGTCCTCCCTATTTGCATCATGTCCGCACAGGGCAGAGATGGGAGGAATCTCTAGGGCAGCTGTGCTTAAGTGTGAGCAGGTAGACAGGAGGAGATCAGCAAAGCTGTCCAGCAGCAAGAGGGAAAAGCAATGCAGGACTGACATGCAGGAAGGTGGCAGCACCCAAAGGTTTTTAAAATGGCTGAAGGCTCAAACATCAGATGTGCTTACATGATGTATCCAGGGACATTGTTTGCAACATATCAATTTTCCCATCTGTTATTTTTAATAAATAGTATTGATTTGCATCTATTTTACACTGTATCAGAAATAGCAACAGTAAGCACTATTTTTTTAAAAATGAGACACAGATTCCAACAGGGTTCACCTTTAACAGGCAGCAGATAGTTCATTTCCTTGCCCTGTGTCAGCAATAGTGAAAGAATTATGACTGGTATCTCCTTCCTTCTTCATTGCTGTTAAAAACACAGATTGTTATTGAAGCTTATTCATAAACGTCATCTCCCATCCATTGTCAGATATTTTAGAGGTGTGTATTTGGAGAAGATTTATTTGCCATATTGCTGCATTGAAGTAACCCGTTTTACTCCAGCCAGAACACTTATGCAGAAAATATGTGCAGCAGTTTGGCCTTCTAAAAGAATTTTAAAATTTAACATCTGAAAATTGCAGTCAAATCAGTTGGCTTGTGCAAGATTTAGAGCTACATGACAAGTATGTGAAACATTTTTAAAAACTTAATTTTCATGACTAAGGCCATTAAAAGTAATTCTTACTGTCTTGTTTTCTCAATTACTTATCTTTTAAGGAAAACTTGAGCCAGAACCCACTACAACTTAGTTAAAAATTCTACTTGTCTGAGCAGACAAGATCTAGTCACATGGCTCCCCACCCCTTGCCATTCTCTTACAACTTCATTGTCAACTGTAGGCACAAAATGTGCTGACTTCACTCATGTGTCATAAGGGAAGAAATCCACACAACCCACAAATTCAGGATAATAGCATCCACACAACAGAAGGTGGAAAAGGCATCCACTGAAGCACTGGGCTGGACACAAGCAGCACACAGGCCCCCCCCCACCCCGGCCCCTCCTCTCATACACTTCTTTCCAGCAGATTAATTAAACTTCTCTTCTACATAAAGCACTGTTGCTTTCTGCTGCACATTTACCACGCACACTTTACCAGGGGACTTCCAGTGCAAATACTTGCACTAAGTGTGCAAAAAATGAAATTTGAAAAGTGCTTGAAACTGAATTGAGAATTTTAAAACTAGCTCTATTAACAGCAGGACATGATTTTTTTTTTCTCAATTACACTACCTATGCAACAAGTATAAGGTGTGAAGATTTTTTTTTCTTAACTTTGTTTTTCTTAAGGAAGAATTTCTGCTGGAAATACAAATTTACCAATACAAGTAAGTGACTAAATCACTCCCTTATATTCTCGACATCAGCCTTTGTAAAAAAGGCACACTACTCTTGTGTAGTGATGCCACTGCTGGTAGCCATTGCATTGTCACATGTAAATGGACAAGGGAGCAAAGGAAGCTGCAAGTAACAAAGAGACAAGAAATCCACTTACAGTGTTCAGCTGTAACTTGTGCTCTACTGTTGCATAAGCTACCAGGAGCACATTTTGAGTCGCAGGTCATCCATAACAAGTTATTTTTTTCTGAACAGGTCAATATGATCTCTCATGAAAAACTCTGAAGTGTTTATAAATACTTTGATAAAAATGCAAAAGCAGATATTCTTTATCAGGCAGGAAGCAAAGGATTCTTTAAAACTGTTTAATTACATGTTTCAGGTAAGCACAGACAATACAGTAGATTTCCCACAACTCAGTATTTACATTCTTTTCTCTAGGCCTGAGCTGTTCATTAAGAGTGTTTTTCAATCAACATCCTTGTCAATCACTTTAGCTGCAAAGAAGGGTGCTGGAATAGAACTATTGCAGGAAACATTCCACCAAGGCATGATTTTCTGTGGGGTTTTTCTCCTTTAAGGTAGTTCAAGACATTTTGGGAAAATCCTGGCTTCCAAGATGACCTGAAGAATGCATTGAAAAAAAGCAGTGCGTTTAAGTCCTATAAATAGTTAAATCAATACCCATATGTACGTTGTAGAGTTGAAATTCTCTTTTCACCAGCACTGCCATTGGTGCCTAGTTTCTGTTAGGACAGTTTTACACCAATTTTGTTTTGTTCCTTTTTCATTAGCCTTTGTGCCTCTTTCTCCATTTTCTTTCGCTGTTGTTCTGCTGCTCTTTTTTCCCTTTCTGCTATCTTCTGTTGTCTGCAATTAAAAAAACCCAAAACACAGGAATTGCTAAATAACAGGAATACAGTCTTGAGCATGGTCATACCTTAAGTTTCTGTCAATAAATACATTATTATAACTAATGCAAACAGAGATTCAGTCTACAGTTGTTAGGCTCAGAACAGTTATTCTTTTATTGTGCTGAAGTCTTCTTTACAGATTAATCTAGAATCACAGAATACCCTGAGCTGGAAGGGATCCACAGGGATGATCAAAGTCCAACTCCTGGCCCTACACAGATCAGCTCCAAGAGTCACACCATGTACCTGAGACCATCATCCAAACACTTCTTAAACTCTGTCAGGCTTGGTGCTGTGATCACTTCCCTGGGGAGGCTGTTCCAGTACCCCACCACCTCCTGGGTGCAAACCTTTTCCTAATATCCAACCTAATCCAATCTAGTCTTAGGCAGTGATATTCGTTCAATTATTTTGCAATCTAAAAGCCACTAAATTCTCAAAGATTCAGAGTAAGTGAATCAGTGAGTTATAAGTTATAAAGCTTAATGCAAAAAATAAAAATTTATCTAATGATTTCAGTAGCAAGAGTACCCATCTTTTCAAATTCAGACCAAACCAGTTTGACTTGTCTAGAACACTGACTTGTGTCCCTCCTTTCCCTCAGCAGAAGCATCAGTAGTGACCCTCTTTGTAATGCAAGTTCTACAAACATTTTTGTCATGATCAGATGAGAGGGTAACTTCTAATACTCCCCATCAGGAGTTGAGGATCCATGTTGTACACTATTGTCTGCTACAAATATAAACAATAGTCTTTAAGGAAATAAAAAAAAAATTTAGAAGTCTTCAGTTGGGTATCATTTTAGCATTATTTCCTAGAATTATTATAAAACTCCAGACATCACTCTCTTAGCTCAAAGAATCTGTCTACAGAAATAGGTTTCCAATTTCAACAAATACATAACTGACTACATCAAACCAAGAAAGAACACCAACAAAATTCGCTCATTTTATTCCCATGCTTTAGCCAGAACAAATTATTGAGTGATGCAGGAAAAACAACTAGATCCACACTCAAAGTGATACACTGCACCTCTCTTCTCTGTTGCCTAAGTAGGTCACTTCTGTCTGGATTCAATTTATTAGATATGAAAAAAAATGCTAAATTACTTGCAAAAATGAAGCTTCATTAATTTGAAAGGGTGAAATTTAACATAGATTTAGTAAGAATAAAGAACTGCTTATTAAAAGAGAATAAAGAATTCTAACTGATGAGGCTGTAAGGAGTTACATGTATCTAAATTACCTGTGCACATCCACTTCGGTGTGTAAAACATACAGAGTTAAAAAGTATTATCATCTGAAGCAACCTTCTCTGGTAGATTCCAACTATGGACAAACTGGGAACACAAAACTTCAAAATATTTGAGGTACAAAGTCTCCATACTATCTTTGTATTGGACAGGAGAGAGACTGCACTTATTCAATACCTTCATTGTTTCCCCTTGATTGATTATTAATGGCCAGTTTTCCTATACTCTACTAAGCTGTTCTGTTTTAAGTCATGGAAGAATGAAATTAGTCATTCACGTCAGTATCTACCTCCCAAGTTCACAGCAGCTCAACAATTCTGGGATTTTTTGAGATCACCCACTATTCTACATTCCACATGAAAGTCAGATAGTTGACAGTGCTGTCAGTCAAGCAGAGTAATAATATTTGTCACTTTACAAGTAGCAGATTTTCTTATATTCCCACACTTCTGAACTGATGCAAAAGGGAAGAAGTGCTACGTACACCAGCCAGTATGTAGAGACAGTAGCTTCCAAAAACCCACGAGGTGTTAAGCAATGCTGTTGATCACTCTGGTTTCTTTTCCTTGCGATGACACAGCGGTGGTTCCGCGCCCTCTACGGGCCGAGAAATTGTATTCGGTTACACCCAAATGAGAGAGACCTTCACGTTCACCTCAGACAGAGCAACTGGTCACCAAAAAATATAAATAAGTAGCTAAAAATGCAGGACTTTAACTGTTCCCACTGGGAAAAAAGCTTCACTGGCAACAGAAATTCTGAAGTTGCAGAGAGGTATCCAAAATTTCCAGAAGAAGCCAAGTTTCAAGTAACTCAAATTAACTTAAAATCCAGTTTATCATCCGCTACAGTGATTCATCACTGACTGGAAAACTTTACTGCATCCCAGCCCAGAACCTTCTGGAAATTGAGGGGGGGCGGGGGAAGAGACTACAGGAACTAGTAGCCTACTTCTTAGCACTGCCTTTCTGCATGCTTTGATTCCAGGGAGCATTTGGCTTGGAATACATGCTTATTTCAACTGTTATGCTTATGCACTGAGTCACCAGAGAGGCCACAGGATACAGTCTTCTCTGCTGTTTAGCAAGCCACAGCCCATTTTTGCATGGTTGATCAGCTCCCCATTACTGCACAAGAACTATTCTAGCCTTAAGGTACTTCTAAATACTAACTGAGCACCAACAGCTACTCAGACACAGCTGTCTATGGGAGACCTTTACTTTTTCTGCACACTCCTTTCATTCTCAAAAAGCACCACTGGAGTACAGTCAGCATCAACACTCTGGAACGTCAGGGGGACTCTGTCCTCCATTTAGCAGTCTGAAATCCTATACATGCTTCTTTCAATGTTATGCTTATGCACTAAGGCACCAGAGAGGCCATGGTATCTTTAGATAATTTTGTAGAACAGGATGCAGACTTCTAGCATTAAGAAAAGACTCCATATCACTTCCTTACTGCAGTCTGTCAAAAACAGAGCCAGGCTTGTCAAGTACTATACTTAAGTTTTACATTAAATGTTGGATGTTCAGTATATCACCAATGTCTGCTGCAAGAGAAATTGCAAATCCAGCAGGTATTTCCTATCAGTCTTGCTAATGATCAGCCAGCCGTTCACTCGTTTACAAATAAACATTGTCATTTGTGTATCATGAATAAAACAAAGGTCTTACTTCACACAGCTGGGATACAGCTTACACAACGATCAGTTGTACTGAGGTCACCAAGTGGTATGCTACAGAGAGAGCTACAGTTCTGATCATGTTCTATCTACTGGAAATACTTAGACACATATACATCTCTTCTATAACAAGTAAATTCTGATACATTTTAGTGTGGCCAAGAAGGAATTTCATGAAAATTAGTAACGTGAGCTGAAGTGTTTCAATAATAAAGATGACAGGCTGAAATCTTTATAATAGCTTCAACCAAATAACATGGTAGTTTGAAAAATTAAGGTTTGGGGAAAACCTCACTGCTGTTGCCACATAAGAAATCTCTCTTCCTAAGTATTCTAGAGCATGAACCTGACAGTTGGCAGACAATATACCTTTGACTATCCTGGAAATATCCACTGAACGAATTTTACACTCCAGAAATAAACTCGCATAAACATACACCAGATAATTTTACTAGCTAATTTGTATAGGATAAGCCAGTGCTTTGGAAAGTTTGAATACTGCTTTTGATAGTCCTAAAAACATGTGTAATGAAATGTGCCAAGAGTTAAGTAAAGTACAATGTAGCCTCTGCAGTTAGCAAAAGTAGTTGTTTTACTTCTCAGTTGAAAAAAGCAGCATTTTTCACTGTCACTCATTTAAGTCTCAGAAGACTGGACTTTAGACATTAAAGATCTTACCGAGCTTTCTTTATAAGAAAAATTACTATCTTTGGAACAAAACCACCCCAAAGACACATCATTCATGTCATAAAGCTTGTTCTTCTGCTATACATTACTGAAAAGTTAAGACCTGAAACAGTACTGAAGTTTAAAAAACCCAGTATATTGACCAGAACGTACACATAGAGATAAATGCTTAAGTTTACAGAAGTATTTGCATTATAACCCTATTTTCACATGTTAAGCTGCTGCAGACCAAGACTGACAGAGATAATAAATTGAAGCTATTATGATCAGCACATTGAAAGTGTGCTGGTGACTTCCTCATCTTATTCCACAGACTGAAATTTTCAAAACACTAAAATAAATAGTTGATTAGAATACTTTTATTTTTTTTCCAAAAATAACTTTTTTCCTTTAAAGATTCACAGTTCTAGAATGATTTTTGAATATATCATGACTTTATTTCACATTATCGCTATTGGACCACAGAAGTCATGCACTTGTGAAGTCTAGGAAACTGCAGCTATCTGGGGCTGGCTACCTGATGATGTAGCAAGCAATAAATTTTGATAAAACCCTAAGTCACTGCAAAATCAAATCACTATCTGTGATTAACTTAAACTCAGTTTGCATCTCTTTACCCTCCATACTCCTTCTGTATGTTCTTAAAAGGAAAAAAAAACCCACAAATGGAACAGATGAAGTATTCACTCTAACTTTGTGCAAGACTTTGATTTTACTTTCAGCCTTGTCAGCTTGTTTAGTTAAGTTCACTAGAAAACCACAGCTCCTACAGGGATTCCAAGAATATACTTAGTACTTCATTTTCTATCCTGGACTACTTTTACTTTAAGCACATGGTTACGATCCTCTTTATAAGGACACCAAGTGGTATTTTACTTAATCAAGTTCAAACATGTTATTTGTTCCTAATAAATCGTTGGGATTGGTGAGGCATTGTTGGCCTAGTTTTTAGTAGGCATGTGCATCTGTATGTGTTAATGTATTGTTCCAACGTTCTAGGGATTCTGATTTCCCCTACTATTTCATCCACTAAACTGACTACATCCAGAATGTCTTCTGCTAAGTACCAGTTACACAGAGATTAGATGCACAAAAATAATTTGTCTTAAGATGTGTTTAACAATTCTTAGCCCTTGTCACAAAGGTGTTCCAAAAAACAAATTTGATTCTTTCATGTGTCACATTAATTTCACTTACCTAAGAACTTCTTCTGCCTGCCAGGCAGCATCTTCCTCTTCTTCCCAGGCATTAGTATTTTCCTGCCAAGTATCCAAGTCTCCCAGTTCAGGCTGAAACCAAAGAGAAGCTCTAAGCACATGGAAAAAGGTAAAACACTGGTGTGTGACTGCCAGAATGGCTTCTGGATGGTCAGACAAGAAAGTTTCCTTAAAATCTGTTTTTAATCTTAATGCTTCAGAGAAGTATTTAAGACTTGGCAGTGCTTCTCAACTTATTGTCTATACTTTTTTTCCTGCTCTAATACTGAGTCTTTCCAGTTGCAAAGGGGTTTTTTTGACAAAAGCAGGAAGGAAGTATTGAAATGCATTTTTGGGAAGAGGAAGATAAATTGAGCAGATTAAATAACTAGATAGTGTAAAAGATTTCTGGAAGCTGCATGGACAAACCAACATGTCCATATGTCTGCATATCCAATATCAGTTGAGTGACACTTTTACTGACTCAAAGTCCTTTCCTTAACTATTTTCATTATGGACAGTGTAGGGAGGTGGTATGACCACCCTGTACTGCTTCCTGCCTGGACCTTTTTGTGCACTATGTAATCAAAGCAGAAGTACTGTTAAAGAAAGAAAAGGGCAAGGCAGGGAAAGAAATTTCCAGGCTGTTGGGTAACTAGACTATTTTTTCAAAGGCTAAAAGGCAAAAATTAAGAGACTGTTAGATTACAACCCCTACAGAAAGGGGGAAACAGGAAGTTAAAAATGGATCCAAGATAATAAAGCAAAGGTAACACAAGAGGCTTTCAAAAAAACCATCTACTCTTGTTAGTAGCTTGCTATGTAGAATCCAAAAAACCCATAGTTCATTGCTTTAGCAGGTTTGCGAACACGGAAGTGTATGGGAGTTTCTTATCTTTTTATTGCTGATCTGTCAAGTTTCTGAGTAAATTGTATTAGTTAAAATTAGATGAACTACTTCATTCTTTGAACCAAATACTCAACTTTAAAACAATTTACATTATTCCACAACTCTTCTTCTTAGTCCGCACAACAAAGACCTTAGGCAGACTACGCCTTCCCCTACAGAACAGTCATTTAACCATCAAGTACAAGATCAATACTTAGAGCATACTTACAGACTGGTGAATAAAAGGAATATCTTGTGTAGCTGCTAATCTGCTAGAGAATCCTGTATTTCCCTCAGGGATCCCAAAATTTAAAGGCTCTCGTTTCTTAATAACTATCTGAAAATATTCAAAAACAGGAACAAAAAGTGGTAAGTCAAAGCACTACAACACTATTTGGTGATCATTTAGCTCTGTGCCTGTGAAGGTACAGCTACACAACACCACACTGTGTCTCAAACTTGGTCAGGTTCTGGAAGTTGTACAGCCAAATGAACTGATGACTGAAAGATGCTAAATGCAAAAGACAAGAACTCCCTCTCCTCACATTAGCTTCTTCTTTAGTCACATGGAAATCTATGACTTTATCATGACAGTGAATGGGCACAAAGAATTACAGATCAAATAGCCACGTCTCCCAGTAATCATAAAAGCGACCAACTACATAACATATTCCTTGAAGAAATGCTGCTTCTGGGATAGGTAACTGTAAGATACTACTCCTGAGGGCAGTGCTGTCCACACTGCTGTACTGCACTACAATGTGAGCTCTCTCAGCTATTTCAACAGCATATCTGTGCAGACAATTTCAATAGCTGCAAAGTAATTCTCTATCACATCAACTAGTAAAGCTCCATGCTAGTCTGGCTGAAAAACATGCACTATTGCTTCTCCCCAAAGGCATATTAGCAAATTTAATTGCTAAGATCATGTACCCCTCCCTTGTCTTTACCTCAAGTCACAAACTTACTTTGTTTAGCCTACTTAAGTCTTCTATTTCCCAATGAGGTAGATTCACAGTTCCACTGACTGTACAAATGCAAGAAAGGAAACAGGACTAGACAATCTTATTTTAGCAATGACAGACTCTGTTACTTGATTGAAGTTCTACTGCCAAATAGATGAGTGCAGACGAGTGGTAACATCAGTAGATTCTACCTCAAATCTTGGTGTTTATATTGAGCCAACATTCAATAAAAATGCAAACATAAATTCATATTTAAGGGTGGTAAGTAGGCCAAGTTAACAGGAATGTTCTTTACAGTGCCTGCAGTCATCCCTAGAGATATATTTAAACTAAACCCAGTATACAGTATTCAAGCAGCATGGACTCTTCTCCAGTTTTGTTCTGAACCTGAAGGTCATTCCATTAGATAAAAAATGTCAGTAAGTATAAAGGAGAAATCTACCTCTCCTCAGTCCTCCTCTGCCCCTCAGATTTTGGGAGATCAAAATCATTAGAAGAATCTAGTCCACAGAAAACTGCAGATGCTGAAGATAGAGAAAACTGACACCAGTATCACCTCCAGCTCATACGACCACAAGAAGATTCAGGTTGGAAGGGACCTCAGGAGGTCTGTAATCTAACCTCCTCCTCAAAGCACTGTCAGCTCTAAGGCTGATGAAAGCACTGCACTCATCCCTTGGGGCTTGAAAACTTCCAGAGATGGAGCCTGCACAACTCTCTGGTAACCTGGTCCAATACTTGACAGCCTTTGCTTTGACATTTTCCAATTGACTCAAAGACCTGAAAGGACCCAGCTGAAAGATTTGCACACAGAAACAAAACTGCCAAATATCAAAAGTTAAATCAGCATTTATTTACACTGTTGAGGCTCCATTAGGTATGACCTTCTGTCTTGTCAGCATAATGAAAATGGACATTTGGAGAGGAAGCTATTTTGAAATACCAGTTCCCTAATCCAGCCTTCCCAGTATAACTTGGTTAAACAAGTAATCATTGTTTTCTGAAACTGTAGTGCTGCTCCCTCAGACTTCAGTAGAACAGGACATGGAATGTCTCTGGGTATGAGCATAAGCACCTTAGTGCTTAGCTCCACTTTCAGAATTAAAGTGACTAGAGGGTTCTCACATTATACTTCCCAGAACCTTCAGACTGAAATTATTCATAAGTTTCCAAAAACATTAAGACTGAAGATGTAAACATGAAATAGCATCACCTTGTTAAGATCTCAAAGAGTCAGCATTTTTAATTGCACATGTTAAACTACACACCAGCATCTATTCTCATTTCAACAGGACAGCTCAATTTTACTAACAGCACCTGCTATAAGTGGCTGATTTACTTATAGCCTATTTTAAAGCAAGGAAACTCCACTGCAAGTATAGTTGAAAGTACAATACTTACTTTTTGAGTTTTTCTAATAGTTGGTGTCATATCTTTGAAATAATCAGGTTCCATTTGTTCCAAAGGATTTTGCTGAGCAGTCACATTACCATTGCCACCTTCAATCTTCACACTGGTAGGTGCATCTTCATCCCATGAAGACCAATCTTCTACTTCAGGCTGAATAGAAGCATATGGTACAAGTTAATACTATCTGCAAGTAAAAGCTTGTATTTTTGTATCTTGCTAAGATATATACTTGATATTATATAGTATATGTAATAGTATTATATGTTTCTTCGATATATACGAACCCAGTCATAGGACTGGTATAATTACTCAATTAAGGGATTATCTATTAAGTCACATACCACTTTAACAATTACCTGTTTAGGAACAGATGAATAATCCACTGTGGTTGGCAAAGTTATTTGGTCTCCACTTAACTTTCGCCCTCTTCCAGACCTGAAAGAAAAATGTAGGATTCCTCCAAGCTCTGAAAACATGAGCACTAAGTTTAAAAAAAACAAAAAGGAAGTCTGAGAACAGCACTACTGAAAATAGTTGTGGCTAAAACATTTAGTGCTTCAACTACCTTAGTATTAACTACTGCCAGTAAAAGTCTGCTAAGCAAAGTAATAATGAATTTAAAGCGGTGTTCACATGAATTTCAAAGTGCAATTTTTTTTTTTAACTGCAGTGGAAATAGAGGAGAAATACTTTTGAGAAATATGAAAATGGACAAACTAACTCAATTATTCACGTAAGTCAGTTACAATTTTTAGATTGTTGGTGCTTATAAAGTAAGCACTAGCGTTCTACCTTTGTCAAAGAACTATTTCTACTGTACGCTGAGAAATTTTTCTATGTCTTAGATGTTAAGCTGTGTCTAAAAAAATCGCTTTCTGAGCTGCTTTATTTGCAAGCCCCTCTAAAGTACTTCTTTCTTCAAAGTCTAAACAGAGCTAGTACAAGATTATGCAAGTCAACAGCTTTTGTTCAATTCATGCTTCTACTAAAAGAATAGCTTCAATGCATTTCAGCAACTATATTGAATAATTTTAATTGAAAACAAACACTAATGCATTGCAGATAAACCACCTAAATACTTCCTTAATGACAGCAAAGATCACAATAATAATTAAAATATTCTTAGCTGACATCCACTATATTTTAAAACCTTACAATACAAGACAATGAAATTAAGGTTTACACTCATGTTTTCCCCAAGGAGTGTAAGCTCCTAATGCAAAAGAGACACATGTAATTTGCCTTAGGCAGCTTGGAAGTTTTGTTTCTCACTATTGATAAGAATAAAGCTGGGAAACTTCAATTTGTAGTTTCTATCCATTAGTTTTAGTATGATGCTACCATCAACTCAGACTAGCTGAATTGCTCATCACCTCTGCTGCATGCTGAGGAGTGACCCGATATATTTTTTTTATTTTTTTTTTTTCTATTTTAGGCCCAACAGATTCCTCCTTCGGAAAGATCAGGTGCTATGATTAAATTTGCAAGTTTTATATAATTCACTCTGGTTCCTTTAAGCTGAAAAGCAACAGAGTTTAAGGGTAAGGAAAGGTGAAAACACTGTTCCCTCAAACACATTGGAGACTTCTGGTTGACTAGAGTTAGGTGACATCTCTAAAGGAAACTCAAGCTGGAAAACATCCTCTCTCAGAGCTGTACAACATACGTATCTTTAATACCATTCTAAGTCATCACTTCTGTGCTTACATATATTTCTCTATTTATATGATTTAGAAGACTCCAGTAAGTGGCTTGTAACAAACATTCAGCTAGTCAAAATTATTACACTAACAAGAGTGAAGGTAGGAGGAAAGCTTTTGTCATACAACATGGGAAAGAGTATGTTACAGAAAGCAGCACTGAGGAAGGCTACATATCTCCCTCCTTCTACACAGGGAACAAGATGTATATAGGAACAGTTGCTTCACAACCATCATTAGACACATATTGATACCTGCTCTGAATGTCAAATGCCTCAAGAATTCTTGGTTTTTTTTCTCCTTACTAATAGCAACATGCACATTTCTCAGCTAGAGAAAATAACAAGATTTTAAACAGAATGAAGTTTCATTTGTTTTTACACTTACACCTTTTATTTCCTGGAAACTAGATTTAGACAGGCTGTTGTTTATCAAAAAAAGATTTAACTAAAGAAATTACTAGTACTATATGTAGACTCTACACTTACTAGAAAGATACACAATCTCTACAGGCACTTGTTCAAATGAAAACCTAATATAAACTATATAATCTAAGTAAATACTTGTTCATATCCATTGAATTAAAACGCACATTTAATTAAATCACATTTGCTGGTTACCAGATATACTCATATGAAGGGGGTGTACTGCAGGACAACAAAATTTATCAAGCTACACTTTGCAGCTGACAGTAAACAGGATAAACATCTGTAGTTAAGAGAGTAAATTAATTTGATCTACTGACTTGCTTATGTGAAAGACTTTAAATTTTTGTTCCTTCAACTAAATGCTATTCACAAAAAAAAAAAAGTTTTTCTACTTTTTTTCACTCGCAAGCAGTTTCTCAGCTGTTCAGTTCAAGGTTTTAGTTCATTCAGAAGTTGAAAATAGGATGAAAATAGTATCATTACGTCTACAAAACAATTATCTGCTTATAAAGACTATCTTAACACTTAGAGAAATGAAGAACCCGCATAATATAGAAGTTATCATCAACTCAGTGTTTTGACTTGTTTCAGAACTTGAACAGCAAGTATTCTTAATTTAATTTGGGATTCAAATCACAGAGCTAAGGTTGACATCTATATAGTTGTATGCAGCATTAAAATGTACCTTTTTAAAGCTTCATTTGATCTGTAATAAATTTACCAATAAGTGGAGAGCTTCCTCTTATTCTTGGAATAAGTAAAGGCAAAGAGGAAATAAACTGTTATTTTTGTCTACCACATATTCTGCATATGCTTTAACCTTACTGGCAAAATTGCTGTCATCATACACAAAAAGAGAATAGATTTCTCCAGACTGCTATTTGTTTATGTAAAACAACATGCTGCAAGAGTGGCATGAAGCACAGTAGTTCACACAACAGCACAGTGCCAAGATCTACCTCAGGTACTGTGCTACTCTACTACTGAACTCTACTACTACACAACCGTAA
The DNA here is from genome assembly GCA_035583155.1 of Acropternis orthonyx. Taxonomy (NCBI): domain Eukaryota; kingdom Metazoa; phylum Chordata; class Aves; order Passeriformes; family Rhinocryptidae; genus Acropternis; species Acropternis orthonyx. The sequence goes on along the minus strand of JAWWEU010000081.1, from coordinate 135,707,827 downwards.
CTCTTGAGAGTTTTGAGAATGCTTCCCACTGCTGCCTTCATGGGTCTACAACTCAAAAGAATGCTATGTATGACTTACAAGAGTAAGCAAAAAAAAAGTCATTATTCATCATTAAAAAAAAAATAAATCAGTTCCCTTGAACTTCCATCACTGCCCTCCAAACTTTTCAAAGAATCTTCAACAGCCAGAAGAATATAACGTCTCAGGCAATTGTTTATGGACAAATCAGGATGAGAATTGCTTTCATTTATAGTGAAAGATAATTGCCTGATGACAGGGTGGATGCTGCCATTAACTGAATCTCTTAAAAAACAAACTCACTTGCCAAGTACTTTTAGAGAACACAGAGAACATCCTTCCTTCTAGTTAGACATGGAATAGTTTTAAAAGGCAATTTTAAAACCCTGCCACAGCTGTTTAGAAAACCTCATTCAGCTATCATACAACAAAATACACTCATAAATGCACTACACAGACTTTTGGAACTCTGGTGGAACATGCAAATTAAAGAATGAATCTGACTTGGTTTTCATCTGTCTTGATTGTTTTGTAATTAGTAAAATCAGAACTGGGAAAATTGGTGGGTAGGTGCTGGGAGAAGGAAAGAGGTGCAAGAACTTTAACTGAAAAAGAAAATGCAACCAAATTAAATGTTTACCTGCATATTAACTTTTTAATGAAAGAAAGCACTGCTGCCAGGCAAGTACAGACTTTAAAGAGCCGAAACTGTGTTATGGCCATGGTGAGAAACCCTTCCTGCAAAAGAAAAACGTTAGATGCAGAGGATTATACATCTTTATACAGTTCTTAAAGCCAGCTACCTTAGCTGCTGCTAAGCAAGGAGCATTCTGTGACACTGTATTAATGCAAGAAAAGAGAGTGGTACCTCGAGCAAAGATGCTACCTGCCTATTATCAGGACATTTCACTGATGTAAATAATGCAAGTATCTAATGTACGTGGCCTTTAAAGAAACAGCACACAATCATAGGTAAAGTGACAGTTAAAGACACCTTTAAAGGGGAAGTGCAGGCAACCAGTTGCAGTGACAGTACAGCTGATCTGTTTCAGACACTACCAGTGACACTGAACACTGGCAAGGCAAGGAGAGTAGAATAATCATCAGAGAGAAGCTCATGCTTGCTTGAGTATGTCTTGCATATACAAATTATAAATTTAATCATTAAGTCAAAAAACAAAATTGGCTGTTTAAATTTACTTTCCATTTTGATGGAAATGTATGATGAGAATAAACATTGCTTACTTTAGAATCAGTGTCACTGAAAAATCATCATCAAAGAAAGACTGTTCATCTTGTGCGCACTATAGCACCAGTTCACTCACAGATCTATGGATATTTCTATGCCAGACTGGATCATGATAGCAACCAACAGGAGCGGTTTCAGCCAAAGATGTTTCTCTTGGCTGGATTTGCTATTTTTCAGTGACAATTTCATAATCTAGAGAATGTATACTCAGTATAGCACATCATTCCAACAGATCACCTCCAATAGGTACAGACTGACTCAGAATAATCTGCTGTAATTGAAGGATTGCTTTTATCTCTTCTACAAGTGAACATTTCAGAGTAAAGAATAAGAGGTTAGGCTTCACAAATAGCTTTTCATTATGTACATCTACACTTGTAACAACATTTTCTGTTGCAAGTTTAACGTACCTCCTGGTGAGAAGAGAAGGCAGCCCTGTGACATTTTCCTCAGGCCATGAGTATTCCATGGAAGGACAGCTTGATTTCAAATATGCTATGGCATTTAAATCACCTTTTATATTCCAGGCTTTAAGTTAGGAAGAGTCAGGAAGGTGGACCATTAGGTAGGCTGCTCCAATACTGTCCTGAGGATTTTATTAAAAAGGTACATAATGGGATTTGTGAGCTTCATGGAGAATAGATTTATTTTTTTAATTGGTGCTCATTTGCTACACAATGTAACTACTATTAAACACTGTAGTAATACAGAACTGGAAATATTGATTCACATATAGTCCAGAACAGGAATTTCTGCTACTGAAAAATCATACAGGGTGGCTACTAAACACAGAGGCCCTTTTACTGCAAAATGGCAGGTTAAGTCAGTACATAACCACCAAATTACAGCCCGCACTGCCGAGCCATAGATCAGGAGAAAGGCCTCAAAGCACACGTATCAACTCTACGTCAACATTACTGTTGTCTTAGTTAATTTCACAGGAGACTTCTACATTAGTGGATTTGCTCTTCATCTATGAGAAATAGGAAGTAGTCAGACTTCCCATAAATAAGCAAGAACAAACACTGTCCAACACATTTAGCTTTTAGTTGAAAAGATTGGACCATCATTTCATACTGTGCTCAAGCACTTGCTTACCTTCCAGAATGAGCAATGCTGACAATATCTAGATTACATAAGAATGCATCAGTCAAGAATTTGAAGGATTCAGAAATAAGGGAACTTAGTGAAAGAAGAATGGATTAGATGAGAAGATTAGATGGAAAGTTTTCTATTCTAAAGGTAGAAATTATTGTAAACTAACACTGAATTGGTGAAAAAAGTACTATTTTTAGAAGAGACAGCTAGAAGCTATCTACCTGGCATGAAGAGTAGGTGACCTGCTGAAATGAGAATAAAGGTACAACTTTTCTGAAAGGAAGCTTGTTTAGAAGCTAACTACACTCTATCAGAATTCATTCTATCAGCTTGGAGGGCAGGAGAGGAGTAGAATAGTACTCAATATTTGAAAGAGTAAAGCCATCTTCCCCTGTTCAGACTACCTAACTTCCTTACTGGTGTTTTGGTTTTGACCTTGGCAAAATGCCAAGCCCCCCAGAAACCCACTCGGTCCCAGCGAAAAGGAGGGAAGGAGAAAAAAAAGTGAAACTGGAAAAACTTATATATATGTATTTACACAAATTTACAACACATATATGTATAAATATAAAAGAAAAACCAATAATAACTTTACCCCAAGCTTCCCTCCCAACAACACACAAACTCCACCACCCAGAACCCCAGAAAAACACCCCAAAAGACATTTCCCAGGAAGAACACCCAGGAAGAAGAGGGAAAGAGCAACCCCAAACAAAAAAGGATTTACTTCCCAGAGACTGAAACTGCTATGAATATCTTGACAAGGGGCGGAGAGGCCTATCACTCCCGAAAGCAGCGACAGGGTGTCCTCTCCCTATCACCACCACAGGCAGAGGAGAGAGCCGGGAGCAACTCCCCCCTGGATTTATACTTGACTTGATGTCAGATGATATGAAATACCTCTTTGGTTGCTTAAGTCAGGTGATACCTGTCCCTCTGAATCTACGGAAAGCCCTCATGGCCAATTTGGCTTTGGGCCTAACTGAACTAAAGCCTTAATCTGAGTTTTTTGGAGTTTATCAAACCCATCACAACTGGACAGTACAGACAGAGGTTACATTAAATTAAAAAAAAAAGCAACAAACTATTGTTTGAAAAGGTTGTTTTAGGAAGCAACCATTACTCAAAAACCTCTGCAAACTCAATAGTATTTATGCTGCAAGTCAAGGGACTAGGAAGTTTACCAAGAGCAAAACTAAAACCAAAAAAACCTTCAGGTGTGTCAATTAGATATATGTATATACAAACAAATATATGTATGCATAAATATTTATAAGCCCAGTTTTGCAACTCATCTCCATTTTTTCATTTATTAAATTGTATACTGTATTTTATATTTATTCTCAATATAAAGCTAAACAACTGGAAAAAAAACCCTGGAATCCACACAAAATTTGGCTTGCACATTTGTGAAATCCACTGCTGACAAGAGTTAGACACCAGAAGTTAATCCATTTTAATCGATTTCCCAGGTCATTCCTATACATGAGTGACTACACTTCCAGTATCACCAGCATGCCTGTTTGGCAGGGTTCAATAGGTATCATCATTCCCCACAACAATCTGATAACTTGTGTCTCTCCACTTTCTATGTGTCATGCAAAGATTTCAGAGTTACAGTAAGACACACACGGCCACTTAACATATGTGTATTAGAGCTGTATTTCACTTCAGCTGGGGCAGAACTAGGCCCTTCAAAAGTTGGACTTGATGGTCTTGGAGGTCTTTTCCAACCTTAATGATTCTTTGATTTGAGACAGTAAGTACTGTTTAGTCTCCCTCTTCTCTGGGTGTTGATTGCAGTCTTTGCAATTAAGCTCTGTACACCAGAAATTGCCAGATGCACAACCAGAGTCTTGGCAACAATAAGGTATCACCTAGTAATACTACACTAGTTTTTATGCTGCTAATTAAGATATGAAGCAGAATATATGCATTAATTTTAGTAATATGCTAAAAGCTGTTTAAAAGACAATCTTGAAACCATTATTGTCTCAAGATAAGGACAGGTAAAGCATTTTCCCCTGTGTCTGAAACTGCACTTGAAACATGTGCATTGTTGCTCTAAGGACAGCAGTACCCAAAAAGTTAAAGATTAAACCTCTAGGTTTTGAGTTTTGTTTGGTGTCTTTTGGGGTTCGAGTTTTTTTTGTTTGGGATTTTTAATAAGTTAATTAAATTTCTCAAAGGTAAACAATCTTATATTCTGAAGTAGTTGTATGAATACAGATGTACACAGAACGTTTTCCTCAGTTCACTGCAAACTTAATTCACCCAATATCGCTACACTAAACTTAAGCAAAACAAGCTTTTCATTCTTTTCTTCTTCATCTTTCTCAGACACTGGAAAGAAGCACAGCCATGTATCTTCCCTTTCTCATGAATGGGAAAAATGAACAGTGTAATGCTACATGGCAGGGCCACAACATCCTGAATTGCTTTTCTTCTCTTAAGCCTTTCCTTGATAAACAATCCCAAAGGGAACTACAACTGCATCAGCAGTCAACTCTGACACAGGATGAGAGAGATATAGTACAAAGTGCTGCAGCAAGAATCCTAAAACATCTCTTAACAGATAGAGGCAAAGGCGAAACACTGGACTAAAATTCATAATATCTGGTAAGAGTTGTCTGCCAGCTTTATACAACCTTCTGCAAATCACAACTAATGCCTCAGCTTCCCATTTATAAAACACTTGCTGTCAAATGAACTTCCACTACAACAGATATAAATAAACAAATAAATCCAGACATGAATCCTAATTAATTTAATACTAGTGGTCAACTCAACAGTATTGTAACAGACACCAAATTTAGCTGGAGTTTGACTTGTGCAGCTTGCCCTGCCTTCCACTGGTAAAAAGTCACAGCAGCTGCTCACATGGAAGATAAGCACAGAAAGGGTTAAAGAAGAGCAAGATGAATAACAAGATGTTAAACACTTTAGAGCCAAGCCAGAGGAACGAGGCAACTTACACATTTTAGGGATCCATAAAAGAAACAGAATGAAGGGAGGGAAAGTTCAGAAGTTTATTAAACTGAAACACTTTTAACACTGCTTCAGCATGAAGCAGTGGCCTCGTTAGAACTCCTGGCACCTCTGACTTCACTGACAGTAGCCAGCACAGTCTGTCCTCAGACGGACTGGTTAGTCAACTATGGTGCAATAAGCAAGGCTCTCACAGACAGTCCTGTCACTATACACTGTCACCTGGAGAAGCACTTCCTCTTTCATATCTAACTGTACATGCAAATACCACTTAAACAGTATTTCAATAGACAAAAACAATTCTAAAATAAAGTCACTCTGCAGCACTAAAATTGCTTTAGAAACTTTTTTCCTAGTGAACTCATCTCCTACTGTCAGTCAAAAAGTTGTCAAAACACTCATTATGCAGCACTTATCTTGCTCTCCTCTGGTCCCCTACAATGCCAACTGATTTGTATGTGCAGCTTTCTTTAGATATCATAGTCTTCAAAATACAATTTCTGCCTTGAATTACCAGAGCTGTAAAAAACCCTCACCCTTCTAAAGCAAAAGAAGCAGCTAATTTCCTAGTACAAAAGACTTGAGTGTTTACATTTGTCAGCACCAAAACTCCATACTGGTTCAGTGGTGTTTTTGTGTTTTCACTAGAACAGCTGATAAAAACCAAGCAAAGTTTAAGTGGCAGGGATAGGATTTCTTAAAATTTTATTTTGTACGAAATTTTACAAAAGTAGAGTGGCCGTGTCAATCTGATGACGAGCAATTAGAATTTATAGGGAGATGGAATTTTATGAAGATTAGTAGATAGAGTTGAAAAACTTGTGTTCAAGCACGCATAATCTATGTTACAAGATGTACAAAAACATTCTGTATTTTGAAACAGGCAGTGTAATGACTCAGGAACAGCATTCAGTCAGGTACTGAAAGACACAGCTAGCAGCTCCTGCATTTCAAAGACAGCAAGCATAATTCTGTAGCCTGATCAGGGGTTCTACTTTCCTCATTCTGGTTGATTTCTGTGTTTCATTTTAATTTGGTCAGTTGAGCTTTTTTTCATCATTTTATGTAGGAACATAATATTAGAAACACTGAATGTGGAGGAAAAAACTTACCACTCTAGATCACTGAGTCTGATAAATGGCAACATGACTGAACCTCAAAGCCATGCTACCATGCCATTAGACAGAGGAGCAGAACCCAAAGGGAAGATTAGGAGGCATCTCCTCTATCTAATTACAGGTAGGTGGTTGGGTGATACCTGTAATATGCACTGTTGTTTCAACACTAATGTTACAACTTTCAATGCAAGCACCCTAATTAGACAGTTGAGGTAACTGGGAGGGAAGACAGCTCACTCCTATAAATCATAGAGTAAAGTCGTCCAAGGTGCTCAGACCCAAGAGGAGATTTCAGGACTATCAACAGCTGTAGAAGATATAAAAATTCAAGACAGAATATTTTGTCTTTCTAACTAAAGGCAGCAAAAACTGGTTACTGACAGATTCCTAAGTGATTCCTAGACACTGAACACTGATATAAAGCATAGGAGTTTCAACTCTGTTAAACATGTTACTTCTAAAGCCATAAAATTTTTATAGTAATACCACCACATCTCACTCCTTCCTCTCCAAGAAAATGAATATAGCTCAGATTTTTTTAATGTGAACTCCTGAAGTTTTCTGTTCTGAATTAGAGTAAGTGCTACTCTTGAAGGCAACATTAGTTAAAATAGAAGGTTTATGTCCACTGACTAATCAGTCATTCTTTGACAATTCCTTACCTATATATGCTACTGTCTTCTGAAAACCAGCATGCAGAACACAAATGTAAGTAATACAATCCCATGATACTACAACTTTTGCAACAAGTCTTTTACATAATGCACTAGTTCATATAACTCACTTGGCAACACTAGAGAAGTTCTCAGACATAGAATCAGAGTTCAAGAAACCCCAGTTCTGCACAAGTCCCTATTTGTCATCCTGGACTTAAGTTTCCTGTAACTACATGGAACGCCAGAGACAACAAATTAACACACTCACTGTTACTACCACAAAATTACCCTGCAGCACACAGTCTCAACAAGGACCACCTATTTACAATGAACATACACCACAAGATGGCCTAAAGAAATGTCTGCAGGGCACATCTGTATTTCCAGAGAGCTATAAAACAGCAACCTATGCTATTTTTCATTAGATGAAACTAGTGTTTCTAGCTAGTGCGACTCAGGCACTTGCATAGTGAACTCAGACCATGAAACAGTGCCCCACCCCAACGTCCTACTGACCAGGCCAGGCTCTAGTACTATCAGAGAGCATCCAAGCCAGATGGTAGGACTTAATTTTTCTGTGACCTGTCAGAGGTTCTCAAGTCTTTAAAAGCGTGTTAAGAAACCTTCACATTACCTTTTATGAAACCTGCCGGTCAGCGTGAACAATGAAGAGTTCCAGACCGGGTAACCCCAAGCAGTGCCATCCCACTCTGACAAGACACGCACCCCTCGCCTTTTCCCAGGGGATGCCAAGCCTCCTGGTCCCCAAACGCTGGCTATCCACTCGCCCGTCGCTCCATGTGATTCCCCCCTCTCCCCCTCGGACGGGGCCCGGGCCAGCCGGGCAGAGGCCGCGGGCCTGGCGATGCCCGGGAGACCCGCGTGGGCTCCGCGGCCGGGCCCCTGCAGGACCGGACCCTCTCCGCTCACCTTCGCCGGCGGGGAGGCCTCGCCGGCGGGCGCGCCGCTCCAGGGCCCGAGGCGGGCGGTCCCGCAGCCTCCGCCCGCCCCTCATCCACAGCCGGGACTGCGCCGCGCCGCCATCTCGGCCCCGTCACCGGGAGACGCGCCCGCCCCTTCCGGCCGCGCCGCTTCCCGCGCCCGCCCTGCCAGCCCTGCCGCTCCTACCGCCCCTGCCATCCGTGACATCCCTGCCTGGGCACAGCTACCGCTGCTGCCCCTACCATCCGTGCCATCCCTGCCTGAGCACAGCTACGGCTGCCGCCCCTGCCATCCCTGCTGGCACAGCTACCCCTGCCGCCCCCGCCGCCCCGGCCTGGGCACAGCCGGGTGTCTGTCCCTTGCGGGAGCTGGGATAAAGAGCTGTGCTTCAGCGGTATCGCGGTGCTGCACACGTGGCAGTAAAGGTGTTCCTGTGTGGTCGGCGGGATGCTGGGCTGTAAATTCTGGCTGCTACTGAAAAACAGACGTGGCTGAAGTGGCTTCTGGCGGGTGCTGCCTCAGTGTCCCGGTTTGATCACCAAGGTGCTTCAGGAAGCAAATGTCTGTGTTAAGGGCTGGTTAAGTGACCTAGTGTAAGATTTCCCGGAGCTCCTTAAGCCTCCGGTTGTGTTACATTCGGTACGTGAGGTAAAGGGAGGTTTTGTACCCTTCTCACAGGGAAATCTAGTCAGTTCTAGGGCAGCACTAACAAATTCCCTTCAGCTCTAAGCCGTGATACCCAGTTCTCTTTCTTTAAGTATCTTCCTTTAAAGACTTCCTCTACCGACAGTCGGCGTGCTGCTGTTTCCCGTACCCTGGGTTCGGCAGTGAGGAGGTAGGTGATGGGAGGGTGGTTCTTGAGGGAAGGCACTGGTATCATGCAGGGCTCCGTCAGTTCCCTTTCCCGTGTCCCGACAAACATTGTCTGCATTTCCACAACTCCTCATCATGGAACAGGCCTCGAAGGGACAGGGAGCCAAGCATGCTGTGGTTGGCTTTGGGACACAGCCTCGGCAGCCAGGACACGAGTGGGGCAGCTTTGGGGCAGCCAAGAGTCCAGACTGCCAGGCAGGTTTCTGGTGATGAGCAGATCTGGGGACAAGCCAGGGAGTCAGTATGTTGGTCCAAGATCAAGAGAGTCCATGGCAAGCCAGGGCACAGTGGTGGCCATGCTCAAGGACAGCAGTCTCACAGTGTTGGAGTGCGGACTGACACCCTTATGCGTGCAGAACCTGCCTTCAGTAAGAGGAACTCTGGTTTTAATTTGAAGACCGTTTCAAAACCATTTATTTGTGTATCAGAATTACACCTTGCAGCATGGCCTTCTGTCTAAAGTAGAAACTGGAAAATAATCTTCATTTACATTCACACGGAAGAGCAAAACTTCTTGCAAGGCACCCTGGGAAAGGTCAGGTTATGAAGATAGCCAGTTACATTTCTTCTGAAAACACATTCAGGTTTTGGCATTACAGTCTATATACACAAAAGGGAATATGCCACAGTGAGAAGGAAGCATTTTAACTTATGCATATAAATGCCCACACGTAATATAAAAACTGGCAGAGTGGTTCACCCACACTATCCTCCTAAATGCACTACAGACCTGTATGTGGCTGTCACATTAAAGAAAAAAATCTGGAAATTGGCAGACCTCTAATGAAAAGTAACTGTCTTCTTAAAGACATAATTATGCAATTTCAAAATTAGTAATAATATAAACATATCTTAATTTCTAAAAGAAATCTTCACAGGAATAAATACTGCTTTGTTTTAAAATGTCATTGACCCTCAGTTCTGAAGTTTTAAACTTGAATTCCTTTGGATCAGTTAATTTTCCTAAAGAATCTTCTGAAATATTAGATATCAAATGCAGTACTGCCACAGTAAACTAATAAAGCTTTTTAGGGAACTATATTTTATTAATGTCACTTTTTTTATAGCTAAAGCAATTTCCATAATTTCAAAGACTGATGGTTCCATCATCCTGATACATTCATGTTTCTATTTAATAACCTCGTTTTGTCTGTAAAAGGGATACAATCTCTCAATATGACTATGCCATCCTATGGGATATACACTTCATTTACTTGTGTGCTCTCTCGCTGTTAAAGCCACAAATAGCTTTTTGACTAAGGGTACCTTTCCACAATTAGAGTTCTGTTGAATTGCATAATAACTTGAGTTTTAAATTTGCAGAAGAAATTTTACCTTCAAGTGTTTGATTCTGATCAAAGTAGAGTTTTCATAGTTCTAACCACAGAAAAATTGCAGGTTCTTACTATAAAATTCAGAAGTAATTTTCTATGCTGCTGCTACAAATTCATATTCTGTTCTTTGAAATTTTGTCATTAAACCACCTTGAAAGTCTGGATGAGAAGAGGTGGTTCCATTGTTAGACACACTTTCCATTGCTTTGTAGTATTTCTGAGCAACTATTCTGGTCAATATCTAAGTACTGGCCAAACGGTTTGCCTAAGTTTAGGCAAATGTGTATACTAGCCTGTGTGAAAATCTGACCCCTTTCCCAAGTAAGTAGTCATGAAAGCCTCTTTTCTCTCAAGGTTTTCCTGGCTGAAGCTCTACTCTCTGCTGCCTCTGCCAGATTACCTTAAATTCCTTCCCTTATTCTTACGAAAGCTTGATATGCCTTGTGGAGGAAATTTCCAAACCAGTGATCTTGGTAAGAGGCCTATGTAGAAAATTCAACAAACTGAGTTTTATCAAGCATATAATATATAAAAAATAATCTTCAAAACTGAAAAGGAGCACACCTCAAGTAGTTTTTTTGGAAGCAGTGGCCAAGAGAGCCCAAAGAGCAGCAGTGACTACCTAGATCTCCCTGAGCTTAGATGAGACTGTGCAGGTTTGGTCTTCTGCTGGAGTGGGCAGTTTTGTTGCTCTGTGCAATGCACTGACCTTGACACTGGAGGCCAGACAGCTGACAGGACCTTTTGTGGGGCAGAACTCCCAGTGAGCCTAGAGGAATATCCACCTCAGATTGAAACAGGCAGGTTGGTTTGTTCAGTGCTGTTTAGAGGTGATGAAGAATGTGTGATTTTAGCCTGATGCTAAGAAATTTCCTGGAGAGATTATCTTGGGTTCTTCTCTATGCTGACAGCATCAGCTCCTCCTTCCTAGAGTGTTTCTGTGTTTAATGGTGGTGAATTAATACGCAGAATTGATGCTGGGAGTATGTACCAGTACCTGCTTTTCCCTGTCCCTGCAATATTCCCCGTATTTCTCAACTCCAAATTAGGGACAGGATAATAGTGTTGCCGTAAATCCAAGGGAAGAAAACTTCCACAACAGGGTGAAGGCAAAAAAGGTCTTTTACTAAGTTCGGCTAAAAGCTTTC
>JAWWEU010000081.1:135615580-135696303 GCA_035583155.1 Acropternis orthonyx | reverse complement strand
CCCTTTTTTGTGTACCTTCCCCCCCCCCCGCCCCCCCCCCCCCCGTTCTGCTTCATAGTGTTCAGTGGCAGATATAAGACTTTTCTCCATTCAAAGTATGAGTTCCTTGATAATGCTCTTTATTCAGAGAATAATTTTTTTTCCAGTGCAGAGCAATAATTATTAAAATATGCAGTTAGGGATCTTGTTATAACAGATGAGGGATATGCTACTACTTGTGTTGATTGTTTTGAGTTGCTTTGTATTTAGTGCTTTTGCTTTTAAGTAAAGGCATTGTGAGTGAAAATCTTTAAACTGTTCTGAGTCAAATCACTTTTTTTAAGCATCAAATTGGAGATAAATACAATTTGAGAAAAGTATCATGATTTCCTTTGTATTAGTCCAAAATATCCCACCTAACAAGGGTTGTTGGGAAATAATATTGAAAGCTGAGGTTTAATTTATATATTCTATGTATTTTCTTTCTTTCCTGGTGTGGCACAGTATGAATAAATGTTTCTGGGTTTTAGTAGTGCAGATATATTTATCAGAAATTTGAAAGAGACCATATATCATTCTGTTGAATAGCTGCCATTGACTGCTGCTTCTTAATTGAACGCAAACAGCTGAAGCTAGTGAATTAATTAGTCTGTCTCTAAAAACACAAATAAACAACAAAAAGCCCACCCCAAAAACCCAAAACAAAACAACTCCCCCTCACAAACCAGACAACAACAAATCAGAAAAAAAATCCTGACTGAAAACCAAATAAAAACCTGCAAAACTGTGTAACTGTGAGACTGAATAAGGTGATGATCTGATTGAAGTTTTTCCTTTTCCATTTATATTAACTTTTCTTTCTCTGAATTTACTTTTTTAAAAATCTTCATTTCTTCTCTCTTTTGTCTTTTATTTTTTTGCGCTCAGCTCTGTTGGTTTTCTCTTCTTTTTTCCAAGGACTATCAAGAAACCTTGAACCTTGAAGGCTGTAGAAAGGAAGGAATGAACTTCATCCTAGTGTAGAATCTCCTATACACTATCTGAGCACATGGTATGTGATAGCAGATGGCAGTTGTGCACAGATTTCACTTGATCACAGTATGGGTTTCAATTAATGGAGGATGGAATAGGTTCTTTAACTGCTTCATCTTGATAGAGCTCCATATATGTATGGTACATTCTGAAAGGAGTTGATAACCTAATTTGAAATGTGTTGTGACAGGGCAGTACACATTTGTTTGATTTCCTGATTTAAAATCACCTATGAATTGTATAGTTTCTGACTTCTGTTTACGTGGAATTAATTACATGTTGCAATAATACAAGGGATTTGGATCTTGTATTCCTGACCCCCCAAAGTATTCAGGGCCTATTAGGACTACAGGCTGGAAAACTCAAGGACAGAGAATTTATTCATGTTCTTCCAGCATTTGTAAAGTTGATCACCTTACAATCAACTAATCAATAGTATATGTTCCAATAATTTTTGTGGAAAGTTATACATTCATCTAGTTTGGACTATTTTTACTGTTTGTATATGTTTTAGTTACAGTTCTGACAGGAGCAACATATCTAGGGGAGTGGGGAGGGAGAAGTGGAGAAAGGAAGCCTTATGATTTTAGGGTTTTTGTGCTAAAAAATCTTTGTGTTTCCACATGTGTATTCTAATTTCAGAAGATCAGTTAATGTAACTATGCATGAAGTAGATGATGTACTTGGTTGCACTAAAAATAATTATCCTAGATTATATTTGGTTTGTCTTTAATTGTTTACAGAATGTTCACATCTTGCCATCTCTTGTCGTGTTGGGAAAATAATCTCTGTGATGAAGATTAATTATACAAACAGCTTTAAAATGCATTTTCACAATATATTATTCTCGGGTTTTTTAACAGTGTAATTTACTGTAAAATATTCTAATTAGTTAAAGTAGAAATTGAAATGGGTAGCAGTCTTTGGCATTATGACAGGTGTATTTTCTTCTGACTTCTTTGTTGATATTCGAGCTTGTTTTGAAGGGCCATTGGTTGTGGAACAGTAATTTATTAATTACAGAAGTACGGAAATCCCTCCTGTGTGGTGAATATGAACAATGATTTGAGCTGAGTGGAATTAATACTGCTGGCTTGCAATATCAACAGTGATTGGGAGACTAATTGGTAATTATACTGCCATTTTGCAAGCATTTTGTATATTATGACTGGATTTTTTATTAATCAGGCGGTATGATCTTGCATAGTTTCCTAAAGCCACTTTTATGTTAATAGCCAGTGTCTCTAATGGGGTCAGTTCTGAGCCATCTAGTGATTGTCTCATTGTTGGGTTTGTGATAGCTGTGCAGTGGCACTGATGGCACTGTCAGATGAACTGCTCTTTGCAGTAATTGGTGTTCTGACAGAGTAAACTACTTCTGCTTCAGTAGGTTTTAAGTAGGTGTTATAAAAGATTCTAAGAAATCTAAGATGAGTGCTGCTGCACAGAGTTGTGAAGAGTCCCTGCTATGGGGAGGGATGGAAGTGAAATACTACAAATAATTTCCTCACTCTGTTTTTGAGCAGAAAAGAGAAGAAAACAGAAGTTGGACGATTAGGAATTAAAATAACTGTGAATTGTTACTATGAGAAGGATTAGCTTTGAGGTGCTTTCCCTTTCTCTGGGCTTGAGCACTAATAATCTTGAACTGACAGAGTTTACTTATAACTTTCTAAAAGATTTTGCTTGTTGTGTGAAGTTCAAGTTAAGTTTCATGCAGGAAGGCTAAGGAACCTGGCATGACTGTAGTGGAGAGTGAAATGGAGTTCTGGGTATCTGAGGCTGTTTGCAGAAGGATGGACTAGACCTCTGCTAATTTATTTTAAGCTCTAGGGACTACTGCTTGATCTCTGTATAGATATGGAATAGGAAAAAAAGAGCTGCAAGTAGTTTAAATATATACGTGGTTAGTCTTTGAAAGATAATCCAGCTCTCATTACTGGTAGCTGAGTAGAGGTTTTCTGTTTGGAAATGTCTTGCTCAAGTGGATGAATGTAGGTAGCACACTTCTTACTTTGAAGAAGGTACTATTCTAGGGAACAGACATTCTTTGCAGCCTCTTTCAATTAGGAAAACTTAGCCTGAAATTTCGATAGTGTATTGGATATTACTGAAGATTTCAGCCTCAGTGGGAGTGCTAGGAACATAGGGGTTTTTTTGGTTTTGATTTTGTGATGGTGTTTTTATTTCTTTTTTCTTCTTTTTTTTACTTACTGCCAAGTAATTCTGCTTTGTACTGTTTTAATCCTTTGCTTTACTAGTGTTGATAGCTTGGTTCAGAGATTAGGACTATGAAAGCCACGTAGTTATATGGAATATTTCTTTTTGCCTGCTGTTTTCCTGAAGTTACTATACAGCAGAATTTTTTTCCCCGTACTGTAATACCATGTACAAACTTACAGGTAGGTTTTACACTGTTGTTGCATGTGGGTTTCATCTTGTGAGGGTTGTTGATAAATTGGAACTCAATGCATGCTGGTAAGAGACAGGACAGGTGTGTTGGGTTTGTGTGACAAGGTTTTGGTAGCAGGGGAGCTACAAGGGGTGGCTTCTGTGAGGAGCTGCTGGAAGCTTCCCCCATGTCTGACAGAGCCAATGCCAGCTGACTCCAAGATGGACCCACTGGCCAAGGATGAGGCCATCAGTGACAGTGGTAGCACCTCAGGGATAATATATTTGGGAAGGGTAAAATGTTGCTACAGAAGAACAACTGCAGTTGGAGGGAGGAATGTGACTGTGAGAGAATGTGAGAGAAACAATTCTGTACACACCAAGGTCAGTGAAGGAGTGGGGAGAAGATGTTCCAGACGCCAGAACAGAGATCCCTCTGCAGCCCATGGTGAAGACCATGGTGAGGCAGCTGTGCCCCTGCAGCCCGTGGAGGTCCATGGTAGAATAGAGATCCACCTGCAGCCTGTGGAGGACCCCATTCTGGAGCAGGTGGATGCACCTAGAGGAGGCTGTGATGCTGTGGAAAGCCCATGCTGGAGCAGGGTCCTGGCAGGGCCTGTGAACTCATGGGGAAAGGAGCCCGTGCTGGAGCACATTTGCTGGCAGGACTTGTGACCCCGTGAGGCATTCATGCTGATGCAGTCTGTTCCTGAAGGACTGTGCCTGGAGGAAGGGGCCCCACTCAGCAGTTTGTGAAGAGCTGCAGCCTGTGGGAAGGACTCACATTAGAGAAGTTTGTGGAGGACTGTCTCCTGCAGAAGAGATCCCTTGCTGAAAGGACTATGAGGAGGAAGGAGAAGCAGAGAGTTGTGATGAACAACCTCCATTCCCTGTTTCTCACCGCTGAAGGAGAGGAGGGAAAGACCAGTGGGACTGAAATAGAGCACAGGCAGAAGGGAGGGGTGGGGGGAAGGTATTTTAAGATTTGGTTTTATTTCTCATTACCTTGCTCTGATTGGCAGTAAATTAAACTAATTTACCCAGGTTATATTTTGCCTGTGACAGTAATCCATGAGGAATCTCTCCCTCTGTTCATCTTCACCCATGAGCCTTATATTTTTCTCTTCCCTGTTCAGCTGAGGAGGGGAATGACAGAGTGACTTTAGTGGGTGTCTGGCATCCACCCAGGGTGAACCCACCATAACAGGCCACTGTAGGTGGTAATAGCTATTACATGATGAAAGAGCGTGACTGCAATACCCTTCAGGGTGGATGACTTTCTTTCCAAGTTTATGGTGAAATTTTAAACTATGTATACATAATGCATTTTTCTTCAAATAAAGCAGATCTGTGGAATGAAAATGGAAGAATTATTTTTAAATTATTACTTTGAATTTTAAATTACTAAATTGTAAATAAGTTATTGTTAAAATAGTCTTTTTCTTTTCCCTCCAGCTGTAGCAGAAGTGCAGCTTCGTGATGATCAATATACCCTTGACCACATGCGTGCTTTTGGCATGTATAATTATCTTCACCTTGATTCCTGGTACCAGGACAATGTCTACTATGTTGATCAGTTTGGAAGAGTTATGAATCTGTCAGTGACTCTGGTAAGAATAAACTTTTTTTTTTTTTTTTTTTAAATCATTGAATTTGAAAAGGTGGGGGTAGATGAGAGAAAATATGTTAAGTAGGATCCAGATGCAAAAACTGAGGGAAGCTCTTGCCAGGAAGACAGGTCGATCAACAAAAATGCATTTCAGCAAGAAGGATGAAAGGATTTTAAGTGAGATTTCTGACTTTTTTTTGTTAATAGCATTGCAGTAGTATTGCAGTAGTGTGTGGTATCCTGCCCTTAAGGGGAAGGGAGCACCCAGGATTTGAAGATGCTTGTGGTCCAAAGGAACAACAGAAGTCAGAGGGTCCACCAAAGCTTACAAAGTTTTTTTTAGTGAATTACACGCTTGGCATGGAAATGGTTATGTTAGTCCCTGATCTCCTAATATAAGCACATGGCAGTGGGTTTTGGACAAGGGAGTAGGGTGGGAAAAAAAGGAGAGGGGGAGGGAGGGGGGGAAAGAGAGGGAGAGGAAAATTAAGGCAGGTGAGAAAGATAGAAAGGAAGAAAGAGAGAAAAAGAGATCACCAGTCCTGGCTCCAGCATCAGTCCAGCTAATGGGATGTCCAGGATCCTAGAGATGCCACCCAGGCTTGGTGTGGGGTACCTTTTTATGGATAGATTTCTTCACCCTGAAAATAGGTGACTCACTTTCTATGCAAATTAGTTACCATGTGCAGTTTGTTCTTCCAAACCTTTCTGGAAATGGGTTGGAGGGCTTCAAGGGTCTTTGGTGGTCTTGATCTCCCCCTACAGTCCATGCCTACTTCTCAGTCTCATTCCTTTGCTTGCACTGTACTATGCTGTGCTTATCTCCAGGAACTAGAACAAGGATATTTGTCCCAGAAATGTACATTACTTCTGTATGGCCACCGTCTCCAGCCACATCCTGTTCTTTCTCACAGTGTGTTATTACCAACAATCCTTGGTTGGCTCCACAGCCATCTGGCTATCAGTGTTGGAGACACACATTAGTCCCTTATCTTCTAGGCTTCTACATAGTGTTGAATCTACTTCCTTTCTGGGGAAGATACACAGGATGACAAGCTGAAGAAAAGGGTAGATAATTCTTTTCTAGTTGCTCTCTGTTTCTCCCCTGCATTATCTGATGTTTGTTTGCTAACTTGAAAATACAGTAATTGTAGATGTAAGAGAAAGAAGCTGTACATGTTAGAATTAGAACTGTGAGCCTCTGTGGACTAACAGTTTAATCTGGACATCACTTGGTGGCAAAAAGATGATGGTGACCCTGGGGAAACTTGAAATACTGTATGCAAGCTAGGCTGAAAAACATAAGTCTTCTGCTTTTATACTGGTAGTCTGAAGTAGTCAACCTTTGTATTTCTTTTGAGCCCTTTTAATACATGGATGCTTTAGTTTTCTTTGGAAAACTATTCATTCCAGAGAGGATAGGAGATAGCTCTATGGTCACCATGTTTCTGGCACATACAATTGTAGTGCTTGGTCATTAAGGAATAAGAGACTATATGGACAGAAAAGTACCCATTGTCATGCTCCCAGGGATTTTGACTTGTAACCCTGTGGGACAAAAGAAAACACAAGGCCATGTGTGAATTTTTGAGAGCTTGCTCTGTGAAAGGTTTTGGGAGCAAAAATTAACTAGGTCAGGACTAAACTGAGAAGAATTCTGAAATTGTAGTTTTAGATTTTTCAGGAAATACAGGTTTCCAGAGAGCCATATGCTGAGAACTGAAGCTGCAAAGTCATTCCTTTGCTTTTTGTAGAATATAGAATCAGCTGGAGCCTTTGGCAGACTCTTACTGAGACAAAATCATTTTCTGGTACTTCTTCCATATCTTTTGAGATCATCTGGATTCTTAATAGGAAAGTCTAAAAGGAATTTGTCAGGGAAAGCTTTCTGTGAGAAGTGGCTTGTCACAGTCTCTTTTTGTGTTTTCTCCTTGAGGTTGGTTAACCTTGGCTTGCTGCTGGATACCCACCCAGACACTCTCTCACTCCCCATATTCAAAAAGATGGGGAAGACATAGGACAGAACACTTTGTGGATGAGGATAAAACCAATATCACTTATCAATTACCATGATGGGCAAAACAGACTTGACTTCAGGGAAAATGATTTAACTTATAGCCAATTAGAACTAGCATAGGATGATGAGAAAGAAAGTCACACAAGGAATGCTCCAGTGTGTGCTTTTCCGTGGGCTGCAGTGTGGATATCTGCCCCACTGAGGCCACACCTGCCGGTCCCTGCTGGCTGTACAACACAGACACCCACTACATTCCTTCACGAGGAGGGCACTGTGTGTGTGAATTTATTTCTTAGCAGATAAAGGATTTTACAACAGACAGTAAATTGACATAAATATTCTTCCCTAGGGCAAATTTCAAGATGATGGCACTTGTCAAATATCTTGTCAAAGTTTCAATTCCACCTGAAGTAGGAAATAAAACTATTAAACTATCAAATAAATAGGCAACATCTTCTGTCCTAATGCAAAATACAGTGATGTTTTGCAAAGAAAATGTTTGCATATGTATAAAAAGGAATGTGTATTCAGAAACATCAACAAGGTGTTGCATTACTAATGTGCCTGGCCATATATTAGTTCAAATGTATATTACAAGTAAGATTTGGTTTCGGCAAAGTATAGCTTACAATTAAAATTAATTTCAGTCTTCTTTAAAACAGAAGATGGAACAGGTTAACAAGTTCATCCCAAATCCAGAGTGAGAGAAGACATGGGCTTTCTAACGCATCATTATTTCTAGTTTTGTATCTTAGTTTTGTTGTAACTTTGATTCTAATATGACAGTGTGTTGGTTATCCATAAATCATGAATTATCCCTGCAACTTAGGTGTTTAAAAAGATGTCATCTGTGAAGGCAAAAAGGATATATAATACCTTGCCACTTGCTCAAAATCACAGATAATTGGAAAAAGAAAAGCAATGAACGTGAGTGGTTTAATTGTGTTGCTGGATGAGTGGTGGGAGTTTTTGATACCAGGTTAAGGAATTTGTTACCCTAATTTGGCTGAAAATACTGTAGAATAGCTTTAACATTCTCCTATTACAGCTGTTGGACTTCTTGCATTCAGTAAGCCAGCATTAATTGATACTTCGCTTTAAAGACCCAGTGAGTAGAGTAGTGACAGGATTGCTGACTTGGGTTTTTTTGGTTGGGCATGTTTTTGCATCTGACTCAACTTTGTTGGTTGCTTGATGTTTGTAGTACTCAAATATAGCTGGAAAATAGTCAAAGTTTACTCCTCTAGCAGTTCGATTGGACTTGGTTGCTTGACCTTAAACTCTTCATGCAAAGACAACTTTGTTTCTTTTTATGTTCAAGTAATCAAATCAAGAAATTGTGGCAGAAATTCTTTTCACACTTAATTAAAATCCCTAATGGTGTCTATATTTTCATTTTTTTGAATTCCAAGAAGAATTAGCTCTGGAATACTGTTTCCATAACTTTCAGTTAACTTCAATCCAGAACAACTGTTAGTGGCACCACAATGTGGGAGTTCTGTTTGAAATAAGTCAGAATAAGGAAGCACATGAAGCAAAGAAGAACAAAATCTTTTACTGTTCTGTTCCAGGGTTTTAAATACTTGTCTCTTGGTTATTCATAATTCTGGATATGGACATTTTTTCACAGTTTGAGAGATGTCAAATTGAGAGATGTGTCAAATGCCTAGGTATTTTGATTTTTCATAAAAATAAAGTTTTGTATTGTTTATTGCTACTTTGTGGGAATTGCCATAAGACTTAAAACTTTTATTTTTTCTGTTCTTTTTTGGTATATTTTGTCTTTTATAATTCTCAGTCTTTTCCTTGGAAAATCCATTTCTATTTTAAATCTTTTATGAAGTATCACATTTGTACATTAAGTATCACGGTTTAACTCCAGCTGACGACAACTAAGTACCCTGAAGCTGCTTGCTGGTTCCCTCTCTACCATCCCCAGTAGGATGGGAAGAAGAACCAGAAGAAGGTAAAACTCATGTGTTCAGATAAGAATAATTTAATAATTAACATAAAGTAAAATTTAATAATAACAGCAAATAATAATAATGAAAAGTATGATAACAAAAAGAGAGCAATAAAACCCAAGGAAAAACAAGTGATGAACAATACAGTTGCTTACCACCCTCTGACAGATGCCCAGCCTGTCCCTGAGCAGTGATTAGTCTCTCCCAGACAGTTCCCTTAGGTTTATATACTGAGCATTATGCCGTATGGTATATCCCATTGGCCATTTTGGGTCAGCTGTCCTGGCCATGCTGTCTCTCACCTCTCCTCACAGGCAGAGCATGGGAAACTGAAAAGTCTTTGACTCAGGGAAAGCACTGCTTAGCAACAACCAAAACATCAGTGTGTTATCAACATTATTGTCATACGAGATCAGAACAAAGCATTAGGATGAAAATTAAATCTATCCCAGCCGCAACCAGGACAGCATGACAAACTTGTTGTGTCTTTGGAACAATACAATTTCTTAATGCAACTTAAAAAGTTTAAATCTTACAGGCATGCCGAAGAAATGAAGTAAAGTGTTGCTACTTAGCTATGAAGGTTAGACATGCTTACTTAAATGGGGCCTGGCATGGGGGAGTCAGGAACAGTACAGGGATTTTTTAAGTTTGTGTTTTACATTTTGCCTCTTGTACCTGCACACTTGGTGCTCATCATGAGCAACTGGAGTACAGCCTGGCTTGGTCTCCCTGATTTTGCCTGTGGAGGAACCATTCGCTCAGAATTTCTGCACAAACTTGAAATGTGGGCTTCTTTAAAGGCTCAAAATCAGGGTTAGTGTCATAGGCAGGTGAGGCAAAGGAACTGCTGAAGGCCAAGGGGTAGTTGTTATAGCGAAGGCACCCAGATGAAATCCAGAATAGATAAACAGAATGACAGAGGCCGAAAGGAAGCAGAGTACAGTCTCAAGAAGTATAGCAGTGTGCAGAGCTAGAATTAAAGGTGATGGAAAAGGTAGGAGAGAGACTGAGGAGTGAAAAATAGGTAAACAAAGGAAGAATCTTTGTGGAGAATTGAAGAGAGGTGAAGAATCGAGTCTGACAAGAAGTTGTACCTAGATTTTGCTTAAAGAAACCATGTTGCTGTCATTTAGACGTAATTGCAATGAGTAAACCTGACTTCTGTTAAAATTGCTGTAGTTATTTTAGCCAGTTCTTGCTTGTATAATTCATGACTATAGAATGTCACCATCTCCTCATGCTTCTGAATTAGGGAATTGCTATTAACCCTAGTTAATAAGCTGGTAAACAAAGAAACAGTAAGTTAAAAAGCAAATCTGATACAGAAGGGTTTTGAGGGCAGGTTTTGTTTCAGTTTCAAGGAAGTCCATCCTTTTCATCATCAGAATGAGATTAGAAACTGTTCTAATAAATGCCTA
Source organism: Acropternis orthonyx (assembly GCA_035583155.1). Taxonomy (NCBI): domain Eukaryota; kingdom Metazoa; phylum Chordata; class Aves; order Passeriformes; family Rhinocryptidae; genus Acropternis; species Acropternis orthonyx. The sequence continues at coordinate 135,685,890 of JAWWEU010000081.1, read as the reverse complement.
GGGTTACATTATTGTACAGAAAGGTTGCCTATTGAAAGGCTTTGTAATGAAGATTGTTTTTCATTTTTTCAGGAGATTTTTTTGAGTTCTGAAATTCCTGCTCAGTGCTGATAAATCTGATTTGAGCTTTGAAGATTAAAGAGTTGATAATTCTTTTTCTAATTGCGTCCAGAATGATTTGAAGCTTACTGTTAAAATTCACTTGAGGGCTGACATGTAATGTTATGTAGTATAGCCCTGTAATCACTGGTAAGAGAAATGTTGCTTCTTCTTTCCATAATAAGATAGATGGGATTCTGACTTTTTTTTTCACTAGCCTCAGTAGTCATTGCTAGTTACAAGTTTCATTGTAGAAAAAAAACTCCCTTCAGTGAAATCTGAAAATTAAATAAAATATGAGGAAGCCAAAATTCTTTATATCTAGTGTTTGTATGATATTTGTTTGGGTTGTGGGTTTGATCTGTTCGTGCTTTTTTCATTTTAATTCTTCCATTCTCCCCTGCTGAATGTGTTAAGATAAGTGGAATAGTTCAAGGGGTGTAGTGATACAACTGAATCTATAAACTGACCCTGAATGTTTCCAATAATTAAACATCAAATTTTCATATTTCCCCCTGCGATTTCATAACCTTTATGTAGCACACAATGATCTCTTAATATGAATTCAAGTAGGCCCGAAAGGCAAGCAGGCTATCTGTTTGTCATGTGGTCTTTTTTTGCTGTTGCTTATTAAAAGGGTACTTACCCAAGTCCAGTTTCTCTTGCTTACCTTTGAACATTTGTTAAATGCACATCTGATTTTACTGAAATCTGAAAAATATGAAGGATTTGAAATCCCCTCAAATGCAGGATTCTCAACAAATGAGGCTGTAGCACACTGCTTTCACAAGTGTGCTCTTTCTGTATTGCATGCACATGGCCCAGTACAAAGTACTGTTTTTGACTCCCTTATCTCACAGAGCAGAATGAGTGAGTTTCTTTTGCTAGAAGTAGGTATGTATACAGATTATTTCTCCCTCACTCCCCCAGCTACTGTTTCAGTGAAAATAGAGGGATAGAGGATGCTTAGCCAATTTGTGGCTGAATTTTGTCATGAGACACTGTTTTAGTTTGGTATGTTTTCACTGCTATTTCTTAGTCCCATACCTTAGTACAATAAGGATGGGCCTGAGACTAAGACACATTTTGTGTGGCAAAAAGAATTACTTATTTCCTCCCCTCCAGGTTTTCAATACAAAAATATGCTTGTGTTTGTGCTTCCTTTTAAATACTTGTAAATATCTTCAAAACTGTCCTTGTAATGTTTTTCAGATTCTGTTTTTCTGTTTTTACAAATATATTTCTACTTAAATATATTTTCATGTTAGTGATACTAATGCTGATTTTTAGTAACAAGGGAAGAATTTCCTTCTTGTTAAACAGAGGTTTATGATTTGTGGAGCTTCAAAAATAGTTGTAGATCAACTGACAGGAAATGAGCCTAGTAAAACAAAACAGAACATAGTTTAGTTAGCTCTAGGACCATTAGTTATGTTCTCAACATGGTCTCTGTTGTTGGAATAAGAAGATGGCTTAGGTTTAAAAAAGGAAATGTTGGTTTTTAAAGGCAAATCAGGCAGTTTTTCTTTGTTTTCCAGAGATTACTTTATGTGTTAAAATACAAGTGGTACACTAGCTTGTAAAATATCTATGAAACCCATTGTATCTAATTTTGTTTAATTTATTGTTCATATATATATATATATACACACACACACACATATAAAAAACTTTCTTCAAGATGAGGGGAAAGGACCATAACTTCATGACAAATGTTCCTCTAAGGTATAGAAAAGACACAACAAGAATTCCTTTTTTATTACTGGAAGACCTATTTGAAGACCTCAGATCCTGAAGTCTGTGAATCAGTGAAAGGGACAAGGTGCTGAATATAGTGTGGGATTTGTTTTAGAATTGCAGAACATCGCAGATTGGAAGTGATCTAAAAAGATTATAGTGTCCAAGCTTTCATGGCTAAAGGAACCTAGATGAGATTATCTAGCACCCTGTCCAGTTGCATCTTGAAAACCTCCAGTGATGGCAATTCTGCCATGTCCCTGAGAACGTTGTTCCAATCACTCACTATTCTCATGGTAAAAAAAATTCTCTTATGTTTAGATGAAACCACTCCTGGTGCAACTTTTAGCTGTTGTCCCTTGTCTTCTCTACATGACTACTTGTGAAGAGAGAGCCTCTGGCTGCTTTGTAGCTGCCCTTTAAGTACTGGAATACTGTGATGAGGTTTCCCCTGAATCTTCTCCAGCGGGACAAGGTCTTCCTTCAGTTTTCCAGACCTTTGATGGTGTTCATGACCATCTTTTTCACGCTTTCTAATCTTTCCATGTCTTCTTTCAGTTGTGGGGGCCAGCAACTGGACACATTACTCTGGGTGTGGCCTGACAAGTGCTGGGTAGACTGGGATGATTACATCTTTTATGTTTACTAATGGTGCTTCTGCAGATGCAGCCCAGGATCTGATTTGCCTTTGCTGCTGCAGCCTCACAATGCTGACTCACAGTCAGCTTGTTGTCCATCAGGGCCCTCAGGACCCTTTCAGCAAGGCTGGTCCCGCCACCCCCTCCAGATTCTGGCCTGGCCTGGGTGCTTTTGTTGTTCCATTCCAGATACAGGACCTTGCTCTTGTCTTTGCTTATATTTACAACATTCTTGCTATCTCAGTCTTCCAGGCTGTCTGGCTCTCTGTGTCAGATGGCTCTCCCCTACAACATGTCTATGCCACCACCTAGTTCAGTATCATCAGCAAATGTGATGAGAGTGTTTTCAATCCCATCATCCAGGTAATTTATGAAGATATTCAACAGTGAGGGGCCTGATATCAATCCCTGAGGGACTCCACTTGTGACAGACTGCCAGCCCATTTTATTTAATGCCTGATTATTTCAGTTGAAAAACTTTAAGCAATTAAGTTGTAGTTTAGTTACTTGAAAGATTACAGAGATGTGACTGTGATGTTTCTGAATCTCCAGTTTGCCTCTTACATTTTTCTGTGAGAATATTTCGTTTGTGCCCTTAATTCTGCAGCCTGATCAGCATCATAAGTAGCTGATCAAGCTGTATTGCTGATAAAGCATGTCCTGACTGTTTTTTTAAACTGTGATGCCAAGTTCTTTTCAAATCATAAAGATTTTGTCAGGTTTTTTCCTTAACAAGCCTCTTGGGTATTCAGAGATTACATCAACACAAAAAATGCAGGTAAGTCTTAGTCCTAAGCAGGCAGTGGCATTCCATGAACCAAGTAATGAGCAGAGTTACAAAGCCTTACTCAGCAACAAAAAAGCTGTATGTGAGAGTGAAGGCACAAGATAAAGAATAATCCTAAAAGATACCCTGGAAGACATGCCACTGTACTTAATGAGAACAGTTGGAAATCCAATTTTCAGCATGAAAGACATTTTTTTCTGTTAGGATTAGCAGGAAATTAAGAACACAACATAGAACTAAGGCAGGACTTCTGAGAACAATTACTGGAAATAAAGATGAAATTGGTTATCTAACATTCATTGTGCACTACTGAATCAGGCTGTTTTGGGTAAAGATAATAAAGTAAGAATATTGGATTTTTCTTCTTTTTATAAAATGCAGTGTTATGTATGATTTTTAAAAAATCTGCATATCTTTAGTGTTCATTGGAGAATTACATCATCTATGCAATTTGTTCACTGTAGTGTCTGTTTATTCATGCTCAAAAACTATCTGTAATTTGGCTTAAGAAAGATTGCAGGCTACCACTGCACCAGGGTGCTAAATAAAGTTATCCTATGAGTAGTAGAATTGTATAATTGTTTAGGTTGAAAATGGCCTTTAGTATCATTGAGTCCAACGAATCACCCAGCACTGCCAACTCCACCACTAACGCATGTCCCTAAGTGCCATCTCCACACATGTTTTAAATACCTTCAGGGATGGTGACTCCACCAGCTTCCCTGGGCAGGAATGCTTGACAACCATTTTGGTGAGGAAATTTTTCCTAATACTCAGTTTAAACCTCTCCTGGCACAACTTGAGGCCATTTCCTCTTACCCTGTTGCTTATTACTTGGGAGAAAAGACTGACCCACATCTTGCTACAACCTCCTTTCAGGTAGTTGTTGAGAGCAATAAGGTCTCCCCTGAGCTGCCTTTTCTCCAGACTAAACAAGCCCAGCTCCTTCAGCTGTTCCTCATCAGACTTGTGCTACAGACCAGCTGCCTTGCCCTTCTCTGGACATGCTCCAACACCTCAATGTGTTTCTTGTAGTGAGGGGCCCAAAACTGAACACAGGGTTTGAGATGCAGCCTCACCAGTGCTGAGTACAGAGGGACAATCATTGCCCTGGTCCTGCGGGACACGCTATTGCTGATACAAGCCAGGGTGCCATTGGCCTTCTTTGCCGCCTGGGCACACTGCTGGCTCATGGTCAGCCAGCTGTAGACCAGCACCCCCAGGTCCTTTTCCACTGGGCAGCTTTCCAGCACTTAATTTCTTTTTAAGTCTCCACATTTTTACTGGGACTGGAATTATTTGAGATAAGTGATTAATTATATGGGAATGCTAGGGGAAAAGAAATGAAAAACCTTGATGTAATGCAAAATATACTCAATGCTGTAAAATAGAAGGAAGAAAAAAGGGTACTGAAATACCAATTAGAGAACACTCAGAGAAACCAATTTATTGAAATTCCACTACCTTTTCCACATATGTGGGAATTAAGTTTGCTACCCACTTTTTTCCAAATACACTCAATGGCAAAAAGAAGCTGGTAAATTGCTACTAAGATTTGGTATTCTTAATTTGTCTGTAATGTTTACTGAAACTAATAAATGCTTCACAGACTTAGTTCATGACTGTTTGTTTATAGGACACTGCTCTACAAAAGCCAAGAGAAGTTTTCAGGCTGCCTGCAGACTTGACTGCGTATGATAATCGCCTTTGTGCCTCAATACACTTCTCATCTCCCACACGGGTGACCCTTTCTGATGGTACAGGAAGACTGTATTTAATTAAATCAGGCAAGCGTGGAAACAGTGCATCTGAAAAGTGGGAGGTAAGTCCTGCAATAACATCCTTAAGAGTTGTACATCTACCAAATAATTCTTATGGTTGCATTTCTTATGAGAATTCCATGTATGTAACGTGTGAAGAATTAACTTTAAATCACAACTCTGTATTACTGATAGATAAATGGGTTCTTGTCGTTGTAGAGACGGACAAAATGTACAAGAAAGTCAGGCATAAAAATCCGTTTATTTTTAGCACAGCTACCTTTTATATCTTTTCTACGTGTATGTGCACCAACACCATTGGTGCTTGTTACATATAAACAGTCATTCATTAGCCACAGTTATAACCTTTTGTCTCTGTACAAATTAACCCATCTTGTTATCCCATATCTTGTAGTTTTCTAAGTTCTCTCAGCACCTGTAAGTTGTTCACAATTCTCTAGCTCAGGGACCTATCTTCACAGGCACACAATTTCACCAAGGTCAAATTCTTCTTTCTCTGCCAAGGGATCTGCAGACCCATCGCAGTTCCCCACAGGTTCTAAATGACTAAACGATTTCTTTATAAACAAAATACCTGAAATTCAAGTTTTTGAAAGGGAACAACTTTTTGACTGAAGAGGAATCTGTCTTAAGTAGAAGTGAGTGTTTCTAAAAGGTGGTGAAGTGCTTATCTAGCTAAACTTTTTCTAAAAAGCATTTCCCCTTTCCTTTCTCTGTTCATATGTGTCTGTCCAGGGTGTTCCCTCCACTTTTCATCTCTTATTGTTTATTATTTCTGTTGGCCTGTGGAATAATATATATATATATAATTTTTTTTTTACATTTGAAGTTATTACCTACCAAGCTAAAAACTATTTTCACTTGTAAGTTAGGAGGTTTCTGGTCTGTGTGATGTTTTTCTCTGTGGATGTAATTGTGCTTAAAAAACTCACCATTTAATTTGCCCCTTTTCTAAAATACATCCACAGAGACTAGAATAAAACTTAAACAAAAATGCTGATTAAAAGCTTTGATAAGTAACCCTGAGCGTTACTTGAAGAGCAAGTACTGTGTTTAAGCAATATTATTTCCGCCTCTCTTGTAAGGAAATTCTTCATAACGTGCACTTAGCTGTGGCAAATTATTGGTGCTTAAAATTGTTGGTTGTAACTGCAGTATGTTTTTATGTTTCTTGTGATTAAAATCTTTATGTACTTAATTTTTTTAAGGACTCATGATAAGGAGCATGTTTTTGTATCCATATCAAAGTGATCTTACTAGGTTAATAATGGTATTAGTTATCCCACTTGGCCACAACAAATATAATTAATACATTCCTATCTGAAACTATGAGTCTCATGTTCTGTGGTTAGTTCCTCTTTGTTCATGAAAGACGAATCTGGTATTAAGTGCCTGCATTTTTGCATCTGTTTTTCTGTATTTAAAGGGAAGTTTCCTAAGTAATCAAGGATGTTCTAGTATTGACAGAAACTTAGGTGTATATACTGAAGTGGGAGATTTCAGGATGATGGATTAGCTCCTTTCCCTATACGTTTTGAGAGTTCAGTAAAGGAAATTGGTCATCCTGTTCTTTGGATGCCTTGTAATAAATGACAACTGTTTTTTATTCTGTTCTATATGAGAATGCTATTACATAAATAGTTACATTGGTGTTGTCAGTATAACAAAACCACAAGATTTATATGTTGAGGTTCTGTCACCATTTAAATTGACTTCTTGAGTATATAGAGCAGCCAGTGGTTTTTCTGAATGGGTACTTTTTTGACAAAAGCTGAAATATATAGTTTTAATTCTAGAAAATTCCTGTTAATAAGTACCAAATGCTAAAGTCTCATGCTACAAGATGTAGTGTCCTTCTGTATTTAATTATTTCATGTTCACAGTGGTGCTTTCAATACAACAGTAATATTTCTCTACTCTGCCTACCTAGTCACATCCAGATATTGGATGGACTTTTCCAATCCATATATATAAACAGAAATTAAAATAATTCTAACCCTATCTTCTTCTAAATGTGAATATTTTACTCCTTAATTTCATTATAGGTTTTCTTTTTTTTTATTCCCCTTCATATTACTTCATAAAGAAGAAAAATGGAATCTCTTTCCAAAAGATAATAACCAAATAGAGAGATTCCTCCTCCCCTTATGTTTGATGATTAAATACTGGCAAGTGATGCTCTGGACCTTTTTATCTTCTTGTTGGCACATGTCAAGGTCTACAAAAGTTTTCAGAATGTTAGAGTGTCTAGAGAAGCAGTGAGGGCCTTGGGGAAATGCCTCCATTTTCATCTTGAGTGTGAGACTCTTTCCCCAGTTAATAGACAGTGTTCATGGATCTTGTTGTGCTCATCAGTTGTACCTCTACATATTGTGGTAGTAAACAGACATAATGCAGATGGCTTTGTTTAGTGGGCCCTTATAGTGATTGTATAATATAAACAATAATAATTAAAAACGTTTGAAAATAGTAGTTCGATAGTCACAGAAGGAGGAACCAGAAATGTATGACATTCATGGATTCCTCTTGGCAGAGTGGTTTATGGGAGGCAAACTGCTACTGATTTGACATTCACTGAAACCTTTCACTGCTTTCAGTGGAAGACCAAGGCTTCTAAGTTAAACTGTCTGACTTTTTACTGCATTTTTGTCTTCTAGGTTATGTTTAATGAAGAACTAGGGAGTCCATTTATTATAGCACACAGTGTTTCATTTGAAAAATCTGATACACATTCACTAGCTGTGCTGCTGCTTAGGGTAGAAAAAGATGAATTGGACACAAAAGGAAGTGGATTTCATGTTACCTTGGAATGGGTTACGATTGCAGAGATAAACAACGAAGGTAAGTGTTTTACGTTTACATTACTGGTGAGTAATGTTTAAAAAAACTAAAAATCAGGCTTTTATTCTTTGTCTTAAAAGTTGCTTTTCCACAAGTTCCGATATTTCTTTTACCCAAAACTTCAGCTTGGATTTTACATAGGTAATTTTTTCTTACATTTTGAGATCAACTTTTTGTTTGTAAACATAAATTCTGACAGACATCTGGAAAACAGGAAGAAATAAAGTTGTATACAAGTATGGTGAAGATAATTAGAAAACAAAATAGAACTTTACTTTGATGTTATGAAATGTGATTTCTGTTTAGCTTGGTCTTATAAAATTGAGGTTATACAGAAGTATTTCTAACTAATGTCTCTTGTACTTTTCAAAATGTTGTACAATTGGATATGGGTCTTTGGTTGTGGGGCTTTCTTACTTTTTTTAGCTTGCAATTAATGCTGTAGTGGGATTGGAACTTGTATGAGAAAAATATAAGACCTGTAACATAAAAAATAAATATGGCATATTCTAGGTTTTTCTACAATAAGAGTATGAAGTTACTCTGTTAAGTTTAGAGCTACACATTAAAAACATGTTAGTGTATTTATACCTACTAATTAATTATCCTAATAAAGTTTGGCAAATAGTACTTTATGTGTTCATTATGATTATATATATGTCCCTTAAATGTCATGATTTGCATAAAGAATACAAGACCCCCTCCTTCATTGTCTGATTTAAAGATGCATGGATTAAATTAATATACCTTCTTGGGAAGACTGTGATACAGCCTTGCTTATTATCTTCCAAGAAGTATAATTTTGATACCGATACAAACAAGATCTTTAACTACTTGAACTAAAGCAGCTGATTGTACCCTGTGGTGTTAATAGCCACATGTTACTCAATCTACATATATTATAGGGACAGGATACAATAGAATATTTCAGTTGGAAGTGACCTACAGCAGTCATCTAGTCCAACTACCTGAGCAATTCACAGCTGACCAAAAGTTTAAAGCATGTTGTTAAGGTCATTGTCCAAATGCCTCTTAAACACTGACAGACTTGGAGCTTTGATCACTTACTTAGGAAGCCTGTTGGAGTGTTTATAAACACCCTCTCAGTAAAGAAATGCTTTCTAATGTCCAATCTGAACCTCATCTGGTGCAGGTTTGAGCCTTTTCCACACACTGGGATACCAGGAAGAGGAGTTCAGCATCTCCCTCTCCACTTCGCCTAAGAAGGCCATAGAGAGCAGTGAGGTCAACCCTCAGCCTCATGTTCTCTGAACTAGACAGGCCCAAAGCCCTCATCGACTCTTCATAGGACATTCCTTCCAGCCATTTAACCAGCTGTGTTGCCTTCAGTGGCTTTATCCATGTTTTCTGCTATTGAAACCTTGGATGATGGAAATATTTCTCAGAGAGCCAGAAAGCCACATGAGACTGCCTTATGCTTTTGTGGCCAGCTCAACAAGAGAAAGAAACCTCTGAACATTACTGGTTATAACTTAGAAGAAAAACTAAATCAGTAACACTGCCAGTCTAGAACTGAAGATTATTGCTTAGTGAGAGCAGTAACAAATGTTTACTGTTTTTTAATACTGTGCATTTTCATAAGTGAATTCTTTTTAACATTGTGGTTTTTATAACTTATGACAAACAGTCAGGGAATCCATAAAAGTGGATTTAACAATCTTTCAAAAAGTCTTGCCAGTTCTCAGGTGTTTCCAAGGAAAAGACAAAAATTTTGAAATTATTGTCAGTAGAGATGTAAATAACAAGATTCAAAGCAAATTGAAGAGAGAAGTAAGTTTTGATTTAACTTAAATAATTCACAAATCAGACTGATGTATGAACCAATCTCAAAGATAAAAGCTGTCTTGAGGAATTACAATACTGTACATCCTCTGTCATCAGTAGTCAATTGCTGTGCTTCACTGTTCTTGAAACTCTGCCTGTGGGTGCAGTTTATCAAATCAAATTGTAGTAAAAGTAAGTAGTTAATCAACAAGCCATTTCTTAAATTACTAAAATCTGTGATTCATCAAAGCAAAGCCTTAAAACATAGTTATGTCTCTTGACACCAAAAATGGTGAATTTCTGCTATGTCTGGTTGGCCAGACAAAGTGATCACACCCAACGCTATTGTATTACCTAAGAACAAAAAAAAATGGAAGCATTAAAATACATCAGAATGGAGGCAGTGGTTAGGTCTATTTACATCTTGTGTGGTACTTCAGAGGACTGTAACAAAGGTATACCCTTTCAAATTTGGTTGTTTTCTTTAGTTAACCAATGTTTTAGGAATCCTCACTGGTTTATCAGGCCAAAAAAAGCATGACATGTTAGCTTTCTTCTGACCTTCTCTACAAGAAAAATCATTCAGTATAAACTTACCAAAGTCATAAAGACTTACTTAAAACTTTGAAGTATTGATGATTGATAAAAATACTCTACAAAAGATTTTGTCACAAAACAGCAAGTTGTGACATTGTAATTCCTTTTAACAAGTCAGGAAATGCTGTAGGAGAGACTTGTTATGTTTCACTGCAGGGTTAGTTTCTGTCAGTGAAATAACAGCTCATTCACAGAGTGGTTGACTTCCCACTGCAACAAAAACATGCTCTTTTTGGTTATGTATCTAAGCCAAAGTAATTTGTCAGTGTTTCAAACCATGTTACCCTCTTGCTTGGAGTCTTCTGATTATATAGATCTCTTACTCTAAAGTAGAATGACTGAATCTAATTAATGTTGCCCTCTCACCACCCCAACCAAAGCGTTTAAGAAAAAGAGTGGTGCTTTAATTAACACCATTAAGTGCTGGAATTATGCTATAGTCCAGTTACTACTCTTTACTCCACTTCTTTTTTAGCAAAGAAGATAACCAATTGAGAGGATTTATACTGTACCTGGGTTATCCATCAGCGTCCAAAGGAGGGCAACAGAGATGACAAAGGGCCTTGAGGGGAAGCCATATGAGGAGCAGCTGAGGGCACTTGGCCTGTTCAGCCTGGAGAAGAGAAGACTGAGGGGAGAGCTCACTGCAGTTACAACTACCTTGTGAGGGGAAGAGGAGGGGCAGCCACTGATCTCTCCTCTGTGGTGGCCAGTGACAGGACCCGAGGGAATGGCCTGAAGTTGTATCAGAGAAGGTTTAGTTTGGATATTAGAAAAAGGGTCTTCACCCAGAGGGTGGCTGGGCACTGGAACAGGCCCCCCCAGGGAAGTGGTCACAGCACCAAGCCTGACAGAGTTCAATAAGTATTTGGGTGATACTCTCAGGCACATGGTGTGACTCTTGGGGATAGTCCTGTCCAAGGCTAAGAGTTGGACTCGGTCCTTGTGGGTCCTTTCCAACTCGGCATATTCTGTGATTATTTTCTGTGCTCTCCTACAACTTCAATGTTTCTCTAAGTTTAACATTGAGGTCAAACGGGAGTTTGTTTTGGAGTACTAGAACGGCATGGAGGACTTTTACCATCATAATCTCTGCTCTTGTCTAATGTAACTGTAATGAGTTCCGGGTTTCTTTCAAGTAAAGTTGTAACTACAAGTGCAGTAATTTCTTGCAATGAAGAGATGAGGGAGAAACGTGAAAAACTGAACAGTTCCTGACAATGATTTTACCACCTGTGAGAATTTTATCAAGTTGTTTGTGAGGACTCTGTGGGTAGTAAGATTGTGATAGAACAGACATTGTCCTAGAACCTGTCACTTTACTCGTGTTTGGAATCAACAGTACCCATGTCTTTGGAAGTACAGTAGGAAATGACATGGTCATTGATGCCAGTAGCTGACATCTGGGGCTTCCCTTTTAGAGAGCAGTATCTTAAAAGAGTTGAGGAATATGAGCATTTTCCATTATGAGTAAAGTATTACAACTAGCTATTTCATGTCTTCTCAGGTTTTTACAGCAGCTCAAAAAGTATTTGGAAAACGTGTTTGTGCAGAGTCTGTGCTGGGCTAGCTAGGATTAACAAAGACATCATAAGAAAAAAAGGCAATCAGATTAAGTGAATATTTAATGAACTCTTTGGAAAATAGAAGAGAAATTTCTTTTTACCTTACACTACATTAATTTAAGTGGTAGGTTTGCTTAGTGTTTTTAAATGTAATGTGTTCCTTAGATAATAATTTGTCTTCTAGAAAAGTATTACCACCTTTTTTTTTGTTTATTTTTAGGTGATCATAGATATGAGATCATTAAAAGGAGACTTTTACAAGGAAAATCAGTCCCCCATTATGCAGCAATAGAGCCAAGTGGGGATGGTCTAATGATTGTTTCCCACAAACCATTCAAATTTCTGGAAAGCGAAGGTGACAAATTAGAAGAAAATGATGATGCAAAAGTATTAAATGAAAAGAAAGGTAAGACTTACCTGGCAGCTTATGATAGGCTGCTCTCTTTGGCTTAGAAAATACCATGTCAGTTTAGCATTTGTTTGGAAACTCTAGCTATAAATGTTTGGTTTAATATCTATCTTCTGGATAGATTGGCTTTTTTGTTTCTTTCTTTGTTTTTTGCATAAACCTATATGAGGTGCTTTTTTGAATAGGGGAGACAGAATTTTTTTATTCTTAAAGAGGATATTTTACAAACAGTCCTATACTAAATATCTGATAGTAGTTGGATTGGTAATACCTAAATTTATGCATCTGGCTGAAGTACTCAGGAAGCCAGTCTTCTTGGATGGGAGGGGGGCATTGATTCCCTCAGATTGTTGTTTACAAGAAAGCTTTTTGATATGTAATTGAATCCTGCCTAAAATTTAAATAATAATTAAAAAAAAAAAGTTTTTCATTTTAAAGAGTGAGAATCCTGTAAAAGATTATCTTCAGAAAAAAATAATAATTTCAACAAAAGGCATCCATATTGTTTTCTTTACAATCAAAACAAAACTAAATATCTAAAACCTATTTATAAAGTTGTTTATTGTTAAGTGTCACTTGTGTATTTTTTTAGTTATGTTGTATTATTTCAGATTTTATTTTTGCTCCTGAATATAAGGCATTGGTTAATAAACAAATCCTAACTTAGAACACAATACAAAAAGATCAAATTCCTGGTATGTGTTAATGTTACAAACTGTGATAACCATAACGTTGAACATGTAATTGTGTTATGAATAGCCTGTTCGTAGAAATCTTGAGGCAAAGGAGTTCTTCCATGCATTAAGCACCACAGTCAATGTCTGTGCAGTTGTCACCTGAATTAGCTAGTTCAATGCTTTAAGAATTTTAAGAGCTTGAGTTTTGGGCTAAGTGTGATTAAAAAAAACCACAGCAAGAAGCACTATATGGCTCTTAATATAGCTCATTTCATGGTTGTTTGGGCACATACAGTGTTGCCCAGAAATCTGTAATGTGTGAAATACTCTTTGCAGCAATACTTTTAGAAAACTTCTCATGGCACAAAAATCTAATGGTAGAGAAAGTACCGAAAGCTGAATTCTTACTTTAGAGGGAAGTCTGATACCTCTCTAAGGGAGAATTTGTCTTTTGCTAAACCTAAGGTAGGCTCCAATTTTAGTTACATAGTTATATAAAATTACAGACAGAAAATATTTTTAATATCAGCTACAATCTGTGTCAATGTTTAGAATTTTGAAGGCTGTCATGCCTCAGATACTAATAGTTTCTGGAAAATGTAATTGTAGCACCTGTGACTGATCCATTGCAAACTGGAAACTCATGGTAATGGGCAACAATTCAAAAGTCCTTCCAGTGCCACAGTTGCTGGTATGAAGCTTAGATCAATGAAACCTTGTGTTGTGACAACTTGACACCTTCCAAAGGGAGCCCATACTTTATTTTTTCTCAGAATAGAAAGGTAACTCGTACAAGATTGCTCTTTAGAAAATACATTCATCTGTATTTGTATTTCCTGTGACCAACTGTGGTCACAGGATATGTATGATACCCAGTCATGGTATCATACCCTTCCTTTTGTATAAACATGTCTCTTAAAAGACTGCTTTCTCTAGTAGTTTAATAGTCAACAGAGACATCAGATGGATTCTAGACCAAGTGGAAAAAGCCGATCGCTACCTCTGGGCAGGCAGTTTTGTTTCATCTCCATTAGCTAAGGCAGATTAAGACTACTTGGTCTTCTAAAATAATTTCTGTTAAATAGTCAGCATAACCCCTGGCAAAATACATAAGTGTTCACATCTCTGAATGACCCATACTTACGAGCATTCAGTAGCTTGTCAGTACCACTGCACCTGATGTCTCGTCAACCAAATTATTAATCATTGATGTTTCAGTGTATTTAAGTGAATTTTGGTTATCAATTTTGTAATGCTACAGTAAACTTAAGGGTAATAGTTATGCCCATTGTATAACTACCAGCATATTTGAGTACATACATGAATATAAATTACTTTCCAAATGAGGGGCATAAACGAACATGATTGCTAAAAAAGTGTTTTTCCATTTCATGATCAGAATGTATTTCACAGTAAAAGTTAATTTCCTCTCTTTTACAAACACTGTTTCTGTCACAGCATTCCATATGTCACAACATTGTATGCTGTGAAATCCAGTAATCCTTGTAATCTAGTTTGTGTTTTCCTACGTGTTTCCAATTGTAGACCCTCTCTATTACTGGCAGCAGACTGAAGATGATGTGACAGTAACAGTTGACTTGCCTCAAGACATCACTAAAGATGACATAAAAGTACGTTTTTCCCCTGATAACATATGTGTTACACTGAGAGACCCGCCTCCTTTGGTGGAAGGAAAGCTTTATTCATCTGTGGACCATGAAAGCTGCACATGGATAATTAAAGAGAACAAAAGGTATTGTACATGATTTTAGTTTTCCTGTATACCGTATCTGACTTCTGTCCTCTCTGGGAATGGGCTCTTAATGCTAAACCCCATGTCCCTTCTTGGAAGAATGTGTTTATTCTGCTAAAAACAGTTCATTGGCTTTGGCAATTCTGTGTCACAACGCTGTTTCTTTGTTTAATTGTGAAAGTAATCTGCTCCTTTTGCAGTTACTTGCCAGCAAAAAAAAACCAAACCACCCAGGTATCAAAATGCTAAACATAGATTTGTAAGCAGAGTCAACTTCATTGGTTCAGCAATTTATTTTTTTTTTTACTGTTTCAGGATTGATTAATCTGAATGTACTTTGTTTGTGTTAATAATTTCTGTTTCTACTTCAACTTTCCACATATAAGCTTTTTTAGTAATAATAAAACAGAAATTCTTTAGGTTTGACTTGTAAATTCCTTGTTAGATTTTTCCTAATCAGTTATATACTATGTACGTTATAGAAAATGAATCTCTGTGTATGCTGTAGACATAAGATAGACATGTTCATGCTTTTATTTGAGAAGTAAATTTTAGTTCTCATTTTCTTTCTGAAATAAAAATACGAAGGAATGGAGTGGGGTACAAAAGAATTCAGAGTGCCCTAAAACAGTCAGATTTTTCTTTTGTGAGTTGTGTAGTTTTCATACTCTGCCTGAGCTGAGTCAGGTATCCACTTGCCACGCTGGTCTGGCTCACTCACACTCCTGTAATGAACTCAAGGAGAAACATGGACACCACGAGCTGATCCACTGAACAGTTGACAGCTGTTTACCTACAGCAGAGGCCATCCTTTGTCTCGAGATCAGATGCCCAAAAGGTTAAGTGTGAAAGACAGTAATTCTCCAGAAGAATTAGAGGGACTAATGTTTGTATATAGGTTATACTAATACTCTATATTAAACTGTAACTCTGGTTGTTGATTATTAGGTATCATGTTGAAAAATAACTCATCTGAGTAACTCCTTTTTTTTTTTTTATTTCAGTCAAGTGAGTAATATTGTGTGAATCTCAGGCTTCTACTTTAATGAGAAAGAGTGTTTCCATATTTCAGTGCAATAAGTTGTACTTGGTTCTTAATGTTTGCACTGCAGTGCTGCTATAAATCTCTTGATTAAAAGTCTGAAAACTTGCTCCAAATGTCTTCTGTAAAAGCATGCTATTTCTAATGCCAGTGTAATTGCTTCAGAAACCAAGTCAGATGTCATCAAATAGTTGTTGCTATGGTGCAGTAGTTAGTAACTAAGAAGGTTTTAACACTAGAGCTGTCATTGCTGGAGACCTTATAAGTGTATCTAAAAAGTGAGCGTAATAAAATTAACTTTAATTTTATCCTTATATCTGTGTGTTTGTCTAACACAGTATTTAAATGGAATTGCTGTGTTGGTGCATCAGGCTGTGTGTCTTATTTTCCATATACTTAATTAGTTATTCCTAATGGTTTAATGATTATTCTTGTTCTTGGGTTTTTTAACATGTTACAGAAATCTTTCCTCTTCTGAGATATGATTTTTGGGAGACAGTATAGATAACTAACTGTTGTAGTATTTCTGAGGTCTGTAAAATACCAGTATTTTTGTCCTAGATGTTATATAAAGGTAGGGCATACTTAAGTAGCCCTAAGAACTACTACTTCAAATAAACCTCTGTAGTAAAAGTCTGTCACTCTTTGAACAGATTGCTTTACAAGTGATCTGCCATATTTGAAATATTTTAATGAGACTGTTTCAGGGGAAACTACATTTACATTGAAAACCCTGAGGTTTGTGCTTAGGCTTTTAGAAATCACATCCTTGGACTGTTTTCTTTTAGAATATTTTTTGTTTTAATAGTTTTCTTTATAATTTGAATGGTAATGGTTTCTGTTATGTGATTTGTCATTATTAATTCAGTTTGAAGTTTGCTCTAATCTATATTTAGGGCTTTTTGACTAATCTGACAAATGGGTGTAGTGTTTTCATGTGCTACTCTTTGTCTTCTCTTTGCATTTTAGTTTGGAAATTTCTCTAATTAAGAAGAATGAGGGGCCCCGGTGGCCAGAGCTAATAGTTGGTGACACAAGAGGGGAATTCATTATGGACTCTTCCCAATGCTCCCAAATAGCTGAAAGCCTGATGCATCTTACTTCTGAAGTAATGGTAAAGATTTGAAAATCAAGCATTCAAAATTCTTGTACATTTGCATGTTGTCTTTTCTTCATACCCTAATTTGCAGTTCATTGACCTGACTCATGAGTTCATTTACTATTCAGACTCCTAACTATGTTAATTTTTAATTGAAACTGTTAACAAATTAATGGCACTAGAGTTTTGAATGTATTTTAAGCAGTAATATCATCTTCATGAGGGACTGAATTTAACTTACATGGTAGTATCTGTGCACCAAACAGAAGCCTAATTTAACACTGAAAATAAACTTTGTTCCCACCATTTAGGATGTGGCAGTGTTTGTTTTAAAGCAGTTAGTTTAAGTGATTTTGAAGGCTGTCTGTTTCTTGTTTATGAATAGGTTAGCAACTTTTCTACTGTCTTCATAGAGATACTGTATTTGATCTACAGACTGTGAGTGTAAATGACATATTTAAAAGGAAAATTTTGGAAACCATAAATATGACTCATGTACTCTCTGGCATTATTGTTATACAGGAAGTCTGCTTAAAATAAAATGTAATTGTAACTGCTGCTTGCTTGATACTTCCTCTTTTGGTTTAATTAGAAAATGACATCTCATCTAAAACTTGTGAAGTGTGACTCCCTGTGGCTGTTTATATATTAGTTTTGGATTATTGCCTTTTTTTTTTTTAGTAAGGCCAAGAAGTGTTATTAATATAAATTCTGTTTAGTACTCCAAGTTGATTGCTCTCCTCTCTACCTCACTATTTGTGAGCAAGATATTGTAGTACATCTTTTCACCATAGATTTATTGGGAACTTCAAATTTCTTTTCTTTTGTACTGCATACTGAGGTTAAAGTGATGATTTTTCTTATCATATTTTTTCATATAATTTTAAATAAATTTAAATGGATTTGAATAAAAAAATTACTAGCAAAGCTAAAAGGAGGCATGTATTTAGAGGTCCTTACAAAATGAATTAATCCATTTTTTTAATAGCATTTCCAATGGCAGGCTAAAACAAGCTTACACTGATGCTCATTTACTAAATGTGCATAGGTTTTCAGGGTTGTATACTTTTGCTACTGAGAGAAGGGAATTTATTGTCCATGCTTTAGTGGCTTGTGTACCTTTCCTCAAACTGAAATGGATTTTGTTGTGCCTACGACTCATGCTATCCTCCACAGCAGAAATGGTTCTGCTAATTTTGAATAAGTACATAATAGCTTAATCTTTCAATATGTATGGTATGCAAATGATTCTTCCAATTCTATTGATTTTAATTTCCTTTTGTTATGTAAAGGGTTTCATATATATTTTTTTCAATAGTTTGGATTTTCAGTGTAGTTCATTATCTTTTTTTCAGAATCCAAACCCTGAAAAGGAAAAGCCACCTTGTAATGCTCAGGAATTAGAAGAATGTGATGCTTTTCTTGAAGATGGTGCAAGCTTGTGCAGATTTGATGGCGATACCTTGAAAGTCACTCATATAGTAAGTACTGCAAAGTATTGCAGAAATACTTTAAAACATTTTTATGTGCAAGTTGAATTCTATTATCAGTACAAAAATCTGCAAACTCTTGAAACTACATAAATTTCTTCCATAATATCAAATCACAGTAGCAACAGAAACTGTCAGCCCATATGTGTCTTTCAGTGTCGTTTTAATATAAAAACAAGGCTCCTTATGTTCTGATTTAAAAAATATATATACTTTCACAACTAAGGCATTTGAAAAAGCAAAGTTATGTCAAAATAATTATAAGAAAATGGTCTTTTTCAGTGGCATAACATTCTTGAGATGGCTTAGTTTGTATTTTTCACAGTAATTTTTCAGATAGCCTGGTAGAAAGTTGACCTGTTTTACTAAGAAGCTGGAGCATAGGTCATTTTATGATACTTTGTCAATCACACTGAAAATAACACAACGTAGGCAAAATGCTTCAGTAGTAGGGTTGGTCTGGACTGTAAGCAACCTTGACTAACAGTAGAGCTTGGACTTGTTCTGGTCCTCTGACTAGAGTGGGAAACAGCAAAATCATATAAAAATATTACAGATTAACTCAATGGCTTGAGGTTGTTTGGTTTGTTTTTCCAGATGCTTCTACTGCGCTTGTAATAAACATTGGTGTTGCACCTCATCACTGCCTTGTATCACATGAAGTGTACACGTAGGATAACCTGTTTTGTACAGAAAAATGTCATAGTTACAGGCTAAGATTTGGTTCCATTCTTAACTTTCTGTTTCCTCTGAAAAAGCTAGAGAAGAGGTCTGAAGTGTGGATCTTGGAGAGCTTAATGATTTGTTTGGGGGTTTTTTCTTCCTTTTTTTTTTTTTTTCCATCTCTTGCCTTTTTTTTCTTTGGCAGTACAGATACATAGCTCCACCAAGAAAGTAGTCTGTGTTGTGGATACAGTGTGACAGACAGACATTTGTTGGAAAATAAAATCTGTTATTGGTAGGAGAACATTTTACAGAAGCTCATTTCAAAGGGATTTTAGCTGTTCACTGATACACCAAATACAGCAGGCATAAGTAGAAACAGGAGGTTCAAACTGGATAAAAAGAAAAACAACCATGGGTGTAGCATGGATTGGGTTGCCTAGTAAGTTGTGCAGCTTCTGTCCTTGAGGTTTTCAAGACCAGACTGGCTGCAGTTCTGAATAACTCAGCCTAAACTACTGCTTCTTACACTGAAGGGTAAGAAGTTTGTGCCCTGGAGACATTTCACAGATCAGGAGGAACACAGGATGATGGGATCAAGAAAGGCTGCTTTCTAGCAGGCAGCAAGACATTGTGGAGCAAGGTTGAACTCCACAAAATGTTTCTAAACAGTTCTTAAAATGGGTGGCATAAAAGTAAAAGGTTAATGTGTGTAAAGCATTATGGTCAAAGGACAGTTACTGTGGGTAGGAAATTTTCATTTCAACCTCATCTATGTGAACTTGTGGTTTTGGTTCTTGTTGGATTATGTGGGAATATGAGTATTTCAGTATATTTTTCAGCATACAGACATATATTTTCACTTTGATTTAGTTCTTTTAAGTTATTTGGAGTGTTTTAGTTAGCAATTCAGGGGCCTGTTCCTTCAGAAATGTGGCTGTACAGCTTTTCACCCACAACTCCGGCAAACATATTTGTTAAGAATGTACTAATTTGAAATTTAGTCAATATTTGATTGTGAGTAAGTTAAAAATGCTGACATTTCATAATTTTAGTATTCTGATTAATCTTTGTGTCAGTGCTTACCAGCTTTTACCTCAGAGGAACGGTATTTCCTTCCCTGTTGACACTGTAGAAAACCAGATGTAATTACTTAGAGAGAATCTTTTCCTGACATGAGAAGTTGTAGGTTAGGATTTTCTATCCTAGAAAACCATTTCTGCACAAAATACATTCCCATTTGCTTGTGTAGTAGACATAATGTTTCTCTAAATATTATCCCAAGGAACTTAATTGCATCTGTTTGAAATGTGTTAGGTACCTGTGCTGTATGGAGTGGGATACAGCATAATGTATTCAAACATTTTCTCAACTAACAAACATGAAACTGTAGCAGTATGTGTAACAGAATCTGCTATTTATTCTTTGAATCAATATTTTGTATTTGTTTTGTTTTCAGATTAATCTTGGAAGCAACCAGTATCTTTTCTCAGTTGTTGTGAATCCCAGAGAAATGCCATGCTTCTGCCTGAGACATGATGTTGATGCTCTTCTCTGGCAGCCTCACTCTGACCAACCAGAGAACATGTGGGAACACATTGCAACTTTTAATGCTTTAGGTATTAATTTCTGTGTCACACACCTGAAACTTTTCTATCTGAATGCTTTTACTATGGCTTCTGTTAATATTTCACTTATTTAAATCCAAACTGAAAGTTACTATAATTTTTTTGATATCAGCATGGTAGCTTAATTTTAGAAATAATAGAGCATAGAAATAAAGTATGTACGCCCTGGGAGGGAAAGAAGCATTTTCAGACCATGTACAACATGTAAGCACAGTACTGCACAGTAAAAAGTGGATAAGTGAACTTGAATTAGGGACTGAAAAGCACAGTCACCACGTTAACACCCACACAGAAATCATCAGAGCTGCAGTTAATTGATTATATGTCTAGATGTATGCAGGCTAATGGTAGGATGTTTTAATAAGAGACTGTTAGATTTTTCCTGTCTCATTGTCCCATATGATAACCATTGCCATGCATTGTTCAGTGGAAGTGAAGCAAATAACCTTTCAGAGAGATGGTCGATCACTTTGCAAAGATTGTGTCTCAAGTCTCTTTACAAAAGTATGAAAGGAAATCAATCTGAAATAAGTCTGTTTGCTAATAGAGTCCTGTAATGAAAGAGGAAAAGGAAGATTTTTTTTTTCTGAGTAAATATTAACAGAAATTACAGTGTGTTGAAAAGTAACTCATTGTTTTTTTTCAGTCAGTTCTAAATGGAAGACAAGTTTTAAGTGTCCAAGATTAGGTAGGATCAGAAATCTTAATTTTTAAATGTAATTACACACTGGGAGATGAGGGGAGAGAAGAGACTTATTTTGCTAATATTGGGCCAAGATTGCCCTTGTGGGCTGTATCTATGCCTTGTGATCCTGCTGAGAAAATGAAAGACCTTGTGGGGCTTCTATCTAGCTGTACATACATATGCATCAAAAATGCCAGTTAAGATGGTATACAAAAGAATTGTATATTGGTGTTAAACTGGTAATGGATCCCTCCAGAAAGTATTGTCTTATGTAATAAGAATATATATCTTCTTTTTTTTGTTTTGTTACTAATTAATAATTAATTGCATATTAATTTTTAAGTTGAGCTTGTTTTTTATCCACCAGTTAAAGTGCTGTTGAAACCAATATATTAATTATCCTTTCTACTTGGTTTTGGGCTGTACAGGTTATGTCCAAGCGTCAAAACAAGACAAGAAGTTCATGGCCTGTGCTTCAGACTACTCCTACGCTGCTCTTTGCGAGTGCTTGCGACGAGTTTTCATCTATCGTCAGCCGACTCCTCTCGCCACGGTTCTCTACAACAGGAAGGAAGGAAGACAAGTAGGACAGGTTGCTAAGCAGCTAGTAGCAACCCTGGAAGCCAATGATCCTATCTTAGGCTTTCAAGCTACAAATGAGAGATTATTTGTTCTCACAACAAAAACCCTGTTTTTAATAAAGGTGAACTCTGGAAATTAATTATTCAGTGTGCTCTGCTGTAGTTTTTGTAAACAATTTGTTATAGAACTGGATAGGTGGTGGATGATCTGACAAGTTTGCTGAAATTCAAAATGGGGATGTTTTGCAGGGGAATCAAATGTTTTCCTTAGAATTTGTCTGTAAGATAGTGAAGTTTTTTCAAATTTGCTGCCATTGAAATAAGCTTTTCAGAGCTATGGAAAAATGTCTTCTGCACCAACAGCTTTGTCAAAGCAATTGTCAGAGGCTGCTACTGCATAGGTAAATAGGTTTATGCATTGTTTGTTCCAAATGACTGTTTGCTGTACTTTGGAGTTTTGAGAAGTCACTTCTGTTTCTAAATGCCACTGTTTACCTATGAAAAAAGTAATCAGATGAAGAGTTACAAGCATATGATGTGCAAAATAAAATGTATCCATTAAAAAAATTCCTCAATTCAAATACTCTTGACCAAAAAACTGTTTTGATATTTTGACGTTCAGTAGTATTGAGTGAAATGTGAATGAAATGAACGGTGTATTATGTTTCTTATACAGGTAATTAAATGGAGCAATTTTATTGTATATATACATTTTAGATTATTGGTTTGTGACTTACTCATACTTGCAGTGAAATTTGTTCACATTTTAAGAGACACCAGAATACCTTTTAGTAGCTTTTTCCAGAAATAAAGTAAAGGTCAATATGTAGCTGGCAAATACACATTGAATGCTATTAGTTAAGGTCTGGTTATACTCTCGTTGTACCATTTTCATTTGACTTTGTACTTCATCTCAAGTGAGTAATTTACAATGAGAAAACAGCTGACAGAGAAAGGACCAGTATTGTAGCCTGGGATGGGAGTACTCAGGCCAGTGAGAATCCTTTGGTGTAACAATCTGCGCTGGTTAATTGGGTTGAGTAGTTGTATCTGAAGATTTTTGATTTTTATTTTAAATTGGCATTGTCAATAGATTTAAACCAAAAGGTCAGTTGTGACAGCTCCAGCCTGGGTTGGGGTTTTTTTCATAGTTGGCCTATGACTCCCTAGCAGAGAATGTCTGATATATTGTGTACTAGCAGGAAAGCTGCTGTCATCTGCGGTACCAAAGTACTGAGGGAGTCACAAATACAACAACTGGCCTATTAGTTTGCATCTCTCTTCCAATATGATTTCAGAACATTGTAAGAGAAAAGTAAGTGTTTCTTCAGTTGTGATTGTTTTCACTCTTCTGTAAATTCTCCAGACTGATATCAGTAAACTGATTAAATAATAAGTGAGAATTTAGGAGGGATGCAAGCAGTTGTGGCTTGCAGAAACCCTTCAAATGCAGAAGCTTTCCAAGGAATCTGATTTTTCTTCTCCTTAATAGCAGGATTATATTGTCGATCCAATATTGAACAGTGTTTCCGTATTCTTACCTGGGTATGTTAAAAGAGTTGATTTGCAAACCTTCTCTTCTCATTTTGTTCTTTTAAAACTGTCGTGAAAATGCTTTTTGAAAAGGCTCAGTGAATGTATTACTGTTTCATGACTGTTTTGTGTATAAATTTTAGTTGTTGGGCAATAATGTCCAACAAGGTTTCAGAATTTCTGCAAAGGTCCTGTAGAAAAGATTTCATGTAGCTTATTACTTTGCAGCATAAATTAAGTGCTTTTAGAGGTATATGAATATTGCTTAATAACCTGAGACTTAATCATTGGGAACACATAGTTAAGAACATGTGATATTTGGGAAATGAAGGAGTGAGGGATTCATAGGCAACACAATTTGTCACCTTGGGTCTATTTCAGGAAGCTTCAATGTAGATGAAAATTTCAGCTTTCTTTGTCAAATTCTTGTGGTGAGGTAGATATCTGGAAATGTGCTCTGCTGTCTCCTGCAACATTGGAAACAAAGTCAAGTAAAAGGGTTACCTCTTCAGAGGCTGTATTACAATATGTAATGACTAAAACTCACATTCTGGCCAAGTGTGTGTCTTTCAAGGGAGTTCTTCTTTGCTTCTGGAAATAACACGGGGAAAAGGTTTATCCCTTTTTTCATGTTACTCATCTGTTGCCAGTCATGGTGTTCTCGGAAAGAACGTGTCAAATAGTCTCCTTCTTATTTTGCTTTCTATGAGAGTTGAGGATATTTTATTATTTAAAAGATTTGTTACCTTGAGGAACCTGGCCTGCTCTTGCAGGGCAATACCAAGCACAAAAGCAGACTGGGCAATGAATGGTTTGACCGCAGCCCTGGAGAGAAGGACCTAGGGGTGCTGGTGGATGAGAAGCTGGACATGAGCTGACAGTGGGTGCTTGCAGCCCATAAAACCAAACATATCCTGGGCTGCATCATATGAAGTGTGACCAACATGACAAGGGACGTGATTCTGCCCCTCTGCTCTGCTCTGGTGAAATTCCATCTGGAGTTCTGTGTCAAGCTCTGTGGGCCTTAATATAAGAAATACATGGACCTGTTGGAGCGAGTCCAGAGGAGGGACACAAAGATGATGAGAGCTGGAGCACCTCTCCTATGCAGTCAGTCTGAGAGAGAGTTGGAGTTATCCTGGAGAAGAGAAGGCCCTGGGGAGACCTTTATAGTACCTAAAGGGGCCTGCGAGAGAGTTGGAGAGGGTCTTTGGACAAGAGCGTGTACTGACAGAACAGGGGGGAATGGCTTCAAACTGAAGGAGAGTAGGTTTAGATTAGATATTAGGAAGAAATTCTTTACTGTGAGGGTGGTGAGGCACTGGAACCAGTTGTCCAGAGCAGTTGTGGATGCCCCATCCCTTGAAGTGTTCAAAGCCAGCTGGATGGGGCTTTGAGCAACCTGGTCTAGTGGAAGGTGTCCCTGCCCATGGCAGAAACAAGATGATCTTTAATGTCCCTTTCAACCTAAACTGTTCGATGACTCTTTGATATGGCTGAAAGCCACTGGGGTACACTCCCTATCAGCATTTCCATTTCTGTGTTCTTTTAAAACTCATTTGTTCAGCACATCATAAGTAGGCTTATGCAAAGTATAGAATGTGGAAATCTAGAAGAGATGGTTTTCTGAGAACTGAGAACCATGCTTCAATTTTTCTAGGATTTTGTTTCTTGATATCTTACATTTTAAGAGACAGTTCTTCCTGAGAGGTTCCAATCACAGCCTGTTTACAAAATTTTTGAGAAAATATTTGGCTATTACAGATTTGCATTATTTTATATTCTTTTTCAGTGCTTTCCTTGGCTGCAAGTTTGGAATGCATCACGTATTCTTCTACAAGTTTAAATAAATGGAAAAAATGTTAAATTTATTAATAAAGGGTTTTTAATTATTTTAAAGGACTTATGTTAATTTTGAATGTGTATCCTTCCTATGCTACTGAAATAAAATAGAAAAATAGAACTAAGAAATTCCTTAAAACAAGGCTTACGTTAAGGAGCTTTCTGTTAGGGTAGATTTCTCATGGATGTCTGCACTGCCAGGCTATGGCTGTGGCCAAGACATGCACTATTGTATTCCTTGTTTATCTCTGTGAAATCCCCTGTACAGTCTTCTTAATGTTCCATTTCTGCCAGCATACAAATCTACAGAGGTAATTACTGGAGGCAGTTGATAAGTGTTCAAGTGTGCTGTCCTGAAGGGTAATGGGAATGGAATGAATGCACTCCAAGGATGAGGTAGGAAAAAGTTTGCAAAAGGTGCTTTATTCAAAATGGTGCCCGCCTTATACAGGATCGGGGGGAAGGTTCTGGAACAGGGCGGAACCTGGGAAGGGTCAAGGAGGGGTCTGCCAAAGAAGGCAGAAGCCTCCAAAATGGGAGACAGGGGCAGGGGTATCCCATATAGCAGAATGCTACCCTGCTGCAAGCAGGGACCAATCAGGGGTGAGTTACAGGCCATGAGGGATGGAAAATTCCATCAGGACACGCAGTAGAACAAAGGGGAAAACATATAACATTATAAAATCCTCAAACAGAGTACAATCCTTAAACTGGAAACAGTCCTTAGGCATAGCAGCAGTCCATATAAACGGAGAATGCAGCATCCAGAGCTCAGGCAGTCACAGATCTGAGTTGTTTAAGCTGTTCTTCCACTGCTGTATCTCCTCCAACACAAGTGTATTCTTGTGTGTACATTGCACTTCTTATCCGGTGTCCTTTTTTTTGGATACAAGACCCAAATGATCTGGACAAACCCTTCTAGATGGAAGAGAGGAATCTGCCCTTCCTTCCTCTTCTCTGTCTCAACAGAGGGTTGTGTTTTGCAGGAAAGTGAAGCAGAAGACAAAGGGTTTGTTCTGTATGTATGTCCCATGTCTAAAAGTGGCTCTTCATTAATGAAACAGCAGACTCTGTGAAAGTAACAAATAAGGTTAAAGCTTTGATTTGATTTCAGTTTTCTGTGCTTGATTTCAGTAATGGACCACTAGAATTTTTTAATTTCCTTGCCTTGTGTGAATTTATGTTTTCTTAATATGCAGATTAGATGAACTTGCAGCCTGCAGTCAATCACTCATAAGCACATAATAACAATTTTGGTTTAAAATTTTCTGCTGCCAGTCATATGTGCCACATCTCTGGAAATCTGGTGGGATTTGTTTGCCCTCTTCCCATTTTCATTTGTGCTATGGATAAAGGTCAGCAAGGTCAAAAGATAACTTGACTGAAGTCTTTGACGTAGAAGAGCCAAGCATCAGCCAAGCCTTTTTGTCAAGGCTGTTAAAATAATTTCAAACTCAAGGTTTAGTCCCTTTTTCTTGGAGAAGTATTTGCTGGTGTAATACTTTTTGCTGTATAAAAGGTATAAGCTACTTCTGAAAATAATTGCTTTCTTTTCAGAAAGGTATTTATCATGAAGTGGTAGCTGGGTATCAATTAAAATATGATGAGTGATATAATTAACAATTCAGATGCAGACCTAGAAAATACTTGTCATAGTCTTTACTAATCTAATGCTCTAGACAAAATACCTTTATACACCATTTCAGTATGACTGGCCATCTAATCTGCAGTTGCAAGGAACTGTCAAGAACAACACAGGAAAGTAAATTTAAAAAAAATTAATAATTTTAGACTGTCATGTAAGTCATCATTATACTATGATGAATATACTATGTCTACTAGGGTATTCCATTAATCAACTTCTTAATGTATTGGTTGCATTCTGAATGTGCCAGAATTGTGTGTGTATGTGCATTTGTATTGTCATCTACACCTATATATGCACACACTTGGGTGTGTTCATACTGCCTTAAAGTATTGGAGAGGGTGGGGTGGCTTTCAGTGAGGAGAATCTTTTAACATTACTGACAGCAAAGCGTAGATTATTAACCTGTTCATGACTCTGTTGTGAAGATTCAGTATAAATACTTTGCTGTATGCTAAAACATGCATTTACACTTGGGAGTCAGTTCTTGAATGTGAATAAATGCTGATTATTAGTTCAAAGGCCCTGGAATCTACATTGCAATGATTTTGGTTAATCTTTTTTACTGTTTAAGTTTTCTTATGCATGTTCCCCACATTGCAATGCAAACACCTGTAAGTCTGACATAGCTGTGTTGTAGTGTCATGGTAACTGCTTTATGTGAAAGCATCTGTCATGAATCCTGTGGCATTTTTCCTCTGCTGAGGATTAAATATGATATATCTCAATATTTCATTACGCCCAAATTTAAACAGCTCAGAGGCCAAGTATTGAGTAGATGCATCAAATTGGCAGAAATTATGCAGGAGTAATAAACATTTATTTTAAAACAAGTGAGGTTAAGTCTGAAAAGAAATAAGATCCACTGAATACTAATTCAGTCACTTCAGGCACTAAAAATTGCAGCTGATTGGCCTTTAATGATTTTTCTCTCTGAAGCTATTCATTCTCTCTGTTCCATGTATCCCCTCTAACAAATATAGAGTATCTTATGGTAAGTTTAGTTTGAAAAATTTATGGGAATTTTCTGAATAAATGAATTAAACCTGCATATGGGATATCTAACATGTGGGCATGAGGTAGAAGATGGATACATCTAGTCAAAAAGAGACCAGGAACTCAAGCTCTTGATTTGATCAGGGGCTGGTGACTAACTAAACTGAAATAAAAACTGATGCTTTGAAGACATTTTCATGAGTTACAATGTCATATTCTAAAAAGAGTAAAAATGTGGGAATCAGTGCAGAATCATAGAATGGTTTGGGTTAGAAATGACATTAAGAATCATCTAGTTACAATGCTCCTGCCATGCACAGGGACACCTTTCACTGGACCAAGTTGCTCAAAACCCCGTCCAACCTGGCACTGAATACTTCCAGGGGTGGACCATCCACAACTTCTCTGGGTAACTTGTTCTAGCACCTCACTACCCTCACAGTAAAGACTTTCTTTTTATATCTAATATAAACCCACTCTCAGTTTAAAGCCATTATTTCTTGTCCTATCAGTACATGCCCTTGCAAAATTCTTTCTCCAGCTGTCTTATAGGCCCCTTTTAGGTACTGGAAGGTGCTATAAGGTATCCCTGGAGCCATCTCTTCTCCAGGGTGAACAATCCCAACAATCTCTGCCAGTCTTCACAGGAGAATAAGCTTGCTTAGGCAAGGTAAAATATACAGAGGCTCCTTTTTAAAGTCTACTAGGGGTATATGCAAAACACCATTCAAAGCAGTTGGATCAATCAGAAAAAATGTTTGTGAACAAGACTTCCTCTGTTCCCATTTTATATGCATTTGGCAAGGGTAAGTCAGCAGCAAACTTGCCTGGATTCTGGTGTGATTGGAGTCACTCCTTTTGTGCGGTTTCTTGCCTGATGTAGCTCTTGGTGGTTGCTGCTGTCTGAAAAATTCACAAGGATAGTAGTTAACAAAATGTTTAAGCAAAAAGTGTTTGCTACTGTTAGCAGCACATTTCTGAACTTCTTTGAATCCGATGTGATCCATCTGATAAAATCTGCCTTTTCACATAAAGCAAATGAACAAAAAAACTCCAAACCAAGTAAGCAAACAAAAAACCCAAACAAAAATCCCACACCAAAACACCTAAAACTCAGGCTGCTTTATTGTTGTTTCACTGGTTTTTTTCTGTTCTTAGAAATCTTTGTCCTGTGGAATGTAAAACAGGTGCAATATCTTAAAAGCTTGAACCTGGTGCGTCATAGTGCTGTGGGACAGCAGTGTATCTGTCACTGACTCAGTTGTGTTTCAGAGAAAAATTAGTGTGCAAGTTGCTTAAACTGTTCTCCCTTCCAATGGGAAGTGGGGGAAAAGTGAAGTTAGCTAATTTCTAGTAGGTTCACTCTGTCTGTTTGCATGGCTACACTCTCTGAGGTCCATGTAATTCAGCATCCTGGCAGGTCTCGGATGCCCAAACAGGGAGCTGCGGGTTTTTTTGGATATTTTGTGGTTGGTTCGTTGGTGGGATTTGTTTGGTTCCTTGGTTTGCTTTGGTTTTAGTTTTGGGTTTGGGGTTTTTTTCTCTCTCTCTTTTTTTTTTTTTTTTTACTGTTCCAGCTGTTTAGAAGCATGATGGGCTGAGTTCCTAGTCAGGCTGTGTGTCACAGTATGGGTCTATACAGAGTTCTGAATTTCACTGTAATCAAGAGAGAAGTATGTGTCTGGCTTCACCCAAAGGGCAGCCACTTGTGAATCATCAAACAGGGACTGCAGTAAGTCAAGGGAAAAAAACACAATTGAGATGTGATGCCCTCAAAATTCAAGGGGCTTTGGTGAGTTAATAAAAAATTTAAATGGACATAGGGATGCTGAAATACGTTCTTTGTTGCTGCAACTTTAATTTTTCTATCTCTGACACTACTAGAAAGACTAATTTTTTAAACTGCTTTGTTCACACTGAAGCCCAGGAACTCAATAACCCAGTGATCTCCTCAACAAACTGTAAAGACTCAAAATTCACTAGAGATCTTCAGGTTAACAGTGTGAAAAAAGGGCAAAATCCAGTACGGGTAGAAAGCTGTTTCTGGTAAGGATATTACATAAATCATCAACTACTTGGTTCAATTCATATTCTGCATATGGATATCACTTCATTTTGTTGTTCGGGCTTTTGTCTAGTTTTCACTTGCATCCAGAAAGTAAATATCGGCAAGTTCAGGCCTTTTCATAATCAGCTTTTTGGGATCCATGTATTTGTAAGGTACTCTGTACACTGAGCTGTATATACAAATATAAATGTCTTAGCTACCACTTATTGAGGATTAATATGTAGGGTGAATTACAGCTTCACACTGTTTTCCAGTTGACAGTTTAAATTAGAGGATTTAGTGATTTGTATTTATGCAGATGTGTTTATTTATTGTGCCTGATGATAAATATGAAATTGGTGTCTTACTTGCTAGAGCTTGTTCTTTTCTTCTCTTCCCCATTTTAGGTTTAAAATAGGTATGTGAAACCATGACAGGTTTTCTATGGTGGCAGTGGTGGCTCCAGTTTAATTAGGAGGCACCTGTTTGTTCATAGCTCTCATGCTAAATTGTATTGGGCTGGGTCTTCCCTTGGGCTCAAATTTTATTAATGCAGGGTTAAAAAAGGATCCCATGTGGAAATACTAAAGCTTGCTTTTTTCAGCCTGCTCTGGTGTTGACTGAGATGAGCAATGCGTAGGTGCTTGTGAGTCAGATGGAGAAAAGGATGCACAGGTTGCCTTTTGCCTGGCATATGCTAGCTCAGACACACCTAACACAGGGTGTCATGCCAGATTATGGCACTTGGCAGCTGCTAGGATTTCTCCTTCATGAAAAAGATCCAAACTTACTCATTTATAGTCAGACAGTCTTTCTAGGATGAGGCCAAAGGAGAACTAAGGAACTGGATATAGGTCAGCCTCATTAACAATTGAGTTCTGGAGTTATTGCTGCAGCCACATATGAAAGAAAGAGGAAGGGCAGTTTGAAAAATGCTAAGAGAAATACATTAGTGGTCTGCTTTCTCAATAAATTACATTTTAAAAGGTATTTGACTTACAGTATTAAACATTTCTTAATGAAGCAGTTGTCATTCTGGTGAATACCCAGCTCCACCATAACTGAAGGTGTGCTAAAATTTTTATCATGAATGGAGACTGGAGATCCTTCATTCCACCTGGTTCTCGTGTTGGGATTTAGGTGCTTCTTTATGTTCCTGGTTAAGTAGCTGAAAAGAGATGGTTGTGTTCTCCTAGGAAGCCCTGGAAACTCACAGCAAATGTTTGTTGTGAGATGAGTTGAACAACACTTTTAGAATTTTTTTGTGTGTGTGTGTGTTTCATTTAAAATCTGAAAATGCAGTTATGCTGGAAAGCTCTCCTTTTCGGTGTGTCGGGCTCCATGCATGGATCTGACCTGTTCCTGCTGTCATTTGCTGTGAAGTCAGGGAAGTTCCTCCTGGCTCTGTCCTGCCCTCTGAGACCCTTGCACAGAGACCATCATGTGTAATTCATTCCAAGGGGTAATTCTCTCTGTTAGGAGAGAATTTTCCCTTTCTGCTGCCAAAGCAGAACACAATATTGAAGACACTCAAAACTGAAACATAATTATTTGTGCTTTTCATGTGCCTTTACTGGCAGCAAACTGGATTTTTGTCTGCCTGAGGAGGTTGGCACCAGAAAGACTGGAGGGGAGAAGGGGAGAAAGATCAATCCAAACCTGAGAATGTGCACAAAGAGATGAGATTTTTTTATATCCTAGAAGTATCACCTCTGTAAGAATAAAACCTATGACCTTTCTTTCTGTGGCTCTTGGAAAGACTCAAATTGACAGTTTTTTCTTTTGCTACATCAAAAAAGATGGCTCTCAGCAGCCTGGTTTATCTTCTTTTTGTTTTATTTGTTCTTTTTATCCCCATGGTGTGTTTTCTGTGGTACGTTCAGTGAGAGAAAGACTACATCTAGTGTGTTGCACACAAGCCATTCATACTCTGTGAGAGAAATCTTTAGTCCTTTGATATGTCATGGCTTTCAAGTGCCATTTACAAATGTTGCTCACTGAATTTTTGGGAGATACATATTTTTTCACAAAGTGTAAAGATCCTCTCAGCTTGATTATGCTCTCAGCTAAATTGAAAGATATGCATTCTAACTAAATGAAAAAATAGTTTATTTTTTGCCTGGTTTTCTGTGTTGGCTGATTTCTACCCAGTTCAACAGAGACATGAAGAACTCTGCAAAATAAGATTTGTATAACTTTTATTAAAATAAGCTGCTAGGAAGAGGAAATAAACCCTAGAAATGCCACAGCTGAGTCAAAAATATCAGTCAGATCTACTTTTCTTTCACACCAGTATCAGGAAATCCCTCAACAAAATTTCTATGAAACAGATTGATTTCTCTGTGAAACCATTTGTTCCCAAGAGTGTGCATATCATTAGCTAAATACTTAAAAACAAATAGGCACAGTCTGTGTCCAGTCTGAAGCCTGACTGAATTACAGACACCCCATGAAAGAGCATGAGGATGGAAAGGATTCCAGGCTGCTGGACAATATGCACCTATACTGGAGGAGAGTGCAGATTAGCTATAAATGGGCTTGAGTATCACCCTGTATGTGGAAATCTTAGAAACTCAACATTTGATAGGATACCCCGAGGCCCAGTCTAGCCTGGCAGGTGGACTTCCCTGCATGAAAGCATCATTTGTGCCTGTATGTTGGCACAGGTATGGGAAGGAATGGGGCCACAAAGGGATGCACACGTGCTCTGTAACACCCTGTCTGTAGAGACGGGAATAACTTATATGGGCAGAAACACCATCATACAGATGGAACTCCATCCCCTCTGTATGTGCTGGCACATCTGAAATGCAAAAGGATTTTCAGATGAGATAAGGACTAGAAAACAAGAGTACCTTGGGTTTGATTAGTGCTTGGCTAACTGTAATGAATAAGAAACGCACACTGCAGTGCCCGAGCACTCTGTTCATTTAGATGGCTTGCCTTTATTTTCTGAGAGAGTGGGTTTGTTCAGGCTCATTTTCAGCACTGATGACAGGAAGATATCACAAATGACACTCCAAATTATTATGGCTAAAAATCTAGCTAATTTTCCAGGTCTGAAATTGATTAAATTTCCGCCCTTTCAGGTCCTAACCCAGATGCTTGCTGATGGTTTGTTTTGGTTTTTTTTTTCCTTCCTTGCTGCTCATATCTGTTTTCTGTCAGTTCAGTTCTGGATGTTGTCTGCTTTCTGCTACAGAACTTGGATG
The DNA here is from genome assembly GCA_035583155.1 of Acropternis orthonyx. NCBI lineage: Eukaryota > Metazoa > Chordata > Aves > Passeriformes > Rhinocryptidae > Acropternis > Acropternis orthonyx. Next base: position 135,652,758 of record JAWWEU010000081.1, on the reverse strand, counting down.
ATGCATTAAACTGCTTTAAAGGTCTCCTTCCCCACACACATTCACCCTGTCTGGTGACCCTGTTTTGTGTATGAAGTGGCTAAGAGTCACAGGCCAATTGCAAGTCACAGGGCTGCCTTGACACATCCAGTGGTGACAGGAAATTTTTCAGGACTATATTCTGGTGCCCAGTACAAGGTTGGTCACCGCAACAGACAAAACTTGCCCTGTGGCTTGAAATGCTGACCTCCCGTCACTCCTGTGCATTTATTCTGACCTGTGAAGGAATGCAGTCATGAAATTGGAACACACAATGGTAACAATGTCTGTCAGCCTGCTCCCAGGGGCAGCTCTCACCCTGCAGGAGCAATGGGGGAAGCTCAGGCTGGCCACCCCAGTCCTCTGCCTTCTGAGCCAGTGGACACCACAAGATGGTGTTCAGCTCCTGCCTAGGGATGAGCACCAGAGCTGCAGCTCCTGACGGCAACCCAAAATGTAGGGCCTGTCAATGTGGGGACACTTGTGAGCACCAGTTTCATACTGAAGCAGCACTGTTGCAAATTGTGGGATCAAGCTCCACTGATGGTGCTTTCTACTGGCAGAGAGTGAAAATACACGGTCCAACCTCCTGCCACAGCCATCACCAAAGGATCTACACTTCCACGGTGGGTGATATGCATTGAACAAATGTATAGTGTCCATAGGGTACTTGAGAGGCACTGTAGCTGAAGGGATTTAATGTTGAAGGGATCTAAAGCTGAACTTCTCATTTTCAATAGATATTCCTATTCTTATTGTAAAGAGAAAAAATACAGTTCTTAATTCTCTCTGTTTTCTGCATGTTGTTTTTGCTTTCCTTGCAAAAGGAAAGGATGAGAAATTCACACACCGTTTGAACACTCCCAACCATGATGATTTCACCACTTTCTTGAGCAGCCTATTCCAATGCCTGACCACCCTTTCAGTGAAGAAATTTTTCCTAATATTCAATCTAAGCCTCCCCAGGTGAAACTTGAGGACATTTCATCTTGTCAAACCTGTCACTTATTACTTTGGAGAAGAGACCAACCTGCACCTGTCTACAATCTCCTTTCAAACAGTTGTAAAGAGCAATAAGGTCTTTCCTGAGCCTCCTTTTCTCCTGGAAGGGAAAATGTCAGGGATAGCACAGGACTTTCCTTATAGGACACTGGGTAAGAGCCTGTAATTGTATTGAAGACTGTGTGCAACTACCGAAGGAATTGTTGCATGGTTGTGATATACCTCCAGGATTCTCTGTATTTGTAAAATGGGTGCCAGAGAATTGTCTGTAGGTCACAGAAAGACAAAAACTTCATTAGTTAATGTGGTGTTTATTTGAGATGATTTTAAAAAATTGCAGACAAGGGAATTTCCCTGAATATTTATACATAAGTGAAAATGTAAAAGGTGTATTTAAAAAATACTTGCATACATAAGAAAAAGCCAACAACAAACTTTAATTTATAAATAGTGAAAATATTTTGGTACCTTTGAAGTTTTTGGCTTATCACAAAACAACTGTAGCCTGTTATTCTTCTTGAGAGCCTTGAGAAAAACCCAACATTATTACTTGAATGGCAGAGACCAGAGGTGATAATTCCTGCATCAACAACAGAGAGATTTGTTTCCAGCACTGGAAACTCCTTGCAACAGTCCAGTATTTTCACAATTACAATCCATGGAATGTTAAAATAGAGGGAAGGGAAGAAAGAGAAGAATTGAGTAGGAGGGTGTGGTAGAAGGAATTAAATAAAATAACAGATGGAAGATGTTCTTCATCACTACCCATCTTTACCCTCTTCTTGTATGAGTTTCTGGTTTCAAGAGATTTCCTCTACCACCCATGTTTCCATGTTACAGACTTCCTTACAATCTTTTCACCAGCCCAGCCTCCAAGCCTGCCTTTTGACTTTTGACTTTTGGAGAAATGACCTCAACTTCTGATTGGAGCCTTCCATGATTTTACCAAGTATTTTCCTACTTTTCCTGTTTTTCACCTTTATTCTCCAGCTCATCATATTTGAAGCATGTGGCACTGGTAGTTAAATGGAGAACACTTCAGGTGCAGACATGAAGGAAAAAATTGCAAGCATCTTTGGTTTATTGTTCATTTAACAGGCAAATAGGCAGAGAAGTACCAGGAGCTAATATAGCTTAATTTCCTGTTTTGCCTGACTGCTGAGGGTGAGAAAAATCCTCTTTACAATAAGGATACTGTTATAAACTACATTACAAGGTCAGAGTGCATTTGCAATAATTGATTTTATCTTAATGCTATATTACACTAGATTTTGGCTGATACACCAGCAGTCATCAAGCATCACCCAAACATTTTGCTTATGCATCATGATAAGATTTGAGACCCAAGTCCCTGTGTACCAAATAAACTTGACACCAACTGTTTTACAGGTTGCTGTTGTACTGTGCTTCAAAGATGCTCTGGTCTAGATGCAGCTGCCCCTTTACCAGGACATCAGTTCTGTTTTCCTCCTGCATCTTGTCTCAGCAGCACATTCCAATGAGCACCCCAGCATGCAGAATGCATGGATGTGATGAACCAAGCAGACAAATGTGACTCAGATAACAAAGGACTTTGCAGAGTACACTTCCTGTTAAGATACCAACTGTAATGGTAAAACTCTGTGCAGATTAGAGAGATCTAAATTATTTTATGATTTTAGGATTATTATGTGAGGTTCTTCTAGTATTGAAAGAATAAAGGCCTGTTTGGACATTAATGAAAAAACAGATGAAAACATATTAATTTATTTATTATTTTATTTTGGACTACCATTCTTGGTGGCCTTGGGTGAGCCCAGTAGCAGTTGTATTTATTAGGACTGCTGCTGGAGCACAGTTCCCAGGTTAGTTTTCTCTAAAAGTTATCTAGATTGCATGGTCCAAAACTTCCAGGCTTCAAACCATTGTGAAGGCAGTTGGGAGATTTATCTCTAAGAGAACATCTGATCCAAATTAAAACTCTTTTAGTGACTTCCTTTGGTTTCTGAAGTGCCTGACTTAACATCTATATTTGATTTAAGTACAGTGTAATCAAAATGTAACTAAAATTCCTTTATGTTCACTTTCAGTTATGATTACTTGTCTGAAGATATCAACTACTTATTTACCAATGGCATTTTGAACCCAGAGGAATAAGTCTGATCTTGCCAGATTAATTAGCAGTTTAATTTTTTTCCTGTCTTTATGATGCTTTGTCTTTTTTGAAAACAATGTTGTCAGCTGAGGGGAGATACAAGAGCACTCCTCCATGGTTATAACTGATAAGTTTTGGTTCCAGCAAAGTAAAAATTACTTCTACTTTTAGCTAAGCCATTGTGATCATGTGGTCACAGTATCAATGACAGTGACTTGGGGAATAACCCTAACATCAAATTTGTCAAATACTTGCATCACTCCAACGTGGAGTTTCAAAGCTTGCAGATCTCATGAGTCTTTACAGGTCTGTATAGTATAGAGATTCACAGAATACAGCCAGCCTGAATTAACAAGGTGTTCAGCTACGTTAATGTTTTGGGTCTTCTGAAGTGAATGTCTTGGTTAGCTCCATTTACTGTTGTCCGGTTTGCACCATGGAGTGATCTTGGAAAGGGAAAAATTGGTTTCCTTTGGAGCACATCTGTGCTACAGAAGCTCATGTGATGTGCTTGAACTGCTAAAGAAGCAGCTGGTCCATGGGATCAGATTAGAGCTGGTCCAAAGGAAACTCTCAAGCATTATAACCATCAGGTCCTCAGGAGTTCCCATTGCATCATAGCACTTAATAATGTTGACACGAAGTCAGCTCAATGTGTTGTAGCCAGACTGACTCCCAAGCCAAATAAGGCTGCTCAGTGCCACATGTGAAAGAACAAAAATATCTGGGGGGAAAGAAAAAGTGCAAATGCAAACACACTTCTTTGAGAGTAACCTGGTCTACCTTAGTAAATTCTTGAGAGCTCATGCCACAGAGTATCAGATCAAGTCCAGATCTGAAAATCCCAATACTGTAAGACCGAGCATAGGTACTGCTGAGTACATGTACTGTCTCCTGCAAACACATATTTAATCTCCAGTGCAGATTTAAAATTCTCCTTGCTGATCTGTTTTAGTGTTTTGTCACCTTAAAAATCATGCTCTAAAAGAGCTCAGAGAGTCGCTGATGCAAATGAAGGTAATTTCTGTAAGGTTTAGCACATTTACTGGGATCAGATCCCTAAAGATAGGAAGATAGTATTTTTGTCATCTTTCAATCTAACTTTTTCTACATCAAATCTCTAATCCTTCAACCTCTCCTTATTAGTCACTAGTTTTTAACCTCTTGTCATTTCTAATAATTTGCTTCAGGTTCTTAGTTTGGCTATATCTTTTTTAAAGTTTGTAATCCAGAAGCTGACACAGTGTTTTGGCCGAGGCATTTTCCTAATGTCATTGAGACACAGAAGGTTACTCACTAGGAAGAGTGTTTTTCATTTAATTTTGTATTATATGTTGTTATGGGTTTAAGGTTGGAGAATTTTCTCTTTCCCTCACCCGCCCGGACTGGGAGTGAAGCCTGGAGCAGAGGGAAGGGGGTGGGGAGGGGAGAATTTCCGGGGGAGGGAGGAAGGGAGAGGACATTTTTACTTTCGGTTTTGGATCGGTTTTACACATACGCGGTTTGGTCGGCACTGTGTTCGGGGCCATTGTCTACAGCCATCCGAGGTGCCCAGCTGCATCGGAGCTGTTTCTCCCCAGCCTTCCAGTGGATCCTGAGGCACCGAGACAAGCCGGTCAGTCTGTCCTTCTTACTGCCTGGTCGCCACCGGGGCACTCCGTCCTGCGAGCCGAGCCCCGCTCCTGGCCTGCCACTGCGGTCAGACATTCCCCTCCCCCTCCCTGTGCACGGATGCCCGCACCTGCTCCTAGCCCGTCGTCGCCAGATGCCCTTGCCCCACTGCCGGAGCAGGCATGGCCCCCGCACACCCCAGTCCAGTCCATCGGAGCCGCTGCCGACCAGGCGGGGCCCCGTCTGCCTCCACTCCCTGCCAGCTGTCCCACCTGTTGCCAGCCAGTGCCCCTGCTACTTCATCCACGCGGCGCTCGAGAGAACAGCGTGGCTGCACCGCAGCGCAACAGTGCCACTCACTGTCCATGACTAGTATTACAGAACGTGCCAGCCAGGTTTTTTTTTCGTGTTCTTTTGTTCTGTTGTTTCATTGTTTCCCAGTTTGTGTGTGTGTGTGTGTGTGTATATGTAGAGAACTGGTTTGGGAGTTGTTATTGTCCCCCTTTGCCCTTTTGCCATTCACGTAATTAAATCTATTCCCTAATTTGAAATCTGCAGTGAGTCTTAGTGTGGTTAATTGGGTGGGGTCCTTGCTCTCTTGGCCCCCAGATATCTTCGTTTTCTCTTTCAAACTAAGACATATGTTGTTTCTTCTAGAGTTTAATTCCTTGGTTGGCTAATGAGGATATCATTTCAGCATCAAAAACCCTTATGAATTTTGGATATAAATATAGGTATTTTTGTTTGTCAATATTGAATTTCAACAAAAATATTTTGGCTCCTCTTTTGTTACCTGGCTAGATTCATAATTTCAAATGCCGTTTTCTTCCCTTCTAGTAAAAGATAGTCATTTTATTTAGTTTTCCCTGTTCCTCCTGGACCTTGGAACAGTAGAAAGCAGTAACAGAGGAAGCAGTAAAAAGGATGTCTTTAGAATGTGCTGAACTGTTGCAAAGTAACCAACCAGAGTTCTCCAAAGAGCAATATTTATAAATGCATTTGATTAAAATATTCATTCATAGTTGTAAACTCTACTATTTGATGTTCATTCTTAAACCTCTAAAACCTGTCACTCTCACTCCAGTAAAAGTAAAATGACACTGAAGTGAGAAAAATCCTTGTCCCATCAACATCTGTGGGGATTCTGCCACGTATGTGAGTGCTTTACTCCCTCTGCTTGCATCTCAAGCTCCATATATTTGGCTGTGACACTGCATAGTTAGTCTACATACAATTCTGCCAAAAGAACTTACCTGAAACTACTGTGTATGTATAGCAATTGCAGCCAGTTTGGGTATTTTAGCACTGTACCCCAGTACAATTTGCCTCCATGCAACCTATGAGGTTGTCTGGATGATATGAAGATGTTAAATTGTAGATGGATAAAATTCCATATGTAGACTTGCGATTCAGACATTTTGGGTATCTACTTCTGCCTTTAAATCTCACTAGATTCTTGGATCTCAACATGTCAATCAAAATTCTTGTACTTAGAGATGGAGAGTCAAAGGGAAGCCACTCTGGAGTCATATATTCTCAGACTCTAAGAGGAAGCCACTTTTAGGGCCCAGTCCATAGTACAACCTTAATTCTTGTCTACCAGTGATGATAAATGAGTCTTGCAAAGGACTCCGAACTGAAAAGCACCCCAACAAGAACCTGGCTTTGGTGACAATAATTACCAAGTCCTCCATTACTCTGATATTTACTGTGACTGAAGAAGTGCACCCGATTGTGTTGATTTATTTTTAATCTTTCCTAGCTGAAACAGGCGGAATTTCTGAGACACACAGCCACTGTTTAAGAGACATCTTTCCCCAGCTTTAATTACTTTGAAAAGCTAAACTTCCACTGGCAGAAAACAAATCCTAATTCAAAGCCTAGATACTTACGGGGCTCCTTAGTTCTTCCTCTCTAGCTTGTCAGAGGATTCAAGCTGCTAATACTTAAATATTTTGCAAATTAGGCCCTGAGTATCTCATTTTGCACAGAAAAACATTCCATTTTAATTATTTGGTTGAACATGAAAGTCTGTCTAGCTCTTAGCAACCAGGCAGTCTGCAGCTCTGATTAGCCACCCAAACAATCATTTTGCAGCTTTGATTACTCATACAGTTAGAAAGAGTTTCTATAGTTCTAATACAGAAAGATTACATTTGTAGCAAACTTTAGGCAAATATTTAATTTGAAAACAACAGAGAAGAAGGCTTATTTCCTCTTCTCAAGAGACCTGATGTGCTCTGGCCCATTCAGTGCTACACCATGGAGATGCTAAAATGTGTTCCTTAAAGAAAGCAATTTCTGAATATACAGATGTTTTTCTCAGAGTTCATCTGCTGTTCATCTGCTGTGAAAGAGCCTGCAATAGAAACATGCTTGACTGTATAATCAAGAATGCTCCTTCACCAGTCCCCATGCCAAGCTATTCAAGAAGCAGTGGCAGCTGAAGGGAGGGAAAGGGAGCTGGAAATGGTACATGTTGTGATGGACTCTGGTATCTTTCAGGCTTTGGGCAATTAGGTCCAGAGACTTGTTTCCTCACTTTGCAAGTTCTGAACCACACCTTTGATATAAAATTCAGATTAAAAAATATTTCTTATCAAGCTTTACCCTCCAATTTCATGTGGCATTGTTAAGAGATATAGTGCAGTGCATTCTTTTTGTTTCCCTTGCTCCAACATTTTACATTTGTGAAGCTACTCATCCTGAAGTTCAAAATCTGTGCTACAAAACCTTTCCACTGATTTCTTTCATTTCTGCTACCAGCTGGATCAACTGTAGGAATAATTGCTTTATGTATAAGTAATTAATACTGTCTCTTTCAACCAACTTCTGAAATTTAAAAATCTCAAACCAGTTTTTGACCTATTCCTATTTATTGGTGGGATTCATGGTGACACATGTAGAAGCAGAAGGTGCGTTTGCCTTGCTCTTCCATTCCTGATCAGTAAAATATGACTCTAATTTTCAATTAATTTTAATTAATTTTCAATTAATTTCCTCAAATGAGGAACTATGAAAATGGACATTCTAAAGATTGGAGCAATGATGGATTAGTTTGGTTCAGCTCCTACCCAGGCTGGCAGGGAATGAGTCATGTGACATTCTCTCTTCATGTCAAAAAAATTAGATTTCAAACCCCTTAGTCATTCTGCCAAAGATGCCACAGTAACACCACATCGACCTTTACAGTGGTTTATAATTTAACTAACAAGAAAATTTCCCTGTTTCTCGCTCAGTACTTATTTCTCTTTTGCTGACCTGTTACCTGTGAAAAATAAGCAGCAGGGTGGCTGTACTGATGATCAGCACTTCTATTACTCCTTTCCCAAAGGAGCTTTGCAAACATTAAGTACTCAAACCTCATAAAGACACAGTCCCTGTTAATGCGAAACATTTGTTGTTTAGCCATAGACTTTGCAATTCATGTATTAACCTGTTCCAGACACGTTAATTGTTAAACAATAATTAAACAACCAAAGAAAATAAGTTAAATAGAATCCAAGTCATAAATAAATTCTCTATGCAGTCTCTTTAGGTAGCGGAAGCCTTCCTGAAAATAAATGAACAAACTGGGAGAAATTTCTATTTGAAATAATCCAAAGGCACTGAGAAAATTGGAAATTTTAACTGCAAGAAGAATTTGTGTTCAAATGCAACTACCTCATCTGGCACCAGGAAAACTCTCCAAGAAGCTGATTTCTCCAGGATCTTTGCACAGACAGACTCTCCCCTCACTTCCCCCATCATGGAGACCTGTGCCAATGTCTCAGCAGCAGACTGCCTTGTGGCATGGGACAGAGGGACATGGACAACCTGGCCACTGTGGCTCTCCTTGTGCTGGCAGATCCACTTTGGGGCTGCGGATGGATGCAGCAAGCTGCCTATGTGTCTGGCTATAAGTGTGTTGTGCATTCATCATGGGCACAGTCTCAGCCTCTCCCTGCCTGTGCTGTGGCAGTAAGCGCAGCCAAGATCATGAGCTTCTCAGAGACTGCAATAACCAGATTATAAAACATCACAGCAGCACTCATGGAAATAAATGCTCAAAGACGTTTTTGCATGGGCATCCCCATAAAGACTCACTGATTCTTACAACCATAATGGTAAAGAACACTGATTGCTGAACAGTGTCCCTGCAATGTCCTTACTGATGCCAAAATCAAGAGGGTAGCATCATTCATGATACTGAGGCATGTGATTTACCAGAGACATGCACCTGTCAAGTGTAAGCTTTGTACAAAGTCAGTCTCTTAAAATAACAGCTTCACAAAGAGGATGTTCTGGAGAGGAGAAGGGTCACTTGGCTTGTGACGACTTGTACTTGTTTTTATGTGCCCCAAGAGTTTCACTATTTTGTCTTAATGAACAAAGGAACCCAACCGAAGTCAGAAATCAAACTTCATCTCCCTCCCAGCCACAAACCACCAAATGGGATTTGCAGCATGAACAGAACAGTAAGGAATAATAAATGGCCTAGAGGAAAAAAAGGAAAGGATGCATGAGATAGCTTCCTTTGGAGGAAAAAAATAAAAAATAAATCCTTCTGAACAGACTAGAGAGAAAAACACCTTCACTGAAAAGTCTGGAGATTGAATCCCTGCTGCAGAGCTCAGAGTTTACCTGTTGTTCATTTCTTTCACTGATGTCAATGTATGTGGATTACATCCACTGTTAATAAACACAGGTTTTACTGATCAGCCTTACAAAATGTACATAATAAATTTAGTTTTAGCTACCTCCCTGATGCCAGCTGTCCTACATATCCAGTGTGTTCACTTGGGGTTACTGAGGGATATCCCTTCAAATAGTGTCTTTTGAGTATTGAAGTAGAAGGAATTAAAAGAATTTATTTCCCATTTGAGATATTTTTCAATGTAGTCTTTTATTCCCCACTGTGCCTCTCATACATTCATGTAGATTTGCTGCTTCTGGCACAGTCTTAGAGATCAGATTTTTTAAATACTGACAGGAGTCCAGCTATTTTGCTGAAACCATAATCAGAAAAATCTGACTTTGGACATCTCTCATTAGGTGGGAAGAGAAAATTCATTCCAGTCTTCTCTTACTGCAACGGTTGTCTGCAGAATGAGATTAGTGTTTAAGATTCCATCAGGCTTGAAAAGTTTGCCATGTCTTATTACTGGGGTAAGGGAAGAAAATAACCCCCCTTCAAAATTTAGTCTTACCTTTTAAAAAAAACAGAGTTCATCTGTTGCTTGCTATAGGCATCTGAGGAATGGTGCTGCCACCGCTGGTAGCATCACAACTCCTCTGTTATCCAGGTACACTGCAGCATACTCATGGCAGCCGGCATGGGAGAGGGGGAGGGAGTTGCAAAGGTGCTGTCTCCGTGTGGGTGCTGGTGATGCTTCCCTGAGCAGTGAGGCGTCTCAGGAAGGGGTCATGATCTCCAGAGCTGATGTGCGTGATCAGAGTGGAGCTGTTCTGTGCTTTCCTTGGCAGAAAACACAGTGGTAGGCTTTTTGTGCCATAGGCAGCAACTGGAGGTGTGAGCTTGACCTATGGTGTGGAAAGTGAAAGGGATTAATCACACTGAAATGAGATTTTAAAAATAAATTCATAATTAATTAGCCAAGGCTGCTCTGCAAAGCTTTTAAGCATACAGAGGTCACTAAGCATATGCTTGTGTTTGATGAATTTGGTGGTAGAAAGTGTTTTAACAGCACTTCAGCACAAACTTAGAATCTTTGAGGAAGGCACTTACAAAACTGTAATTATTTAGTGACATAATTAGATGCCATTTACCCATTCTATAGTGTTTTTTAACCATGTCCAGTTGGTCTTCTCTCTTTACACTGTACTGTTCATTTCTCTTGTCCTTTTGCTAGCTTTTTGTGAACAGCACAATCTGCAAACAGTATAAAACACTTATTCTGTGAAAAATACAATTCCGTATTATAGTAAGGTTTATTTTCTTACTCTTATTTATAGCGTAAAATAATATTTTTAGGCAGAAGTAATATCTTTCATTAGTCCATCTACTCTCATTCAAGAAAGGGGACAAATTTTCTAGAACGCAAGTCCAGTTTCAGATCTGGATGTGAGGGGCAAAACTGCCAGCAGAGAACAAAGCAACTGCTTTGAGTTTAAGTTCATTATAGAGATTGGGTAGAAGACTTTGGAGAAGAGGCATCATAAATAAAAGATAGTAAAGTCATTTAGTTTACGTGAGGGAGAGTGGCTGTGCCTATGCTAACACTCAAACTAGACCACCATTTGTTCACTAGCTTCAGACCCAACAGGCACCACATGGTCCATGTCTGTACTGTACACATGCCTTTACCCTCACCAAGAGGGTGGCAACACACAAAGTGCTTATTTGGAATATTGCCAGGCCAGGCTAACTCCCATGCTTTTAATGTAAGAGTGTCACTTACCAGGGGCTATATGTGCTCCATAAACTGTACAACAGCTTAACAGCACCCATGGCAGCAGAACAGCGTCCATCATGAGCTGCAGCTTAATTCACTACTATTCACTACTTGCAATTATCACCTGCAGAATAGTATTCCTTGGCAACAGAAAATTTATTTCAAGAAGACAAAATAGAAGTAGCCTATTGAACTTCAGTCTGACACTCCAGAATGTTGTAGCACTGGGGAAAATGAACTAAAGTTTATAATTTAGAAAAATGCATCTTGCTGTCTGAGCTCACTCCATGGCCCCTTATGTTTTCTAGTACATCAGACAAAGTAGTCTCTTTCAAGCATCTTGTCACATTCTATTTTAGTGTAACAGCAACAGCTTTTTAAGTTTCTTTGATGTGCAACTTGTTACTAGACTTGATCTCTAAAAAATTTAACTAACCTGTTCTTACTGTAGTAGAGACATGGCCATCTGCCACTCCCACACATCGACTGTATCCTCTCACAGTGTTGCTCACACTTTTAATTGTTATTCAGCATAAACAAGATAGGATCCAGTATTATATTTTAAAATTTCATGTTTACATCATAAACAGTCAATTTTTGAAGAGGCTTCCTCCCATTAGAGGCATCTTTTCCCATTTAATTTTCAAATGTGTGTCCTATGCACTAAATAACTTATCAATCCTTTGTAATTTCTGCTAATTGTCCTCCTGAATGACAATGTCTGCCTGAACACAGCATGGCCTGCCTTTCAAGAGACCATAAATCTTTCCATAATTCCCTTCTAAATGTGCTCTGCTGTATTTCAGATAAAAATCAGCGGCATATGAGACAAATCTGTTATCCCAATTTGCTGACTGTAGTTTCCTCAGACACTGGGAGCTGCCTCATGTTATTGTTTTCTCTCATGTAGTTATTGTCCAGAACTTTGAAAAAAAAAATCAGTTTGTGATCAACAGGGATTTGTTTTATTGTTACAGGATCTCTTTCTTCTGTGGAGCTGGCAGCAGACTTGCATAATTACATTCTGAAATTGATATAAACTCAAGGTATGACCATGATAGACAGAGCGATCTCTTACCTCACAAATCGTGCTTGTTGGATGGGTGCCACTTATTTTTAGACTCTGCTTGTTTTCTGCACTTTATTTTATTGGAAGCTATGAGTTACATGAAGCTTTTGGGTGAAAGTCTCTTATTATAATCTCATTTTCATTATTCCCTATTTATATATACCCAAGATATAGGATATAAATCATTGTTAAGAATGAGAGGGGTGGTCCCGTGGTGTAATGGTTAGCACTCTGGACTCTGAATCCCAAGAGCCCGAGTTCAAGACTCAGTAGGGACCATCCCCTGGGCAGTTAAATGCCTCCCTGTCATCCGATCCCGTCCGATCTCAGATGTTCTCTAAGCAGGGTCAGCCCCGGTTAGTTTAGTACTGGATCCTGTAGACAGTCCCGAGGATTTCACTGTCACTGTCCAAGCTCGCTCGGCTGTGGCAAATAGACCTTAGGACTTAAACGATGGGGAGAGCCCTTCCCTAGATCTTCGTTCACGAAGTCTGGCCATTATTATTAACAATGAGAAGGAACATTCATCTACTGTACACACAATAGAAGTTTATCATATGAAATTGTTATTATTTACCATGGTTTCTGATATTCTGTGTGTTTGTCCCACACTTTAGCCTTGGTAGACCAAGAGTTTTCCTCTTCTGCCTGGTTGGACCCTAAATGTGTGCAGAGCAGAAATCCCTCACCCTCTGACCAAACACCACGCTCTCAGGGTACAGCTCTCAGCACAGTTGTGGTTTTGCTTTCCCTTAACTTTTCACCACTGAAATCAAGTGCTGAAAGAGACTCCAAATTCCTGAGAAGGGTTGAGGAGTTCTGATGAAAGAGGAATGCTCCATCAGTTGTAATCTGTGTAGGTCAATGGTGCCCTAATGCATTTCTGTAGAGTGCTGGGTGTTGTATTATATCATGGTGTCACTTTTGGAAACCACATCCACTGCTGATTGTAAACTCATGTATTTCAGGAGGGAAATTCAGTGAGATGTAGGCTAAGAACTGTAGCTCCAAGTGGCTGAAGGATACCAAGGTCCTCAGAACACCACCTGGGGCCAGTACCTTGCCAGACACTGGTGCCCTGCCCCATGCTGCTGAGTGTTTCCTTGCCACCAGCAGCCCAGTGCCCTTGGCTGAGACCAGGACATGCCCACTGCAGTGCTCTGCTCAGCTCTATACATCAAATCGTCAGTGGAAGCTCGTGTATTATAAACTTTATACAATAAAGTCTCAAAGAAATTAGAAAAATCCTCCTGCAGAGGAATGGGACAATTATACATCTTTACCAAACTAAGGCAGTTCATCTGAGTGGTAGTAAATAAACCCTCAGTTGATATAATCTAAAGCTGTTAGGGAAAGCTCAGTGAGGTTTGTAGGACAGAACTTAAGCTTGACTTAAAAACCGTTCTGGGACATCTGCTCCAGTGTTTGCCACACTCACAATGAACCAATAAACATTTTTTTCCCTAATGTTTAAGTGGAATTTGCTGTATTTCAAGTTGTGCCCATTGCCTCTTGCCCCGTGCCTGAGCACTGCTGAAAAGAGCCTTGAAGCTTCACTCCATCAGGTATTTACACATGCTGGTAAGATCCCCCTGAATCCGCTCCTGACCAGGTTGAACAATCCCAGCTGTATCAGCCTCTCCTCATATGTCAGATACTCCAGTTTGTTTTTTTTTTCTGGGATACTCATTCTCCTACAGATTACAAAGGACGTTGTTACATTTTCCATCCATTGCCAAGCACAGCAAGACAAAAGGTATGTATTCAAGTGGTTGTTAGAAAAATTAAAATTGCAGCATAATTGTCTTGTCTTGCTCCATGTTTTATTAGAGTAGCAACAGAAATCCATCACAAATTAATCTTGACATCAAAGAATTACAAAATGCTTCTTTTGAACAAAAATTGTTCTACATTTATCAGTAGTACATTTCTCCAAACAATTTCACAATCATTATAATAAACAAATGTATAAACCACATGCAGTGACAGAATGAAATCAGAATTACTCTGGCTAGGTGAAAAAGAAATTCCTTCTAAACCAGTTGCTCTTAAATGGTTTGTGGGAATTCACATTTCCAGGATTCAGCTCTCAAATTAAAGAATTCTAGAACTGAAATCACTTTGGCTGGGCCAATTCACTGGCATTTGTGGTGTCACTGGGTATCAGTAGTAATGAAAGAATCAGGAGAACACAAACTTATTGAAAACAACAAAATATCAAATAAACAATTATCTCTGAAGAAGAGATAAAATACTGAGAGGTCATTTACAAATTTCACTGCAGTTTGTAGCAAATGAAATAACTGTACACACATAGTGAAGAAATGAATAACCACAACCAACATTGTTGAAAGAACAATTTAGCTTTGCACATTCCTGAAATCATGTTGTTTTTTTTTTCCATGGTGGCAATGCTCAGATTTTGGGGCGGGGGGGGGGGGGTGGGTGGGGGTGGGGGTGGGGGTGTTGGTAGGTTGTTTTGTTTGTTTGTTTTTAACTAGCTTTAAAAAAAACAACCGAGAAAAATTTGTCTACTTGCAACAGCCAAGTGACTGATCTGAGCCTGTGTAGCTGTGGAGTTATGGCAGCAGCTCCTGAATTAGGATGAGTCCTTCAGTCCATTTTGTTGGATAATTGTTTTTGAAGGGATGCTAATGAGACTCATATCATTTGACTTGTGCCATTTACTTCCATGAGAGTGTCATAAACCCCTTCACAATACACTGGAGCTGCTTTGATATATTTGATATATTCTTAACTCTGAACAGAGAGTTCATGTGATAATTCAAACCAAAGTGTGTTTTAAATACACCCGACCTTTCTCATCTGGACAATTTACCAAAACAGAAACTTCTAAATCTCAGTATTTCACCAAGGAAGCAGTGTAGCTTCAGAAGCCAGATGTTACAGCAGCATCTCTTCTGTTACATTCTGGGTAGAGTTCCAAATAAAAGTGCAATAAGAATGCAGTCTCTTACATCAAAGATGTGAAAAAAGGACATAGGCATGGGCTCAGTATTGCTAATCAGACAATTTTTTCAAACTAAATGTTGCAAAGGAATTTACTATCCACAAAATAAGTATATAAAGATAAATAGTTATATTACTGCAGTCAGTAGTTTACATCTAGTCACTTTCACTGCTAGCAAAAGAAGTTTGATATAATTATCAATAAATTTAAAACCACACAACTTTTTAAATAAACACATGCCCACCTGTCTAATTTACAACATCTAGGTACAAGAAAAAAGGTTGACTGCTGTTATAAACAGAAGGGCAAACACAGAAATAGACCTAAAATCACATTAGCATGATATCTAACAAAGTTTCATAGTGTTAGCTGTGAGAATCAGTATATAATTAGCATGGATTTCATAATTAACATATATAAAGACACAGTCAAATCACATTATAAGTTAAAATCACACCTTAACTTAAATCTACAATTTTAAATATTGTATTTTTGCACATATTTTTGCAAGCACAATTATTTCTGTTTGCACAAATAAATATCAGAATGAAATAATTCCATTTCATTTGTTATTTCAAGTGATGATGCATACAAAATCACCTACATAAATTTTAGCCCTTGAGAAAACCTCCCTAAGAATATGGACTTAAATACCTCACCTCAGCATCTGAAAAAAAGATCAAAGAAAAAGAAAAAGGAACTATGGAAGAGAGGCTGAGAAAGCAGAAAATTACTTTTTGAGCAAAAAGCTAAATAAAGTAGTGAATTGAATTCTGATATTGTCAGTCTAGAAAAGCTGTAGCTCTGTCTGTGCTCTGAAAAGGTTTGAAGTAAAAGTGTAAGTTTATGTTGTGGTTATTGTATGAATACTGAGCTCAGTTCTTACCCAGCCAGTTTTGCTCCTTTCCTGACAGCCAGGTTTCTGTGAAATGCACTCTTTACCCGCTTGCTAGTCCTGCAAATCTGCTTGCTTTTTAAGTAAGAAAATGAACTAGTTCTAGCAGTTATTTAGAAAGCCTGGAAAGCAGGGCCTGCTCTGAAAGGTGCCTGACTGAAAACAGCATGTGAAGAGCAAAAGCATTTCCAGGCACCAGTTCCACTGGTGGCCACCTCCACACCCTCTCCCTCCAGCTCAGACCTGGGAATCAGCTCTCATCAACTCCAAGCAGTGCTGGCTCATGGACACAGAGGCTTTGCTCACTCAGATATGGGAACTTGCTTTTGCTTTGAATATGTCTCTTGGCTAAGCAAACATAAAATCCTTTGTAGGGTTCCCAGATAATTTAATTTCTCTGTGATAAGTGCTTTGAAGGGAACGTTACACAAGTTGTGGTACCTCTCCTTAAGTTGAACTTGTGGTGACAAACTGTAGCTTTAAACAAGCGTGAGCCATAAAATGCCATAGAATATTTAAAGGGTATGTTACAGCTACAGAATTGTATTTATGAGATATAAGTGCTAGGTACTAACTCAAGACTACATTGGTATCCTTCTCTCTGACTCAAACCCCAGCTAAATTAGCTCACTTGGCTGCCATGTGACTTACTCTGTCATTTTAGTTCTTCCTTATTAATTCAAAGGCAGTCTGCACATGCCCCTTCCAGTCACGTGGGTGTTCAGATGCCACAGTGATGGAGCATCAGCACAGAAACAGACCCACTGCATGTGCCTGGTGGTCTGTGCTGCTCAGGTAGACAAGCTGGCAAGCCTCAGCCTCCTGTAAATAAGGAAGAGCCCCAATGCAGAGGATTTAGGATACATTAACACGTAGCCTGCATGGGTTCCACCACTGGCTCTGCTCCAGCCAAAGCTCTGCCAGATCCAAGAAATCAGTCATATCTATGCTATTGGTTAAAACAACCTTGCTGTTGGTCCCTTCTGTGCCCTTGCCATCATTCTGCCAACCTAGAGAGAGCCTGTATGAAAGCTTTGCAAAGCCAAAACAGGAGCTAAAGCAATGATGCAGACAGAGCACAATACAGACTGTTCACAGAATCACAGAATGAGAGAATGAGTGAGGCTGGAAGGGACCACAGTGGGTCATCTGGTCCAACCTCCCTGCTCAATTAGGGTCATTCTGGAGCACATGGCACAGGATTGCATCCAGGGGGTTCTTGAATATCTCCAGTGAGGGAGACTCTACAATGTCTCTGGGCAATCTGTTCATTTCCTCCTTGCCATGCAGAGAGTGTTGAATAGAGTCTTTTGGATGCAGCAGACACAGGCTTACAGTTCACAAGTTTAACATTTACATCTGAGGTCTCTCAGGGTATTTTTAGTTCTCTTTAAATTTTCAAATATTCAAAAAAAAAAAGGGTGAAAGTGATTTGAACTGGGGAAGCGGCAGGGTATGCAAAGGAATACTGAACAGGAAAGCATTACACTGCTGGAAGGGCTACCTTTACATCCCACACCAGATAGGTTTTTTACTAAAACAGAAAGGTTTTTTACCGGTTTTTAAATGTCATCTACAAAAGCTGCTCAAAATGTTCATAACAAACAAGGCACCTTCCTGAGTTTCTGTTACTGCTGCACAGAAACAGGAAAATATAATTCTGGGAAGAACAAGAGCTGGTCTAGAGCAAAGCCAAAGCAGTACACGATGTTTTTGTCTGCAGCTACATCAGGGAGACTGTGTCCTCAGGCTGCTTATCATGGGCCTGTGTGGGAAGAGCGTGGAAGCCATTATTACAGGAAGTGAGAAGCCATGGTGGCTTCTCTTCTTCTCTTCTGAAAACAATTTATGTCCTAAAGTATTCTAATAGATAAATTTTGAGACAAAAATTGCTAAAGGTGTCATTTTTCACCGAATTTTCCTCTTTTCCCTAGACATTATCTATATTGAAGCTCTACCCTCCCTGAAGCGCTGTTAGACAAAATTGCTATTGAACCAAGATAAAAGGAACTGGTAAAAGCCTGTCCAATACTCTTCAATATCTGTCAAGTTCTGACAGAATTCAGAAGTAGTTGAGACTTACACTTAAAGTGGTATATCTATAAACTAGATTGCTGAAAACAAATAAGATATTTTAAAAGCTTCCTACTGACTTTTTGTTTATTCGCCAGTGCAAAATCATTCAATGGTCTTCCTATTTCATGCTGCTTAAGGTAAAAATAAATCAGAGAAAAGAAAGATTTGGCACTCTGCCATCAGATACCTGTTTATTGAAGTGTGCTCTGATGCTCACAATTAGATTTGCACTGATGTGACAAGAGGGAGTCACTGGCAGGTAATTACTGTCATTGGTGTTCTGGCTCTTGTTGGACAGGCCCTGCTGGTACTGCCCAGCGCAGCCACACAGGAGGGCAGCAACTCTCCTCGCCTCTCAGCTTCACTGGGAGTATCAACCACTGCCCAGCTCTGCATCTGTGGGCGTGTCCTAGGAAGCCTTGCTCTTTCTGAGAACACAGACCACTCTTTGGCCAGTTATGAGATGATGGTTTTGTGTATTCCACTGAAGCCAATTCACCTGCCCAAACTTATGTTGTATTAAGTACTTTGTTCAGTTAGCCTCAGTAGTATATTCTTTTCATTCACCAAGAGGCTGTTTTCTCTTCTAGGGCACAGGCAGATGTGTAGACATAAATGGTAATCCCTGCAATTCTTTAAGCAGAAATGTCTTTAAATTTCATACAGTTCAGTAGGAACAAAGCATCCAAAGGTCTTGTACGGCTGTGTGCAAAAGAACAAGGTGGGCCTCAGGCCTGAAAATGAAGAGAGAAGAAGCAAGCTGAAAAAAAAATACTTTTCATTGTCATATCATCTGCAAAAACAAATAAAAACTAAGCCTCTCTGTGAATCATCTACATTTTTAAAATCTAAAGTGTAAAGGTTTACAAATAGCATTTAAGCAGTATTGTATAAAAAGCATCATGAAATCAGTAACATGCACCATCACATAGAAAAGAGCTGGGTTAGAAAGAACTGCTACACACAGGGATGCTGCTGGTGCGGAAGTGAGTGGGGCTTTCAGCACTCTCAGGACCAGAGTGTGAGTATGCAGGAGAGCCATGTCCCCTCTCAGCACCAGCTGCATGGGGGCATGGGGCTAGTTAAGCCCCAGCTGGTACCAGGGAATGAGGCACAAGAAAATGCCCCATTTCCCTCCCTGGAGGCATCCAGAGCACACCCAGAGGAATCACTGAGCTCAGACACCACATCACCCTCCTGCCAGATGTGTACGTGAGGCACCGTGCCCACACACCATTTTCTGATGCTCCACTGTTGCCCTCTGCTCCTCAGAAAACAGGGCTTAACCTGCATGTTTCTCCTTATCCTTCCCCATGCTGCAGATCCTGCAGTTCCCATCGTGCTTGGTACACAGCACTTTGATAGCATTACTTTCCAGACCCGGGCAGTTCTCCCTCCCTGCCATGCCCTCTTTGGTGCATCGCCTGTCACCATCAGCCTTTCCCGGCCCTCCATGGTGCTGTCCCAGCTGAAAGCTATCCCAGCACAGCCCCACACCTAGCAACAAGCTCCAGTTCATGAGGACTCTACCCAAAACACTGAAATACATTAACTGTTACCTCAGACGACAAACACTTATCACCAAGGGACAATTTCGCAGAGGCCAGGTAGGTATTGGTGACAGTAATATCTTCCAGCTCAGTGCTGAAGTGATCGGAATCTTTGATGATGTTATAATTTAGGGCCATGCTGTAGCTGGCAGGTTTCTTCTCCTGTTTCTGCTGGTAGTTGCAGAGTTTCCTGAAAGCTGCTCTGAATTTCTGGGACATGAGATTGTAAATTACAGGATTGATGGCACTGTTCAAATAAATACAGATTCTGCAAAATAACAGGAACCAGTTTTCTTGGAAGGGTCTGGAGAGAAAGGAATTGACCACAACCAGTGTGCGGTAGGGCATCCATAGGAATGCAAATAGGATCACAACCACAGCCAGCATCTTGGTTACCTGGGAGAGCACGGAAATAGACAGAAGAGAGACAGAAAGTTAGTACTCACTTTGGAATGAACATGTGCATTCCTACACCTCTAGGGCCAAAGCAAAATGATGGACAGACCCTTCAGTAAGAATTTCTGATGAATATTTGGTTCAGAAAGATTTTCTAAAGTAAGTTCAGAACTTTTCATAGTTTTTGTTAAATGAGTCTTTCCAAGTGATACCCCAGTAAACTAATTGTTGTAGACTTTAAACTTTTCAACTTCTCACACTGGAAGAAGGTGTTGATTCAAATGGGGAAAAAAAGGATCTAAAGAAAATTTTTCCAACCACATTACATCTCCTCCTTTAGACTAATACAGTCCGTAGAGTAATTGAACCTGAAGCCTTTTTAGTTTGTCTAGTTTAACAGTCATCCTAAAGCCAAAGCCAAAAATAGTGGGGGGAAAAAAAAATAAGATTTATTTCTGTTCCTCAGATCCTCAATATTAAATTAGATCTTCATTATTTGATGTTTACACTGAAATGTCAACTGAAGTTTACAGAGCCAAGGAAAAAAAAGAGTTATTAATAAAACTTGATTGTTATAAGAATATTTTTCTATTTTATGAATTTGTTTTTAATATAGAAAAAAAACAGCCTTTGGGAATAACCAGGATAGCTGATATGAAGTGAACAACAAAAACTAAAATATTAGAGAAACACACTTTAAAAAGAGTCTCTTATAAATAATTTCATTCTAGTGTATATGGTATTCATTAGTCTCTAGATTAAAGAAAGTTTGTAAGATGTTAATAAACACAGCAGAAAGAACAGTGAGATATGACAGCAGGGCAGTACACTGGCACAGCCTCATGGAAGTCAGGAGATGACGTGGTTAGCTGTGTGAATTGGAAAACATTGGTACAGAGTTTTGGTGAGCTACAACTGATTCTTTTGATTGTGTTTTGCAGTTTGTTGTTTTACTATTTGCCTTTCTTCTTGACACATTCTGGCGCCTATTGATGGATTAGTTTAAAGAACTTCTTTTTCCTTTTGCTTTATTTCTGCTTTCCAAGCATCTGAAGTTAAACTTCAATGAAAAAGCAACTCCTGTAACCACAGGATGCAGGGTATATTCTGGCTCTATGGGTTATTATGTCATAGACATCTATCCTCGCAGAAAGGGTAGCTGTAAATTGATAACAATTTCAAGAGGGGGACAGGCAGGTAACTCCAGTAAGATTACTCACAAACACATGTTTTAGAAATGGGTTTTAGTTTGAAGTTAGAAGAGAGTATATAGTTCCCTTGTCTTCTGATCAGATAGCTCATTATATAGAAATCTGCCACCTCATTGCCTAATGAATGTTTTTTCTCCTATCTATCTAGAAACACACATACACATAAGCCAATTTGTTGGTTTTCTTAT
Organism: Acropternis orthonyx; assembly: GCA_035583155.1. Classification (NCBI taxonomy): domain Eukaryota; kingdom Metazoa; phylum Chordata; class Aves; order Passeriformes; family Rhinocryptidae; genus Acropternis; species Acropternis orthonyx. The sequence continues at coordinate 135,631,242 of JAWWEU010000081.1, read as the reverse complement.
CCATATTATGAAGAGCAAAGTTAGTCTAAAAAAGGATGTATCTTTATCTATCTGTCTTTAAATGAACATATTCAAAGGCTACAATTTCATGTTTTAATTCTCCTCCCTTCACTCTCACTTTTGATTTCCCTACAGCTGTGTTTGGTAGAAATTAAAAATGAGATTGAGAAATACTATCTCCTTTTTTAAGTCACCTGATACATTTCACTATGACTTACAGATTGTTTTTTCTATTTTTCTACATACAGTCATTGTAATAGAGCAAAATGCAAATGCCCCAGGTAGCTCAAAGGATGATCTTTCCTATGTCCAAACAACTTCTAAAAGAGCAATTCCTGTGAATATGGCAGCAAGGACTGAGGTGACTCAGTACTGACTCACTCTGCCTCAGGAAGTCTCAGGACTCCTCACCTCCGCCTCTCCTCATCCCATCTCAGCTCCAGCCTATGCTGAGCAAATACATTCAGTGGAGAATAATCATTCATCATGGAAAATAATCCACATTTAAAGGAATAAAAAGTAACTATTTGTGGAGCTTGGATGAACAGTGGGACTGAGCCCAACTAACAGATGTGTTGCATCAGGTCAGGAATTCAGTGGGTAATAGTTTACACAGGCATCAGAGTACTTTACTACCAGAAGCACTGTAGGGCACTTTGTTACCAGTCATTGACAATTTATATTTCTCCTGAGCATGTCTTTAAGGAAAAATTGCTCAGAGAGTCAGTCACAGTGTTGCAGCTATCAGCCTGAATCCTGGACTAGAAGTAAATTGTCCTTAGTGTCAAGGAGGGGGTATTTCAAAGTTACACAATTTAACACTGTACACCAATGAAAAAAAGGCTGTTACTCCTCAAGTGACTGTCTCTCATATACCTCAAATATATATATATATATATATATGTACTATGCAAACTATGAGCTGAATTTTGAATTTATGCATGTTGGCATGTTGATGCACATTTTCCATCTGTCTAACATTACTAGCTTCTACTGCTGCCATAGTTTAGTTTACTGAGGCTGTGATTTGGCAGTGTATTAGAACTGGCTCTTAGCACTTGATAAAAAATATCATGGTCAAGGTACAAACTGCCCTGAGTTGAGACTAATTCAGTCTGCAGGTTTGAGTGTATTTTAAAATGCCAAGATGTTAGCTTTGCACCGTCAGGCTTTAAGCCAAGTTAGATGTTGTCTTGCAGTATTCAGTCTCCAAAATTTTCTGGTCTTGACATAAACTGGAGCCAAAGCAACATGTGACTGCAGCAAAAAAGCAATCCTATTCTCACCTCTCTCCTTATGCTGGCCTCAAACATCAGGGTGTGGGTCAGGTCAGGCTGCTGGTTCAGTTTAAAACTAAGCACTTCTCTGTAGAACTGTTTTTTGGTTTTCTCAGGTCAATGACCCAGGTCATGTACCCTTATGCTACCACAGATTCCACAGGTGGTGCAGTAGAAGAGGCAGACTCCATGGATAGCGTCTCTTTGGTGGCATCTCTTGTTGGTTCAGTCAGTACAGGGCAATGAGGAGAATTCTCTATAGTTTTAAACACTCTGAAGTGCATATGCTTCCAAAACTGCCAGAAATAACAAATCTGGCACAACCTCTCTATTACCAGGCAGAAATTCAGTCTCCTGATCTGGTCATGGTTGTGTCTCCGATACACCCTGTGAGGCCCTGAGTTCAGGTAGCTATTTGCTCATTGGTAAATCCTCCCTAAATTGGCTCTAGCAACAGTGGTTCTTCATGCTCAGCTACCTCAGAGGATGACCTATGTGCAAATGACAGCAGCTCCTAGGAGGTGTACTGGCAAGGCTCGCTTTGTCCCCAGCATGGCCAAAGGGTTTGCCTCCCCACTGCAGGCTGAGGTACCACTCAGGGCTTCTGACCCAAAGATGTTGCAAGCATGCCTTGGACTTTTATCTCACCTGATTTTGCTTTACAGGTGAACCCAGCATCTAAACACATGAGTTAGGCCAAAGCTCCTTTCTTATCCACATCAAAAATCTTTATTGGGATAGATGGGGCTGCACAGAAATAGTTTAGAGGAAATTTTGGTCCACTTTATTTAAGTAAACTGCCATCCCTTTTTTCAAATCACTTCATAAGAAACAGAACTAAACATCATTTGGGATGGGGCTTTGACATCAGTGGAGTGTAAAGAGAACAAACTTTTAAAGAACATGCTTTTATTCCCCGTAAGCATACACCAAAGCTCCCTGAAAGCAGCAGCATTAGCATCCTCATTCATTGCTCAGGTGAAGGCAAGCATACACTGATTGCTCATTCCTTGTGGATGTGCGCTGCATATCCTCTACTCAGAGTACAAATTATTCTTAGTTAGGCAGATTGAAAACATGATAAAAAGGCTTTGAGCAAATCTAGTTTATCCCAAATTTCAACTGTAGTTTAAATGACAACAAAGTGCTTGAGATTGAATATGGTGCTGGCTGCATGTAAACATTCTTCAAATCCTATCTTTTTATTACTGAGAATGTTCTAAAAATATTTAAAGTGTATTTTACCAAACCGATTCCAAATATTTTAATTCTGTACTGTTCTCCTTTTCCTTCCTATTCCAAAAACTTGTCATTCAAGGAATTGTTTTTATTAGACATTTTCATTATCATGGTACTCACAGTTTGGTAGTTGCTTCCTTCTCCTTTGAACACTAATCTTTCTTACATTGATAGACAAAAGCGATAATAACTCTGGTGTTTTGAAGACGTGTAATAATATCTTTCTTTTTGTGCCTGGTGGTGATCCTTGCAAGGCACAGAGGTTGTATAACCCAGTCCATGATATTGTAATAAAAAGGACGTTGTGCAATGAAGAGGTGGATTAAATAAACAGAAGGATTAAGGTATTGATCTACTAACACAACAAGTGAAGCCAAACAATAAGACTGAGGATTTCATGTAAGCCTTACAAAACTTATCTTGCATTTCAAGCTGGAATTCTGTGCTTGCTCTGCTGTGAGAGAACAGAGGGATTTCTCAGGGGAGCAGGTCATTGCAGACTGCACTACTATCTAAGAGAGGACATTCTCTAGAGGGTAATTTACCTGTTATAACTGACCATGATGGCTATGATGTCCTTAGATTTGATTGGACTAACCAACTAACTTTGTGAGATATGCATTATGTAAGTGAGCTGGATCCCATCTCAAGTATAAGATGGGATGTTTGCTATGTAAAGCTGTATTTATTTTTCATAGTCTCCTTAATACCTGAGGAAAGGAGGAATTCCTTTGGGGAAAGTATGAAATCTACCTGCAAATATGTTATTCAGTGTTCATATTATGATAGACATCTATAATCTCAGCTATACCTGCCTTTGCCAGTGCAGCAGGAAATTTTCACTTGTGTGTCTTATTAACTGTTGAGATGCTAGATTTTTTGGAATATGGACTTGTCTTTTCTCATTTTACACCACTGGCTATCTTTTGCATGCTGCTACAATATAAAAAAATATTACTAATAGTCTCACACAATCCTTGCTTTACTTCCCATGCTGTACTATATGCAAATGCAGGCTTTACTCATAATGAGGCTACTTTAAGTAATCAGGTTACTTTGGCTTTTAGAAAAAGTCTTGCTGTCTTTACAAGACATAAAAGATGTCACATTACAATCTTCACTGTTCAGTTTCATAGTATAACAGTATCCATATTCAGCAGAGTTCAATGTAAAAGATGCCTGTTTTTCAAGTAATGCACATGTAATCATGCATGTATGCTAAAGTGATATTGAGAATTTGAAGATCAGATTATCTTCTACTAAGTAATATGCAAAGGAAAATTACATTAAACAGTTCTTATTTGACTATTAACTGTAATTTGCAACTTAATTAAATATAACTTAGCCCATATATTTCTACTGTGCATTTCAAAATGTGGCTCTAGTGCTCTGCAACAGTCAGTGCTCTAGCAGGGAGCTCTGTTAACTTTTGTGGTCTGTGCCATCTCTGTAATAAGAAACATGGACCCTCTCATTAAACAGTTGTAATCTACAGAAAATAAGAATATAAAGTTCAACCCATCACCCAAGGGGACACTCAGTTTGTCTGAGCAGTGGCACAGCTCAGCTTTGTTTCCTGAGGGAGCTATAGAGTGCAAGGAGGTAGAAGCTCAGGGAAGTGACCCGCTGGGGTGCCAAGCCACTCAGCACAGAGTGCTGCTTCCCAACACTCACATCGAGTTGCCTGACCCGACTGGAGCCTGCTCCCGAGAGCCAGCTGTGAGGGATGCAGCCTGTGTTTCTCACCATTGCAGCGGCTGTGCTACCTGCTACATGCTGTGTGAGTATGAGGCAGTGAGGTTTACTGCAAACAGCCAGGCAGCAATCAACTATCTATATTCTACCCAGTATTATTGCACAGGGCAGCATACATATTTAACAATATAAAAAGAAGCTAGTCAAACCTATGCCTCAGTTTTGAGCCATCAATACATAAAAAATATTTTATGAGTAACAAAGATATTTAGCATTTATAAAACAGTTTTATATACAGACTTACTTAAACAGAATTTTCAGAAGAGAGTTAGAGACAGGAACAGTAAAAACTTTACTGCATTTGCTGAGTGACATAGTGCCTTAGCTGGGACCAAACCTCAAGTCTTTCAAACTCCCAGGCTGGTTCTTCGTCTTTAGATTCCAAAAATAACTTAAGAGTCATCGTATATCTGGCAAGATTACTAACAGGTTGTAATATAAAGAAACTATAGTTAAGAATGTTTCATGCATAACTGACACTTCCTAATTGCTTTTTTATATAGGAAATTGAATACTGTTTTCTTTTTCTGCGCTTGCAGTAGGTAATAATGAATAGGCAAGAAGAAAATACATATTTGAATGTACGTGTATACATATCACAGAATTTCAACTTGGCTACTTAGCAAAAAAGGATAATATATTTTACCTCTTTCCACAGCTTCAGATTAGTGAACTCTAAAACACATGTGTTTTACATTCAGAAAGACATTTCAAACTGCTGTTCCTACCTGCCTTCGAGAAGCAATAGTGCTATTGAAACTCTTGTTAGTCATCTTGTAATTCACAGGCTTGCTTTGGTGAGACACATCATTCCTCTGTGTCTTAGAGTTTTCTTTTGGGTCCGAAGGGATGGGGTTCAGGAACAGTATTCTAGCAATCAGGCCATAGAGGACAGTCGCCAATACCATTGGCACAACATAAAATATACCAAAGTCCATCATGTAGATAGGAGAGTAATAGCTCCTGGACACCTTGTAGCCACAGGACACAACAGTAGTCTCTTTGTAGGCTACTGTGTTAATGTCCAGCAAGAAAAACCAGAGCATACAGTATATAGAGGTGAAAGCCCAGACAAAAATAATGATCTTCTTGGCTCTTGAAAAAGTGCATAGGAATTGGGCTTTAATTGGGTGGCAGATGGCTATGTATCTCTCAATGGTGAAGGCAGCAATGGAAAAAGAAGAGGCATTTATCCCTAGATACTGAAAGTAAGTGATGCAGAGACACCCCACATAGCCATACACCCAGGATCTGTACAGGCTTTCTGTGATATTGGGTAGTCCTGCAGCCACAAGCACCATGAGATCTGCCACAGCCAGACTCACCAGATAGCAATTAGTGGGAGTTCTCATGTGCTTGGTTCTGAGGACTACCAAAACCACCATGATGTTGCCCACAATGCCCAGTCCACAGATGAGGAGAACCAAAATGATGGTAACCACTTGGTATTCAATTGTAATGATTTCCTGGCTTGACAGTGGCAGCACAGTTTGGTTCTGCTTGGCCCCTGTGCCATTCTCCATCTTCACCAGCCCACTGCTGCTTCTGCCCAGCACTGGATCTCAGCACCTGTTCTCCATGATCCCCTGCGGGAGGGTGAACAGAGATGAGTGTGGGTGATCTGCAGCTCCAAAGCACATTCTCCACGTAGTCACAGTCCCATTCCTGTATCGTCCTCCACTCCCACCAAAGCACCTGGACTTTCAGTCTTTGTAAATTCAACTACCAGACGAGTTAGTCCCTCTAAGACTCCAGCTCACTTGCACAGGTGAAAAGGCTGTTTTCTCATAGCCGGTTTGAAGCATTCATGAAAACGAGCGTGTGGAGGTGGGAGTTTCCTCCCTGCAGCGGCAGGGAAAGCAGAGCCCTCCTGCATTGCCAGCTGCTGAGCACTGGACGGGGCTGAGCTGACCCAGCTCGGGCAGACCAGCATCAGCGCTCTCCAGGAGGAGTCACAAAGCGCCGAGGGTGGAGCCAGCAGCAGGAGGTGAAAACAGAGGGATTTGTAAAATCCACAGGTTTTCTGCTTCATGCCGCTTTCCCCTCTCTGCTGTCTTGCATATTGATCATATTGATCCACAGTGGCAAACAAAGGAGAGATGACTGGCAGTAAAATAACACCAGTTTCTAAAATTCTGACTTCTCCGTGTTCCTGCCCTTGGTGAAAGTAATGGTAATTACATTTGTCTCTTACTTTGCAGGGAGCTGCAGGAGTCCCTTCGCGGCTTACAAAGAAACGCATCCCACCTTTTGAAAACTACAGGAAAGAAATTGCGGTTTTTTTACTTTACTGACAATTCTCTTCAAAACCGTTATTGCTGTCATTATTCCCAAGCCCTTTCAGCTCTTTTCTGAATTGTAGCACAGCTACAATAAAACGATCACAGCACAATTTGCTTCTTAATGAGATCAGTCACACACCTGTGCATATGTGTGCACACACACACGCGCACACACACACACACACACACACACACACACACACACACACGCGCACACACAGAATGTTACTAATCCACCACCATTTCCTCAAAGAAGAACTTTCTCTGGCTGAATAAACTCCTCCATGGTCAGTCAGCTTATGTAAAACCACAGATTGTGGAAATACAGACTGGTGGAAATAATTGCTTTGAGCCATGCAGATGAAGCCCTACTGATGCAATAACCTAGCTGCACCTGGAGATGAATGCAGCTCTTTCCTGTCTCACTCGCTGGCAATCTAAATGCCTCAGTGAATGAAACAGTAGCAAACTTTCCACAGGGCTCTGTGAAAGTGCCCTTGTCAACTCTCCACCACAGTCCCTCAGCTCATAATTTTTCTTTATACTATTGTGTTAAAAGGTTAAAGAGTAAATTTGCCTTAAAATCCCTTCTTTTACTCCATTTAGGGCAAATGTTTTTGGTCTTTGCTCAGCAAGGGCTCAACAAAATACACACAAGAAGAGTATCTGAAAGTATGTAAGTGTTTGCAGAGCAAGAAGTAACGGCTGAGGATATGGGATGCAGAGAAGCTGTGGAATATTTAAAAGGCCACATGACTTTGAAGTGAAGGTCTAGAAGATTTGCAAAACATAGCATCTGGTGCTTGCCTCATTCCTCTGCATCTGCTACTGATCTGTGTCAGAGATGGGATGGACCATCTTGTCTCAGTCACTTTTTACGGCTTTTTATCAAAAGTTGCATGCTGGCAGTGAAAGAAATATGGAGTTGCCACTGTATGACTATAGGGAAGTATGTCTGCAGGAGGCATTCAGAAGGTTTTGACAGTATTCTAACACCCTATATGAAGCATTTCCCTTTTCTTTCCATACAGTACTTCCCCAACCTTCAATGTTTCCGTAAAACCTGCAGTAATTGCAGAAGGAATTTCAAGACTGGAAATGTATGTTCTGTGTAATAAAAACGTCTGGTGTTAATGCAACTGTCAAAATACGCTGGCTAGTTTCAAAAGCAGTTCAGCATGAATACATGCAAGCCCAGCAGCTGTGCCAGAGAAATTTTGACAGCAGATGGACCTTAGATCACTGTGAGACTTTTACTGAGTATCTGTTACTCCATTTTACACCCATACATGTTGGTCCAGGCATCGGTTGACATTGCATGTACTAATGAGGACAGGTGCAGTTAGTAAGTCAACAACAATAACTTGAAAAACAAGACCCGGAATTGTGCTGACTTTTTCTAATGCATTTATGTTGGTACAACCCTTTGGGTAGGAGGGAGAAAGGAAGGCGTCATGTTGATACCACCTGTGCTGTGTACTGCTTAGCCAACAGTATTCTTGTCCAATTTCTTTTTCCATTTATCTCAAAACGTGTCTCTGCTCACTTGAGTCACAACAAACCCATAACAAACTGTCTCATAACATTAAGCACACACTGAGATGGAACAGTGTATCACTACAAACAGTTTATCCAATAGTTATAAATTATTCTTAATTCTGTTTCTCTAACTCAGATCACTTCCCCAGCTGGCCTTTCCTGTTTTGAAAAATGACTCTACAGTTTCATACTCTATTACCTGCCTGTACGTGGGGTTCATAAAAATAGTCACAGCTAAGTTGGATTCTTCACTCTGTCCACCTCTGACCGAGTACTGAGCACTTACTACTGTACAAATGTTTCCAAGGATGCAGTTTGTAGAGAACAAAAGTCACCATCAGTAATAATTTCAGTATCATTCAAAGGCTGGCTTTTAAAGTTCGTAACTAGCTACTGACATGATCAGCTCCAAATGTGTTTGGGATTTACACTTGACATGGTTAAACAGTGTAGCAATTGGTCAACTAGCATTTATCTTCCTGTATCTGTTGTACCACATAGCTGTGTTTTTGTGCTGATGCAGCGAGCTAGTGAGTAAGTGGTTTGTGGGAGAAACCTGCACCTGGAAAAGCCTTTTATGAGTAAAGATTGTGAGGGAATCAAACACCTCTACTGTGAGATAAATCTCATTACCCAAGGCAGTGATCCTTCTTTTTAACTAATTTTTAATTGCCTGTCACTGGAGAACACTGAAGTGCTGCTAAAATCCTGAGTGGATTTTCCAAAAGTGCCTGAGTAATTTAGGACTTTGGGTGAGTTGGAGACTCTAACATTCTTACCTGTGTCTGACAAATTCTATTTGATTTAGGGTCTTTTAATCTCCCTGAGAGTGCAAATCTTGTTTCAGAGATGAGTTTTGCTGTATCATATTTATTTTCTTTTAATCTTCATCTTGGACTGATGTTGCCTCAAGGCAAGTAATAAGGAATCTTTAACTTAATTGTTCTGAAAAAACTATTGTCAAGAAATTGATGAAAAATGGATTTAAGCAATCAGTTGACTCACATGGGATATTTGGTTCATCTCTTGCCTGTCAACAAGGTCAGTGGACCAAATCACTGGTTTGTTGAGACAGATCTGAGATCTTGTGGCAAAGGAGGCTGGAAAGACTTTAAGATGTCTATACTTTTATTCCCTAATTTCTACCAACTCAGGTGGAGATAGACTGTACAAGAACCTGATGCAGGAGCAGGAATTTTGCCAGAGTAAATACAGAAAGATCACTCTTACAGGAAAATAATATCTTGTTCTACATCCTTGGCTTGTTGTATGCTCTGGTATGCAAAGGCAGTGGAAAACTGGTTTATACCATGACATCTTGCGCACACCACTCCCATCATTAGGTGGGAGCATTTCTGAAGGGGTCAAGAACTACCGCTACAGCTGAGTGAAGGGATCTCAAAAAACGTTTTGTATAGAAACAAAAAGAGCCAGAACAACTGAAATGACTTTCAAAGTTTTTTCAATCCCAGTAAAGTACTTTTGCTGGAAAGAAAAAATCAGCAGTTGCATTTTCCCATTTCAAAATGTGAAAGTATTTTCAATAATTCAAAAGAGAACCATGTTCCGTACTTGAAAAGGTAAATATATTTGTTTGTAGCTTCTGAGCTTTCCAAAAGTTTTGAAAACAACTGTTTAGATTTCACTTCAATCAATCTCCCTGAGCATGTTTGTTCATTAACGTAAACAGTGAATCAAAAAAATCACTCATTTATATTTAGAAGTAAAACAAACAGCAGATTTGGAAATGCAGTACAGCAGTGTTGGAGAGTGGTTGTTGTTAGAATTATGATGAAGCAGAAATGACAGCTTTCTTTTGCCTTCTTTTGAGCCTGTACCAAATTAGAATCTAGCCAGCTGATTTTCATTCTTGTATGAAAAAGGACTGAGGCTTGTGCCTCTTCATCTGTCCAACCTCAGTAATTCTTAGGGGCTCTAATGAACTTCAGGTACATTGGACAGACAGGTTATCAGTCTCAAATACATTAAGGCTGACAAATATTACAAGTGGGTACATAAAGGACAGAAAGCAATAGAAGTGTCTGGAATGGAGTCAGTTTGGAGCAAACGTATCAGAAAACAAATGCAGGAGGGAGTCATACACATACCGTAACATAGGGGAGAAACTTGAATCTGAATTTGTGCCTTGTTAGACAACAGAGAATTAAACTAAAAGATGCATTTCTGCAAAGAACCAGCGACTGTTTGCTGCTGTTCTGACAACTGCTCCCTTGATTTTGTAAGCGTAGATTTGATAACTACAATGAGGCATGCAATCATAAAGGCAATGCAGTAACTTATCCATGTGAAACAGCTAATTAAACCCCCCACAATTATAACAGACAATCAGAGAAACAAGTTATTAATTAGAGACAAGCACATAGGTCTGAATCAAATAAAGTCTAGTCAAATAATAATCCTATGAGAAAAAGCTGAACAAGTGTTGATTTTTTTCTCTTTTAATCTTTTATTGCTTAGAATGCAGCAGTAAAAACACTGGTAGGTTTGTTCCTTTTGAGCTTCATTCATTTCTGTTATAATTGTACTGGGAATGAGCCATGACTATGTAGCTAACATCTGAAAATATCTTTAATTCTTTGTATAACACAACAGCTATATTAATATCCTTCAAGCAAAGTAAATACCTTCATTAAGAGATAGGAAACAACACATGTTTTGGGAGCGCTAGATGTATTTATTTACATTATTATGGAATTATTAATTAAGAGATGATGCTTTATTTCACCAGACTGTAAAAATGTACTTTTGCTAATGGATAACATGGTTTGAAACACAGTTTCACAGAATCACAGAATATGCTGAGTTGGAAGGGACCCACAAGAATCAAGTCCAGCTCCCAGCCCTGCACAGGACCATCCCAAGAGTCAAGCCATGCACCTGAAAGTATCATCCAAACACTTGAACTCTGTCAGACTTGGTGCTGTGGCCACTCCACTTCCCTGTGGAGCCTGTTCCAGTGCCCAGCCACTCTCTGGGTGAAAAACCTTATTCTAATATCCAGCCTAAACCTCCCCTGACACAACTTCAGGCCATTCCCTTGGGTCCTGTCACTGGTCACCACAGAGAAGAGATCAGTGCCTGTCCCTCCTCTTCCCCTCACAAGCAAGTTGTAACTGCAGTGAGGTCTCCCCTCAGTCTCCTCTTCTCCAGGCTGAACAGGCCAAGTGCCCTCAGCTGCTCCTCACACATCTTCCCCTCAAGGCCCTTCACCATCCTCATTGCCCTCCTTTGGACACGCTCTACTAGCTTAATATTCTTCTGTGCCCCAAAACTGCACACAATATTCAAGGTGAGGTCACTCCAGTGCAGAGCAGAGTGGGACAATCCCCTCCTGATGCCCTCCAGGATGCGGTTGGCCCTCCTGGCTGCCAGGGCACTGCTGACTCACATTCAGCTTGCCATCAACCAGGACCCCCAGCTCCCTTTCCATGGCACTGCTTTCCAGCATCTCATTCCACAGTCTGTATGTACATCCAGGGGTGCCTCATCCCAGGTGCAGGATCCGGCACATGCCCTTGTTGAACTTACTATGGCTGGTGATTGCCTACTCCCCTAATTTGTCGAGGTCTCTCTGCAGGGCCTTCCTGCCTTCCAGGGAGGCAACAGCTCCTCTGAGTTCTGTATCATCTGCAAACATGCTCAGTATCCATCCCAGTCCTGTGTCCAAGTCATTTATGAAGATGTTGAAGAGCACAGGGCCTAAGATGGAGCCCTGTGGAGCCCCACTAGTGACAGGTGGCCAGCCTGATGTCACCCCATTCACTGTTACCCTCTGTGAGCCAATTGCTCACCCATCACATGATGTGTTTATCCAGCTATGTGCTGGATATTTAGTCCTGAAGAATACTGTGAGAGACTGCATCAAAATCTTTACCAAATTCCAAAAAGATTACATCAACTGGCTTCCCTTGATCAGCTGGGTGGGTTGCCTTGTCATAAAAGGAAATCAGGTTTGATAAGCAGGAATTCCCTCTCATGAAGCCACATGCTGGCTGTGACTGATGACACCATTGTTTTTCAGGTGTTTTTCAATACTTCCCAGAACAATCTTCTGTATAACTTTACCAGGCACTGAAGTGAGACTGACAGGTCTGTAGTTTCTGGGGTCCTCCCTCTTGCCCTTCTTGAAAACTGGGACAATGTCTGCCAGCTTCCAGTCAGCTGGGACCTCTCTGGATTCCCAAGACTGCTCAAAAATCATCAAGAGAGGTTTTGCTCTTCTAGGATTCTGGGATGAATCCCATCAGGCCCCATAGATTTGTAGTGATTTAGGTGGAGCAGCAGATCCAGGGTTTCAGGGTTCACTGGGAGTTGGTCACTCTCGTAGTCATGGTCCTCCAGCTCAGGGCACTGAAACCCCCTTGGTCCATCACCCGTGTTGAAGACAGGCAAAGAAAGCATTAAAACCTCTGCCTTGTCTCTGTCCCTATTTGTAAGGTGGCCATCCTCATCCTGCAATGGGCCAATGATATTTCTATACTGTCAGTAATGTATGTGAAAAACACTTTTTATTGTCCCCCACATTTCTGGCAGGTTCAACTCCAGTTGAGCTTCAACCACACAGAAGCCAGTGGCATCTCTGAATTCTTCTGATGTCACTTGACCTTGATTTCACTGGGCATACACCATCCTTTTTTGCCTTATTTCCAAGAGAAGATCCCTGCTCAGCCATGCCAGCCTGCTGCCTCCCCTGGTTCATCTTTAAACATTTGGGAATTGCCTGCTCCTGTGTCCTTAGAAGGTGATGCTTGAAAAGTGACCAGCATTGATGGATGCCAGCACCTGCAAAAACATTTTCCTAGGGGACCTTATTAATTTCCTGAGCAGCCTAAACTCTGCTCTCCTCCTGTCCAGAGCTGAGGGTTTGCTGGCACTGTTCCTCCTGTCAACGGAGACTTTAAACTCAATTACCTCATGGCCACTGTGGCCAAGACAACCACCAATCTCCACTTCACTCATGAGATCCACTCTGTTGACAGGCAGCAGATCAAGGAGGGCATCTTTCTGAGTTGGCTCCCTTAGGATCTGTACCATGAAATTGTCATTCAGGATTTTTAGGAACCCTTTGGCCTGTGTTGTGCAAGCTGTGTGATGCTCCCAGTTTATTTCTGACAAGCTGAAGTCCCCCATAAGGACAAGTGCAATTGACTTGGACTTCCTGCCATACAAAGCTCTTTCCCTCTGTTTCACTTTCTCTCTCATCCTTCTTCCTCCATAAACCCCTTTATCACTGTTGGAAGGACAACACACCCCCTTCCTTGTGGTTTTCCCCCTTGCCCTAAGCTCTAAAGGCCTGTTATAATTTGCAGGCATTTTTCATAACCACCTTAGCAGGGAGGATAAAAGGCTGTACTGTCAGAGATGCATTCACAGCAAGAGACCTTCATCCTCTCCTCTGGCTGCTCTCAGCACAGCAGGTTGGAGCAGCAAGGGAGAAGTCTGTCATGTTGCCACCCCCCACCACTCTCCCATCCCATCAACCCCGCAATGTGACATGGTCAATGCTGTAACAGGCACATGGGGTTCCTGTCCATTCAGTTGCAAAGCTGAAGACAGTGAAAACAGTGGGGAAAAAACACCTGCTGAGTCAACTTCAGCCTGGTACCACTCACTGTGGAGGTTTAGCTGATTATAGTGCTCTAACTTTTGTTTCCAAAGTGATCAGTAGCTCAGTGGGATGTTGGTGGCTCAGGTGTAGCTTCCTCTTAACCTGTCAACTGAGAAGGTACATAAAAGGCCATAAAACATGGGACAGAAATGGAAGTATGGTTTTATGATGCAGAGCTTAGTCACTGAAACAAATGAGCATCACTGCAATCTCTAGCAGATGTTCCAGCAATTTTATAATGTATGGAGATTTAAGACTTCAGTGAAGCTGCTCCTCATTCATCTCTTTTTATCTTTATGTTTTGTCTTCCAGGTGAACTGCCAGACTCAGCTGTCATGTGTTAGTAATGAGTTGTTACCAGAAAAATTAATGTTAGCGCCACAGGCTAAAATCAACTCTCCATAAACACCAACAGCAAGATGTAGACTCTCCCTGATGCTGCTTTGTACTTACACAGTGTGAATGTATGATAAATGAGGTCATGAGAGCATGTAAACAGCAGTTCCTGTTATTTGCCAATATCATGGGAGGACAAATGGTTTTACTGAGAAAAACCAACCAAGAACAGGTTCAAAATGTATGACATATCACAGAAAGGTTGCTTCTCACTGCAGATTTTTACTTCACACATGGAGTCGAAAGGGGTTAATGCTGTTCCTGAGGACAGGGACAAAAATAAGAGTAGAATAAAACAAGGAAGAAGGAGAAAAGAAACAGTGAGTGAGGACATGGGTACCAGTGAAGGAAATGTTAATCCTGTGCCTGGCTGAGGACCAGCACAGCTTTTATTGGTGAGCCCCATGTGAAGGCCAGTAGGAGCCTTGGAGAAGGTCTGGGAAGGATCCTGCCCTCCCCATCATGTCAGAGAGCCCTGTTCTCATGTGCTTATATATAATAATCTAATACTACACCTCCTCCTTCCCTTCCTCTTGCCAACCCATGAGAAAATCTGGAAATATGTTACAAAGGGGAAGGGAAGGGACTGCAGGAGGAAAGGCTCTCCTCCATACCCTGCTCCTGCCTTCCTGCCTGCTCCAGGCTGCATCCTGTCAGGGTGCAGCTGTTCCAGGGGTGCAGCCCAGAGCACCCTGTGACCTGGGTCACCCACAGACACTCTCAGTCTGATATCAGCCACTAAGGCAACTTTAAGAGACAGTCTGGCTGTTTAGGGGGATCCTCACTGCCTTCTGCGGAAGACTGAAGCAGCAGCAGAAGGAGGTGATAAATAACTGCCAAGGAAACCTTAGAGGAAAATATTTGGGGGACAAGCAGCAGGGAAGAAAATACAGCTGATGACCACTTTTTTGAGAGACAGGAGGGTTAAGAAAGCCACATAAGCCAGAAAATAAAGAAACTGGAAAATGAAAAACAAAAGAACCCATCACCAACAAAACCACCAAACAAATAAAACCACCCCACCCCATCCCAACCCCAAAATACAAACAAACACCAACAAAAGGGCAAAAGGCTAACTTGGCTTGCAAGTGGGTCTTGACAGCGGAAGTGGAAGGAGAGGACTGGGCTGTGGATGAACTGAAGCAGAGAGGATCTGCTTGATGATTTGCTGTGCAGAACAAAGCCAGCAAGACCAGCCAAGGGTCTCCTAGGGGATGGGAACTGTTTTCTTCCCTCAGCTCACCCCAACCATGTTTTCAGGCCCAGCCCCACCAGAGAGGGTGATGGAGAAAGATCTGGAATGCTGCTCAGCTTTGAGAAACACCGCCCACTGCCACATGGTGGTCAGTCCCCTGTGTGTCACCTGGGATGAAGGGATGGAACACTCAAGTTCTGCTCCTCAAAATCAGTCATGAGTTAGTGGTGCTGGGTGAGGTTGGGCTGTTAACCACAGGAACATGGCACTGCAGGTGTAGTAATCAATACACCATTGAAAGTATGGAAAGATTCTTGTCATAAATGGAATGTGGATGCTAATGCAGAGAA
>JAWWEU010000081.1:135597505-135615480 GCA_035583155.1 Acropternis orthonyx | reverse complement strand
AGGAAGGAAGGAAGGAAGGAAGGAAGGAAGGAAGGAAGGAAGGAAGGAAGGAAGGAAGGAAGGAAGGAAGGAGGGAAGGAGGGAAGGAGGGAAGGAGGGAAGGAGGGAAGGAGGGAAGGAGGGAAGGAGGGAAGGAGGGAAGGAGAGAGAGAACCCATTTGTGCATTGCAGATGGAGCAAATAGTTGGTTTTTTTCATTTGTCTGAAAAACTATTAGTGTTTTTGAGTCTCACCTTCATTCCAGTGGCCCCTTAGGGTGCAGCAAACCATAGAGACATGGTGCATACTGGGCACATGTCAGGCACGGTAGACTGCAGGTTCAGCAGTCTGCTGTTCCCACTGTGTGAAGGGAAGGTGGCTGGGTGGTTTTGGAAGCTGCTTTCTCTACTGTTCTGCATGGAAATGGGCAACTCTGGTTCTCACTCTGTGCGCTTCATCATAGCTTTCCCTCTTGGGCAGCAAGAGCGTGGCAAGCAAACTGCTTGGGTGCCATCCTGCTCCACTAGTGCCTCCCAGTGCTACATCTCCCAGCTAAAGAGGAGCCATACAAGGTGGCCTCCACCCACTGGTGCTCCTCCCTGTTGGCCACCAGGGCAGGCAGAAGTCCACCTGCCCCTCCTTTGCACTAAACATGAGAGAACCTGGGAGGGTGTGTGGCTTTTTCTTGGTGAAGACCAGATCCCTGTAGACATGCTTGACAGTCTGCCCTGACCAGTGGGTCTTAATCTTCAGAAAGGCAACTTTCGTCCTTTTCAGCGCTCATTTTCCTGGACATGTTATCACCAGCTGTCATGGCCAGTAGAGGTGGGCAATTCATCCCTCTTTCCCTACAGACTATGACCAAATCCTTGCATACCTCGCCACCACAGTGTGGTGAAACAGCACTCTCTTCCAGCTCCCAAATGGCCCCTCAGTATCTCTGCAACTGTGACAGGACAATTCCTTTTTCCTGGGTGTAAGGAGCAAAAACAAATGATGGTTAATTCCAACCACCAAAATGAAAGGAATAGTAAGATATTGAAGTAGGAGACATGAACTGCAAAGTACAGCAAATGTCCAAAAGTGACAGCTGTCACACAAGTTCTAGGTCTCTACAGCACGTGCTCAGTGGTTCTTGTGAAAGGTGAAACATCTTGGAATCTTTTGGGATTTTCCCTGTGAAGAGTCTGAAAGGTGCACAGAAGGGAAAGAAACTGACTTTTTTGACCATGTCTCTATGCATTACTTACAGAGTCAATTCCGATGGAGAAATGGTGCTCTGAGCGGTGCAATACTTATGTCTGTGATGGATGCTCTTCTTCCACTGCAAGGAGCAAAGCAGAGAAGGAGGGAAACATGAACATGCAAGATGTAGGGAGCCAGGTATCCACACAAAACAGGTGCCTTTACAGGTTGCTAGTATAGTTATGTATTAGTTTTCTTGTCTCGAGTTTCCTAGTAGTTTACTACTAGTTTCCCAGTAGTAAAAGAAAAAAAATCAAAATGTATGAAATTATAGTAAGTTTAATTAATGTACTCATTTTTAAATACAGGTAATAAAACTGCTTGCTTTCCTGGATTAAACTGATCAGTCTCAGTTTTGTGTAAGGCCATCCTGGGTCCTTAGTTTATGTGGCACTTCTGTTGTCATTGCTTGCATGACTCAGATTTTATCTTTTCTGGAGAACTGGGGTAGAAATATGTGGTTATATAATTTACCTAAAATAGGAGTCAAAGAAGGTCATTCATTCTAGTAGATAGTGCAGAGGGTTTCAAGTGTACTTGGAAAACAAGGAAATGAGGCCATTATGAGACCATAACCATTCTGGACAGGGGAGCAAAACACTGTGTCATGAATTCATAATTTTACATTAATGGACTACACTTAAATCAATATATCTAGCCAGAGGGAGCTGAAAGCATCATTTGACCTAGCACTCACACTTCCCTAGGAATACAAAATGCTGTAAAATGTCCTCACATTCTGTTCACTGAGGGTGATATGTGGAGCCCTTGGAGAGAGACAAAGGGCACAGAGACAAGAGGATGACAAGCAATGCAGCCTGCCTGAATCCTGGGCTCCCCATCGCATCTACAATACAGAATCAACCCCTCACCCAAACAGCCACAGCCTCCAAGCTGTTTAATAAGGCTCTTACTCATCATTCTCAAGTGTAAAGGCCAGGAAAGGTACATGCAGGTGCATCATAGGTCAGAAGCATCTCATTATGGTTTCAAGTTGCCATGAAAAGCAGAACAGTTTGCCCTTATATTTCAGGTTATTCTTTCAATAAACTCAGCTTCAGACCATCAACTCTAATGATTATACTTTGGAGAAAGTATAATAGAAAAATTACTAATATGTTGGACAGTTTTCTCTCTGGAGGAAACTATATTGCTTCCTGTCTTCCAATAAAGTCATGCAGTATTTAAAAGTATAGTGACACATTACTTTCAATAAATTAAATTAGTCTCTAAAGCTACTAGGCATTTAAAATGTTCTGCCCTTTTCAAAGTAGTGTTTGAAGTAATTTTCTCTTTTGCTGGTGAAGTTAGAGGTTAATCATGTGCAATAGAAGGAGATATTTTCTCTCATCTCTCTAAAGGTGCAGATCATCAATTACATCATGTTTTGGGGAGTGCAGGGGAGGCAAGTAGGAGGAGAGAAACAAATCCATCATTTAGGACTCTAGAGAAATATTTAACAACAGCTTAAAGAATCAGGAAAACTCAGTATTCTGTAAACTTGATGCTTTGTTTCAGAAAATGAATGAAATAATTTCAGGCAAAATATGGCAATAAGAGGTGTTTCTGTGGGCTGGAAACCTGCTCTTTCCAAGGGACAACAGAGACATGTATGGTCCACAAACTTGCTGATCAATATGTACTTGCTGGATGTGGAGCTGCCCTGTAAAGAACATATACTGTCACATTTGTTCACTACAGGAAGTCCCAAGCAAAGCCTTTGTGCAAACAACAGCAGAGAGCATTGCAAAGGGAAGCAGAGAGCAGAGAGCGTGAACGAACACAACTTTTGATCACTTGACATGACATTTGATCTGACTAAGCAGTCTGGCCAGCCTGCTGACAGCCTGGGGGCAAATGAAAGCCCTTGTAAAAGAGAATTACATGTTTTGTTTGCAGATATTCAACATGATCAAGAAATTCCCTTCTCCCCTCCCTATTTTTCTGTTTTAATCAATGGATGATCAAAACCTCCACCCCTTTTCACATTCTTTGAGAGGGGTGCTGAACAACTTGCCAAAAGCCCTTTGACTAATACGCATCCAGCTCACCCGAGAATTAGCTTGCAGGTGGTGGAGTTTGCTTGCTTCAGAGTAAGGAAATTTTCTTGAGACTGTAAAACCAAAAAATATTAATATTTCATTTTATCAGCTGCTAGGTTTGCCTGTAGTATGGAACTGTAATAGCTCATTTTTTGCACAAAGGTGGGACAAAGTGACATACCAGTTATTGAAAAAAAAGAAACATAAAGAAAGTATTTTGTGGGGTTATAGCAGTCAGTCACAGGTGATGACAGCTCAGTAAGGGATTGCCATGTTTTGTAGCCAACATATGCTGTTTCACATTCTCCTTGTCATTTGGGACTTGAATTATCTGAAATTAAAAATAGGACTGCTTTTAACAAAAAAAGAATATATAAAATTCTAACAAATTAGAATACTAATCTAGTTTATTTGGGATTTTTATTACAGAAAGGCATGAAGCTATGATGACACCATTGTTCATTTTGCTAGTGAAACGTGGGTGGGAGAGGCAGATGCCACCTGCAAAGCAGTGCTGGTTGCAGGCAGCTCAGCACTCAGGTTTTCAATGCCCCTCTGCTGTAGGTCATTCTTGCCTCCGACCTGCTGGCTGAGACATCCATGTGATGGGAACATACCCCATTCTGCAGAGGGCACATATGCACTAGCTGCTCTGCTGGGTGAGTCAGCATTTACCCGTTTTCCATGCTTTGGGAAGGGTTTTGAAGTGCTGAGTTCTTTCTGTGTGAAACTGATTTCTTCTGGATGAAATTACAGCTGAGATACACTCCAGGAGTGCAGCTACTGGTCTCCTGCTGCCCATGTGCATTCAGGGCACAAGGGCCAGACAGACACACACAGAAGCAAAGCCTCCTGACATCTTCTGTGAAATTAGGATGATGTCAGTAATATCTACAATTCTAGGCACTTAATGAAATGTTGATAAATCTGTAAATGTCAGCAGCCTGTGTTTTCAGGCTTGCATGCTGCAGGTATAGGTTCCCCAGAGAGCTACTGTCCTTTCCTGTGCCAACTGGGAACAGGCAGTCCACAGCACACCCCAGCACCCTCAGGAATGGTGCTCTATCTGGCCTGGGAAGAGGTGGCAAGGCTGGTGGGGCAGCTTCTGGCTCTGTCAAACTCAGCTTTGTCATGATTTTTCACGTGCCTTTCATATCTCTTCTGTGTGACTCCTTTGTGTCAAAAGTCATGCATAATTCCCTGGTTGCTACTTAATCTGACTGATGGTCATCTACTTCAACACCATCAGATGGGGCCTGATGGCATCATCCTCTTTCATGTGATCAATGTGGACAAATGCCCTCGAGGCAGTGTTGTTTATTTGTTGTACACACACACTGCACACACTCGAACTTGTATCCTAATGTCTGATGTTTTCCAGGCCAGCTGAGCATCCCCCAAGGTGCTCAGACAACAGGCACAAGGCACAATACACAGGGCAACCAAACACGTGGAAACACTATAAAGGGGAATGTGCAGATATAATGCTGCAACAAGAGCAGCAGAGAGCAATGTGCCCTTGAAGACTAAACTGCTCACCATTTCACAGCCATCTCATGGGCTAGAAAATAAAATGTATTCCACTGTGAGACACTGAAGTTCTTCTGTAGGACTTTATCCTCTCCTTTCTGTTCTGAAATCTGGAAACACAAGTTAAAGTAACCAAAGCATTTCACTGGGGAAATAGAAATTAAACCTGGAGGTCCACTCTCTGAACACCACATTAACTACAGTTGGTCTTCCATGTATGCATCTCCTTGACTGTCTGCAAAAGGGCTACTGCCAAGCCACAACAGCCAGCAGAGAGGTCCCACTGTCCCTACCATCAAGTTCAGGGCACTGACTGCAAGAGGCACTGATAGCATCGCAGTATTTCCACCAACAACTTCTCAGCCAGGAAAGCAGAACATAGGAGTCCTCAGGTCTACCCTGGGAGCTGTGGCATTTCCATTTAGACTGAAATCCACTGATGTCCCACCTATGTTTCACCAGAAATATAAGAAAACAGATATTCCCATGAGCCATTTCACCTTGGAATTATCTTCCACCCAAGACAAGTACTTTCCAACAAAATCCAGTGTTTGTATTCCAATGCAGGTCAGCTTCTAACATGCTTTAGCAATTTGTGTGTCAGTCTTGTATCTGAGAGTAAAAGGCAACAGGAACAAAGTAACGATTAACTCCTCTTATCAACTTGAACTGTTTGGTGGTTTATTTTTTGTTTATTACATTAACTGACTCTAATGATATGCATCATTCCTGGGAGGAAAAAAGCCAGATGATAAGTATTTTTAATTTGTTCGTGAAACACTCTGTCTGAAAGA
Source organism: Acropternis orthonyx (assembly GCA_035583155.1). Taxonomy (NCBI): domain Eukaryota; kingdom Metazoa; phylum Chordata; class Aves; order Passeriformes; family Rhinocryptidae; genus Acropternis; species Acropternis orthonyx. The sequence continues at coordinate 135,609,890 of JAWWEU010000081.1, read as the reverse complement.
TAAACCTCTTCTAACCCAAGTTCTTCTGTCTCCAACCTCCTGCATGTCTGGCTTATTTGAGATGTTAATAGCTGCAGAGGTCCCTTGTTTATACGTTTTTCAGAGATGTGGGGTAACACATATTCCTCACATTTCAGATATCAAGAATGGTTTCTGCGCTATTATCTATGTGAAAAGAATCAAAGAGAGAGGGGATATCAGAAGTAAGAATCCCATATATTGGCCAGAGGAAGAACATGATAACTAAATCCTTTCTGAATTTTGAAAATTTTCTACCTCCTATGAAAAATTATAAGCAAAGAAAAATTACCAGGAAAAATGAATCATCTAAATGCTAATAATGGATATTAGTGAAGGCAGAAACCAAATTCTTCTTTTAGAGAGGAAAGAAAAGTAAAACAACCTATTATTTAGGAGAACAAAAAAAGAAAGGAAAAACAATGAAAAAGCAGCTAAAATACTCTATGGGCCAAGAAAAAAAAAGCAAATTTTTTTTTTTGTAAGTGCAATAGTTAAGTGTCTTTGTCTACAAATCAGCAGGTCCCAGACCTGAGTTAAACATATTTTTATCCTTGCTTTCAAAGGAGCGGCATTTTGCACTTGAAGTAGGGCTGACCTGTCCCTAGCCTGTCATTTTTTTGCAGTGGACAGCACTGATCACAAGCTGAAGGGCCGCCCTCATGTTATCGCCTCATGTTATCTTCCATTTACACTAAAGAGTCCAGATTCTTTCTGTGAGTGAAAGACCACTCAAAGTCATATCCACTCATTCATGTCCAGGCACGTAAAAGTTGCCTCAGGATGAAGCAAGTGCAAGAGGGATCAACTACTGTTTAACGTTTTAAACACAATTATGCTTTTGCTCCTGCACTTCCTTCCCCAGCCTGATGTTTCGTACCCTGCTCTCCCAGTACCCAAAACCCTTTCCACCGGGACAACTCACTGGTTTTAAGAATCACTAGTACAAAATCTGACCTCATTGGTGCAAGGACTTAGGTTCTCATGATCTATTAAAAAGAAATACTAAATAGTACACGAATCTCAAAATGTATTGCTATGTCCTGTTTCTCTGCTTGTTACTCTAGAGGTGAGATTCACTGTCAGCTTGTATACACATATGTGTTTAAATACAGGACGTACACGTGAGCCAGGCATCTAAGCTTCCACTCCAGTCAGCGAGCAGCATGTCATGCACAGGTGCCTAATGAAGTTTGGGATCTCGCTGGATACCCAACTGCTGTCCCAGAGGGACATGAGGCTTCCTGCGGGTCCTGCACTGTCCCCCTGCCTGTCCCATGCTGAAGTCTTCAGCAGTTCAGGGCATCTCGAATAGCACTAAACATTGATGCTTGGGGAATGGCAGCAGCCTCTAGCTTACAGACACCTGAAACCAGAGATCTGGAGCTGGGAGTGTCTGGTCCAGAATTTAATCTGTCCTAGATGATCCCTAAGGATTGAAGAGCAGCTCTGGGAAGGAGCCAGTTGTCTCAGCCCCAGTTCAACATGTCTTAGAGGTGCAGAGTTTCATTCTAGATATTTTCACCCAAGTTTTACACAAGTGGTCTGTACTGCCACAGAGTCCAGATACACGATATGGAGGAAAATTAAAACCCCTCTATTTGTTCTTTTCTACTCATGAGCACCAGAGCAGGAACAGGCAGAGACTAACATTCACCTGAGCAGTAAACCTGGTCACAAAAAAATAGTTGTAACATTTTCCATCTTAGAAGCTGCTGATTTACAAAAATATGAACATTTCAATGGGATGATGAAAAATATCTTCAAAACCTAATATCTCTTCTGTTTGAAAAATTGTAAAACAGGCCTAGCAGAAGCCTGTTTAATACTATTTAGTGCAGTGGTGCTCAAAACAGGAGGTTCTGCATTATGGATCACTGATACCTTCCTAAGCAGCAAGGAACAAAATGTTTTTAAACGTAATGTAACAGAAATGTGTATGCAGAATAATATTTTTAAAGGATTTAAATATGTATGTAAACAATGGGTTGACCTCTATTTTTCCATGAAAATTGCCACAGCTGTTTTCTCCCAAAGGCTTATTAAAATTCCATCTTTCTTGGAGAAAGATTACATTTGCTCTTATCTGGCTCATATGACATCAGGTGATGTAAATTGATACAAAATCCAATGTTTAGATCAATACTGTTATAATAACACTAAGAGAACTGAAAAAAATGGATAAAAACATCACTCTCCACAGAAATGTTGATTCACTGACCATCTGTCTTCAGCTAAGTGCTTCACCACTTCAGTTTGGCATTAGACAAGTCAGTCAATAAATTAAATAACTGAAGTCATACTACAATTATTGGCTACCCTGCTCTATTTTTTTCAAGCTGTCAACATCTAAAATGTCACATATGTTCCTTTTTTGAGCATATAGTGAGTTTGTGCCAAGTCCTACCGACTCGTCCTAAGCATGGACACAGACAGGTAACTAGCAATTATAGTCTTGATTTCTACTAGTCACCCAAACTTGCAATAAGAACTCTTCAGTTTAAGCATGTGCATTAAATATATTTCTATTTATTTGCTTACCTACTTACATGAACAGTCTGACTAAAGCCACCTGTATTATACATACTTAGGTAAAGAAATTGTTAGCACAAAACAAATTCACTTGACATGTTAAAGTACTGTGCACATATTCTGCACTCAGACAGAAACAGAAGCACGAGAACATATTGAGAACTTTAAAATATCATAATAAAAGGCTTTTTTACAGGCCATTAGGATTTCATTAGTCTCATCTTTTCATTTCCTGGCTGCCCTCAGACTGAAAAGTGAGTATCTAATAGGATGTTTTCATTAGACTAAAAAAACCAAACGAACCAACCAATCAAAATCCAAAAGAAAAACAAAACAAAAAAGAACGAACAAACAAACAAACAAACAAAAAACCCCAAACCCAACCCAACAAAGAGAACATGATGCATGGCTGCCACACAACTGGAAGCCCAAGAAGAAGCTCAGAATGATTTTCATGTATATTTTTTGGACAAACTTAAAGCACAAACTGCAGAGAGTGACATCTAGGATAAACAAATATTTTAGTGATGTGATAAAGGATATATATGGATTTTAGAAAAAGAGTAGCTGTTGATATATTTGATATCCTCATTGTCTATATAAAGAAGCTACACCTACATGGGAGAAAAAAGTTTATATTATTTCCTAGATGGCAACATTTCCATGTTGATCACTTGAATAACACTAGATGCTGAAATAAAAATTTAAAAGCTTGCTGCTGGAGACACCAAATACTGAGACTTCAGGACAGCAAAGAACATATGCAGATGACTAAGAAGGTGATCAAGTTTAAACCTTCGTATCTTTAATAAGATATACAGGCCTGTGCCTGATGGGGTCTAAGTGCGCTCCTGCAGTTCATCACATGCTTAAAGCCCTTGTTTGGCAAAGTATGGGATGACCTTCCCCAGAAAACTTACTCAACATATGCCAGAGTCCTTGCTGTCACTGCTGTTCTCAGCTCACACCAGCCAGATTTAAACCAGCCCTGTGAGCACTGGCTGTATCCTCATGTGCTATGCACCCATAGCTTTAAGGCAAACTTCTTAACAGATGGACAGAATATGTTGAGTGTTATGCAAGAGTGACTGTGGCAAGATCCCAGAGACTGGGAATGAGGCAAAATGCTCAAAGAAGTTGGTAGTACATATAGCCAACATGAATTCTCACAGCAGTGTGAGTCATGCAAAGATGTTCTGGAAAGGTGAGCATGACGTTTCTTGGGTGGAACAACTTTCACCCTCTAAACTAGCAGAAGGACCTGCATTTCCTTCAGAGGCCCAAGGACTCTGCTGCTGGAAGAGCTCTGCTCACAAGCTGAGTCCTACACTCCTCAGCATGGGACAAATGCTGTGCTGGATAAAACATGAGTGGGCCCAAAGGCTGAGCACTGCTCTTGTTCTGCAGAAATGGTGTTTGTAGGAAGAAGACTCTTTTTTTTAAATTTTTTTTTAAATAAGAGAACATATCAGTACATGACTAAAAAGCTGGGAGCCAAAAAGCTTTCAAAATCATATTTCAAGATAACAGGGGGAAAAAAACCCGGAAAATTACAGAGCTTTTTGCAGAAAGAAGAATTCAGCATCAGCAGAAAAAAGCTTTGTGGCTTCTCTGTAAAAACCTTTTAAATATGACACTAACATGATAAATTTTTTACATTTAACTGGTAAACAAATTTTTATTCCGACTTTTGGTAGCCATAATAATTCATGTAGGGTTATTTCCATGTAAGGGCTTCCTGTGTTTATGGTAGAATATTCAAGCGCCTCAGTATTTATGCTACATCTATGTCTAGACAACAGTAGGTGAACAGAAAAGATTACAAATAACCCTCCCCTCCACCTTCCCCAACACCCCTCCACCCCTCCATACCCACCCCGCACCTCTCCCCACCCCGGCGTTGCTTCCAGCTGTGACAGCTGTTCTCAAACCAGAGCTAGCAGACTCTGACACCTGGCGGTAGCTTTGCTAGCTCTGCAAGCCTCTGGCCTTAGTATTTTCTGTGAGGTTTTTTTGTTTGATCAGCTTTATTTTATTTGTGAGGAGTACTTAGAACGAAAGTTGATGTAAGGAACAATATTTTTACTAGAAGTTTGAATGTAGGAAGCCTTGAAAATATAAGGCGGTTAATTATACAGCTGAATGTCAGTCTGTGAAAGAAATACCAGGTAAATGCTCCCACGCTTACAGGTGCTCACAAAATATCTTTAAATGCACTGAAAAATACTTTAACCTTAATAAATTGTAAAACATTGCATATGTAGTTTTAATATTCCCTAAATCCACAGCTTTTGATTATAAAATCTACAGTCTACAAGTAGGAGTCGGTATGATCTTTCCTGTGTTCAGAGCATGGTATTTTAATCCTGTAGACCTCATGACTGCAAACACCATATTGTATTTTGGGAGTCTGCAAACCATTTCCTACCCTTGTCCACACTATTTATGCAGTTGTGATTACCAAAATTTTAGGGCAGACCCTGCCCATTGCCAGCCACACTGCACAGTATATTTGCCCACTGGCTTCCCATATGGCCCAGCATAGCAACCATCCATCATGCTTATTCATATCAGATCCTGCATTTGGTTATCTATGGATATATGTTTCTCTCCATGGATACTAAGCCATTTTTCTGCCTGCTACCACCCAAATTTAATCTGCTGCTCCACTTTAAGTTTATGCTTAAATACTGTAGAGAACTGGTACTTTAATTTCCTGTTTTTGAAAATGCAAAAAGAACATAAGTAATTTTTTGCTCTCAGTACAGCATAAACATTTGTTCACAATTCCTTTAATTTCCAGGAGATTTTCAATTTTCATTATTATTCATTGTCTCAAGAGTTTTGTCTTTATTAGGTATTCATAAAAAATACTTCATTATCATCTGTAAAGCACAGTTCATTAGCATGGCTGCACTAAGTCAATTAGCAACAACTTCTCAGAAATTCAGGCCTTTGATGCTTGTTTGAATTACTTGTATCTTTTCATTTCCTTGGTTGTGTTTCCAAAAGATCTCACTTTTTCTACAGCTATTTACATTTATGAATATCCCTGTAAGCCCTACACTTCTAATTTGTGATGTATTTTGCTTGCAACTACATTAGCTGTTCATACAAATGCATTGGCATAGCATTTATTCAAATGCTTCATCCTGCATTTCGGAGTGCTAATCTATTAAGTCTCGCTGTCCCTTTACGCAGGCACAAAAGCATGGTCCAGAGAAGAAGGTATAAATTTTGAAAGTCCCACACTTTCACTGCTCTTCACCTGGATGCCTGGCAAAACCTATATGAATAACTACATATGTGTAGGGTGTGTGAGACACAGAGGTTGCATTTTGCAAATATAATCAAATAAATCAAATCAAATTACTTCAGAATGATTAAAAGTTTATTTTAGTTTGCTTGAGTGTTGCCTTTTTACCTTGCCAGATCGTGACCCACACATATTTTCCCTTCTAGGCTACTGGCCTTCCTACCACGCTGTGGTACCCAGGTGCTTCTCCTACTTCTTGGTCAGTGGGAGTTGGAGATGACCTCTGGTGCCAAAAGGACCTTCTAGTGCCAAAGAGGACCCCAAGCATGATCTGCTGCACCACCGAAGTGCCTTGGCCCCCAGCAGCTCTGACCTGCCTCAGCCTTAGTCTCCAACTTGCCAGCCACATTTCTACTTTAATAAACCATTTGCTTGTGAATAAAACAAATATTTGTCTGATTGTAAATCCCTGATCTGATGCTGACTGCAAATAGGTTCCTTTCAAGAGAGGCAGATCTCAGGAAATGGGCCTAAGAAATGTTTCTGAGTGTATTTCTTGTTTCCAAGGGTATTTTTCTTTTTATTTCATCACTCTTTGGTATTTTTAAAGTTTTTCTTCTGAAATGGAGAACATTTCTTATGGGGCAGATGATTCAAAAATTTTAGAATTACATAAACCACGGAGGACAGATTTGTTGAACCTTCCCTGTACGTTCATCTCACTCTGTATAAAGAACCTAAGCACAGTTACAGCTCCTCATGCACACTCTTGGGTGTGAGATTCCTCGTCTTTTCTCTATACTACAGTGGTACACAAACTCAAAATGCATGCTTAAAGCCAAGAACAGCCAAGGCTGAAAGATGCTACCTACGTCCTCTGCTTATTACAAACATTTAGTATAAGGTAATAAGCCCACATTCATTACAATGCAATCAACCTCCACACCAACAGTTAAAAAGGAATACGAGCCTTCTACTTTCACCACAAACTCAGGCCAAGTTAAAAAACCCAAAGCCAGCTGGCCAGCTTTCAAGAAGAGCTCACTTGCTGGATGGAAAGAGAGAAACTTTGTTGACATGGAAACCTGTAATTTCAATATATATATATAACATATAAAATAGCAAGATGAGAAAGAGCTCAAAAAGCCATGATCAACTACAGTTGTGAGAAAATTTTTAATACCCAAATATTAGAGGTGAAAAATTTAAAGCAGTTCCAGGCTGTTGTTAGAAGGCTTAATGGGAATGTAAGGAATGAAATAACAGTAATCTGATGCTGGAGCATGTTTCTGTATTTGCATTCTGTTGCTGCTATAAAAAAAAGACCTTCTTGAGGATTTCATCTATGCACATTCAAATGAGAGCTGCTGTCCTTAAAAATTTCAATCAGAATAGGTGGTAGAGAGGGAAAGAGGGTGAAATATTCACAGCAGTGCAGATAGAAAAAAGATGCAACCACAATACAAACTCAGAGGGTGCACAACCACAGTCATATCTGATGCCACCGGAAGACACTAAATAGTTCCAGTTTGGGAACAATCCTTGGTACAAGATGGTGGTAACAACCCTTTGATCCTCAGACAAATCCATACCAAAGATGACCTGCAGAGGGAATGAAATGTTGCGGACATTGTTGTTCATGGTAGCAAGAATTCTTCCACTATGGCTTTTTTGCTCCTTCTGGGGCATTTCAAAACTACCAGCCCCCCTAATAATCCTACAGGATGCTTAGACATATTGTGCGCCTTATTAGTTTAGGTTTGATAACAGATCAGCAGTAGATCTTATCTCCTTGTAGAGAAACTTCTAAATAAATATGCGGCTCATCATCAATCCAAAAATAGAAGGACAGAAATCACTAGAACAAGTTGGCATTTTCACATTCAGCAGTAACAGGCTCATTACCTCTAAAGAGAAAATGGTTGTTACACTATTGCCTTTGTTTAATATTTGCTCTTAAAATAATTTTTGTTCTTGAGTTCAGCTGTTCCACTCAAGGATCTGGGCATCATCCTTTACAGATAGACAAGCACTATTACAGGGATGAAGGCAGAGATCTAATTAACTTCCATGTCCCATCTGAAATAAGAAGGTGTAGTTCACAGCAGGCTTCATTTATAATAACAAATATCTGTAGTACAAAGTCATTTGTATTTTTCCACTTGCCACGTCTGGGGAGAGCTGATGATTAGAAAAATAATAAAAAGGAAAAGAACCATTAATTTATATGTAAATAAAGTAAGCAGCATAACAAAGACTAGCTGGAGTTACCACCTGCTGCACAGCTTCTTCACATAAATATAGTGGATGTACAGGTGTAATGTAATTCATCTCTTGGTGTTTGATGGTTATTAGTCTACTCATTTTTCCAAAAGTCATTGAAAATTTGAGGCACTTTAAAAGTTGCACTAAGCATTTATTTTTTTCTATCCATTATGTGGATACTAGTAAGAGCCAAGAGAAAAGAAAAAGATATATGGTCAAGATCACTCTAAGTATAATAAATGCCAGGAGTTAAATGACAAGCTCTATTTTATTTCACATCTTTTTGTTTTTAACTGTGCCTTTTTAATATTCTTCCTCTTCGATTTTGTAAAATACGAAGTGCCAGAGGCTCCCTCACTGAAAAAAAATAAATTCCTTGTAACTGGATTGCTGATCTCTCCATCATTATTTTTATGGGCCTTGGGAAATTGCAAGGAGATAAAATTGTGAAAACATAACTACTTGCCTTTCTCTCTGTGCAACTGCTGATCATCAGGAAAGAAAGGCACAACTTGCTGCATATCTTCTCCTGTTCCCTAGCTCACTACAGACCCCCAGGTGTGAATCCCTGGGCAAAAATGCGGACAACTGTCAGGCTTCTAAGTGTGGAGGGGAGGGCATTTTTAATATAGGTTCTACATTAGGAGAAATAAAACCTTGGGGCATAAATATATCATTCCCTTTCACATCATTTAAGCTAGCTGAATGCTTCTTAGTGTACAGTAAATACAAATGTATTTTGACCCAGACCCAGAACATGCTGCAGAGAAGTATTGTTCTCCTTAGGACAAAAACCTATCATGGATTTCGAAGTCTTCCTTAGACAGTCTGTTTAATTGGCACAACGTATGAGAAGCCTGGGCACTTTTCCACCCTGTCATGTACAAATTTTCTAATTGTGCAGCCACAGACGCTGTTGTCACTTCAACCATGAGTTCCACATACTACAGACAGATTGTACTCTTTGACTTGGCTGTGGCTGGGTGATGGGGGTGGTGATGGGATCAGGAGAAGAGCACTGGCCCCATGCTCCATGCTGGGCTTACTGACCTCTCACTGTGTGCCTTTGTCCCCCTACTTAGGCACTCCAACAAGTCTGAGCATCAAAAATGGCTCATCTGAGCTAAAGAGGTCAGAACACAATGAGACACATGGCAGGCTAAAACCTGAGGCAGTTACAGCTTCCTCTGTGGTCATTAGCTATATCTTCAGTTAATGAACCGTAGCTAATCACTGTGCTTTAGAAATAGCAGGTGTTTTAAAGCAAATGGGACAGCTATGGGCAAGCATGATCAACATTAGATGACTTCGGAAAAAAAGAAAAAAAGAACAGTATTCACACATCACAAGCACAAATGTGATCAAATCCTTTAATATGTGTTGACCTCATCTCCTTTTTCAATGACGTGACAGTGATTTGTTTGTTGTGCCATTGGTCTCCAACAACTGGAAGAGGCATGGACATGAACACTTTTCAGGGCCTGCACTGCAGTGCATGGCTCAGACAATCTCTCTCAGAGCTAAATGAAATAAAATACCATGTAGCTTTTCTTTCTCATGTAGAAAAACTCCTCATAATGAAAATGTTGACCTTCACTATCTTTTAATCAGTATATCTGAAGCCACCTCACTGCTGACTATCGGTCTGAAAGAGTATTTTGAGAAGTCTGAGGAATTTAGTCAGAGGATGAAATATCCTGAAAACAAATTTTTAAAAATCCTCATTCTTTCTTCAGGGCTAGTTTCTCACTGTGCATATTTCAATGCAATAAATATCTCAGAAAAAAATCCTTTATATTTTCCCTCTTATCAGAAAAATTCCCTTTGGCCCTCACAGAAAAAAGTACTGGAAAATGTATTCAGAGCCTGATGAAATTTTCTATCCCTTTCATACTCTTTTAATTAGCAAAAGTAGGATTGTAGATGCCTTAGGAGTTAAATTCTGCTTATTCTCATTAATTTCTGAGCCATATTACTGTATCACCTACTGATCCTGAGGACACCCCATACTCCGTGCTGCAGAGCCTATACCACAGCCCATGGGTGGGGTGACAGTCCTTTCCTCTTGGAAATCACTGTAGCAAATCCCAGATACGTCCCATGACAAGCTAAATGGGCAGAGGATACAAAAAAGGACTGTACCACGCAAACACGGGTTTTGCTTAGGCAGAAATAAATTAACTTCTTTACCTGATGCATCCAGTGCTGTCCTTTCTGTCCTGGTTTTCCACACTCATTTTTAGCTGCCAGCCTGGGTGCATATCAGCAGGCCTTGCTGCAAACCTCTTCACTTAGAACCAGAGAGAAACCAGTTTGCCTCAAAGGGGTTATCTGAGGTGCCTTTTCTCTTAAATGTCCATCTCAGGAGCTGCTTCAAAGGGGGTTTTAATATACAGATTTGGAGTTTGATGAATTAATCTCTGAAATAGTTAGCAAATAGACAATTCTCCTAGTTAGCAGGCAGACATTTCTCCTTGCCATTTGAATTATATTTCCATGTCCTTATTTTTTCATTTTTCATGCAGCTGTTCAGGATAATCACTTTTATTTGTTTATTCATTTGTTTTTATGCTAGTTTATACAGAAATCTCTAAGTCCTATTTCTGTGTTGGTGAAATATTTATCAGGTGCCGATGTGGCCCATCTGTGAAATGGTCATTTATATGAGGTAGATTGAGAGGAAGAGAGATAAAATTTGTATTATTTGCCTTCTTTCTGGGAGGAGGAGATAGAGGTAATAAAGAAGAGGAAAGTTTCTGCTGTAGCTGAGACTGGAAGTCATGAATTTGGACATATGTCATCCTAAACATGTGATAGTCATGTTTTGACATTCTCTGATTTTGACAAAAAATGTCAAAACTTTGCTATTCCAAGTGCTCCTGCAGAGTGACAAAGAAACACTGTATTGAAAACTGTATTGAAAACTCAGTTATTTTTAGTTGTCACAGAGTGGCTGTGCAGAGGCCTGAGCTCCCAAATAACCATGTTCAGAGAACTGCTTCTCCTTTTATGTGAAAACACAAAACCAGAAATGTGCAGCAAAGGCACTAAGGCTGAAGTGTTTACGAATGTTCCAGCCATGGCCCTTTTCAGGATGCACATAGACAAAATTTGCAGCTCGCTGTTCGCAGCAGGATTGTATATGCATGTTTTGCACATTTTATCCCAGAGCATATATTGAAACGGGCTTGGTTCTTTGCTCATCTGCAACTGCTACATCAGTTGATGATGTGAAGAAGCACAGCAGCACTCTGGCAGATGGGTCTGAGCATGTCCATGCCAGAAAATCAGCATGTGAAATAAGTTTAATTAAGACACATAGATAATGTGAAGGCAATACAAGCCTTTTTGTACCCCCCACTCAATTAGCTTTGAAAGCAAAAGCTGCTGTGTAAGATACACTCTGTCCTCCAGGTATCCAATGCAATTCAGCCAATTTCAGCACTTCCAAGTTTTTCTGTAGGACAGAAAGATGCTGTCAAAAAACTCCTTAGCTAAACCTTGTTTTTAACTACAGTGGTGTTCAGTTAATTCAGTCATGCAGCATCTGGGTAAGTTGGGCAATTTTAGCAAACTTTTAGCAAACGCTGGATGCTGTTTGTCTTTTTTGACTTGGCTCTTTTTATCCATCCCTTGTTGACAGAAAAAATGAACTTTGATGCAAAAGACTCTTAAAAATTTACCTTAAGAGAGAGTTCAGGTACTAGATGGACTCTGAAGAATTTAATACCTTCTGAAGGATGCCACTTAGAAATGAATAAACAACTTACCCAGCTACAGAAAATAGTTTTTATCTATGACAAATGTCCTACTTTTTTTTTCTTTTTACAAAGAGAGTGGTTTTCCACAATTTTCTATGATAAAAATGTTTCTCATCCCAAAAAACTTCACTGTAGATTTTGCCCAAAGAAACATATATATATATATATATATATATATAAACTCAAATAACATCTGCTGAGTATACTCAGACCTTAATTTCATAAAGAATTTTTGTAACATATCAGTAGGTTAATTTCTATTAGTTGAAAACTGTTTTACAGTGGAAATAAGTATATATTACATATTGCATATTTGGGGTGCTGGTGGATGCAAAATTGGACATAAGCTGGAGATGTGCAAACTGAAAGCCAAATGTATCCTGGGCTGCCTCAAAAGCAGATTGAGGGAGGGGATTCTGCCCCTCTACTCTGCTCTGGTGAGACCCCACCTGGAGTACTGAGTCCAGCTCTGGGGTCCTGTATCCGTGCTGGTGTAAATACTGGTATTTTTGGTCTGTGTTTTGCCCAGCCACCTGTGGGAAATTATGCTTTC